>KV014375.1:118097-131640 GCA_001598015.1 Dorcoceras hygrometricum | reverse complement strand
GACCTGCCCAACGGATCATGGTAAAGCGTCTAGCAACATCGCCCCATGATCCCCTAGGTATCATTGATAGTGCCTGCAAGAACCAGTCGGTCGTGGTTAGCGTGCTGTACGGTCCTTTCAATCCATATATCCCGATCATATCAACGACCATTGGTAAATCGAGAGTCGCTAGAGATCCGATAGCTATGCATACATCTTGGAGATCGAATAGTGACATCGCGAGTGTAACTAGGCAAACACATTTACCTAAAACACTTGTAGTACTCTGGCCAGAGATTTGCACACTATTATCCCCTCAGATAGCACAGGATATCCACGCATGTCTGCGAGCGGTGAATCCTCGACAACGATGCATCGACTCCTACATGCATCGGGGTCTCACCCAATCCCGACGCCTGGTGACCCCAAGTGAGTCGGCAAACGGGTCAAAGTGAGACGCCTATCCTGTAGAGTCTCAATGACGTTTCGAGTCGTGAGGACTAATCAGTACAACCAAGACCTCGGACTTATCCACTCGACAAATGGTAACCACTTGGAAAGTCTGAAGGAGGGTAGTTCGATAGATCACCAGGTCACTATCTATCTGCATGCTCAGAACATCACAATGTTCCCTACCAATGAAACATGGTACTTCGCATCGCAGATACTAGTCTCGAACTCGAGCGGCCTTATCCTCATTTTGACGGCCCAATCGACTAGGAACATGTTTAGAGTACACAGCGACTATTAGATGTGTTTCATGATAGCCGTCATACCCACTATCACATCTAACATACGCTTTAGTGTATTCTAGGTCTTTACTCAACACAATTGTAAATCATTAAACACATAATGAAAGTAAAGGATGCCATATAAGAAAATGCGAATATCATATATAAAGATCGTTTGTACAAGAGTCTATAAAACCCACACGCCACAAGTTGGCTAGTTGGGCATCTACTCTAACACCTGTCGCGTCTAGGAGGCATACTGGTACACCAAAAACCTTCTCTCGTAAATTTAAGTGCATGACTAAGCGTCTAACTCTTAAAATTATAAGGAAAAACTCATGCCTAAATAAAACATGCAGCATGTGAAAATAAACATGAATCGTAAAACTATAAAACTCACAGACTGGTAGTGCGACTTCCGAGTTCCATGCAGCAGGCTACCCCACCAGAACCACTGCTCTGATACCAACTAAAACGAACCAGAATCTAGAATTTTTTTTTAAATCATGTGCGGAATAAATAAACTAAAAGGTATGGCTCGTTCCGTTTAAAAATTTCTCAACATTACTTTAACCATAAATCAATGAATTATCTTAAAACAATATATCATCCATATTGTTTAAAAACTAGATCAAGTAAAAGTAGCTAAAACTGATCATGATAGATAAAGTACTGAAAAGTGTATCATAACGTAGATAAAACGTCAAAGTGGCCACGAGGTATAGCTGCAGTGGGCGCTCAGAGGTCGTCACAGCCAGTAGGGATGAACTCATCAGCAGTCTCACCTGCACCATTTAAACCTAGTGCGCCTAAAGGCCCAGCATGCTCTATCTTTTAAAATAGCAAAGTACGTATAGTAAAACCACATGCAGGCACATATGCATAATAAAATAACATTAAAACATGCATGCATGGATGGTCGTAAAACATGGTTCGTAACATATCATAATCATATGGCATACATAATAAGACATGACGTAACGTAACATAAAAATGTATGAGTCGTATCTGTGAAATGTGAGCGGGCGTATGATTGATCAATCGAAAGAACCAACATATGTGGCGATGCGGTTCATCCGACCTTACCTCGGGATCCCACACACCTCTATGCTGCCACTTCACCATGTCGTGATCACATGGATTGTGAGATCCGAAAGTTTATTGGATTAATTGAGTTATTTAATCGGGTTAGCATAGACCAGATTTGGCTTGAAAAGATCTGGGATGAGCCAAATTTGAGCTGGTATGCTTAGTGAAGCTATCGGGTCAGATTTGATATCGGAAACAACTCTGGGAAGTTTGGGATTTTGTGGAGTAGCAATCAGATTTGAGGGTTGATCATATCTGGAGATTAATTGAGTTATTTAAGTCGGGTTAGCATAGACCAGATTTGGCTTGAAAAGATCTGGGATGAGCCAAATTTGAGCTGGTATGCTTAGTGAAGCTATCGGGTCAGATTTGATATCGGAAACAACTCTGGGAAGTTTGGGATTTTGTGGAGTAGCAATCAGATTTGAGGGTTGATCAGATCTGGAGGTGAAATCTGGTTATCGCAGGCAGTTGTGGACGCACTAGTGTTTTCTTAGCGGGTAACGGAAAGGCATCGTTTTGGAAGAAACCAGATTTGAGTTCGAGCGTGTTAGTGTTTAATAGGGGTTTCGGTTATAGGGTAGACCAGTGCGGTTCAAAGATTTCAGATTTGGAGGGTTTTGTGAGTCATATCTGAGTGTTCTGGCGTGGATACGATGCGACGTCGTTTAGTGATTCAGACTTGGCTAGCGGGATACGTGTCCTAGTGAGCGAGCGGTCTTTGGTGCGACGTCGTCTGGATAAGTTCCAGGTCTGTGTGGGCGTAGAGTTCAGATCTGGAGTGATACTCAGATCTGAGTCGGGATCAGCTGTGGATCTTAGGTTGTCGGTGGCTATTGTCCATCAGATCTAGGGGACTTAAATATATTTATTGAGGACTTTGACTTCGGTCTCGCCATTATCTTTTTCCGACACTTAAAAATATTCTCGTGATCTTACCCTGTCGCGATACCCTAGATACTGTTCACCGTAGTTTATTTCCTTCGATTGCCGACGGTAGACAGCTCCGACGGACACAAGAGTGGTAGCGCTGGACTCCTCTTGTTAAGGTGATTCTTCTCATACCTCTTTCGCAGGCTTGGGATTAGCGGGAAGAATATCGCAAAGGAAGCTACTCTGTGTAGTCTGTTAGCATAAGAGCAGATTTGATTCTGCCGTTCAGGTAGCTCGTTGGGTAAGTGTTAGTTCCTTGCTTTGTGCTTTGTTTAGAGCCACTGGTTGAGCTAGAGAAGTAGGACCGAGCTGGTGGAGCTCGTAGTCCCTAGTTCGTAAGTTCTGTGTTATTGTCCCTGAGCCTGTGTTGTGTTCTTGGTTAGCAGGTTTCAGATTTGGTTGCTCGGGACTTCGTGTGGTAATTATAGCTCGGAACTGAGGTACGGATGTGAGCTTGTTTTACAGCGTAGGATTTGGCATAGATATATGTGTTTGCTTGCTGATCTGCTATACTGTGTATGCTATTCGTTGGCTGTTGTATTTTGCTATATTATGTTGCATGGGCATACACTCATTATTCATGTTGGGCTCAGATATTGTTTAGCCATGCCTTGTTATCTTGATCTGTGTGTACCAGGATGCTTGTATTGGAGGACGAGCGGGTAACTCCCGTATACATCATCTCCCTGCTGGGATCTGTTAGCCACTATGAGCGGAGTGGGTAGCTCCCACATATCATGAGTTGGGCAACAGCAGGTTGAGTGAATTGTTGTGCATCTGGTGTCGTGTGTTGAGACGAGTGGGTAGCTCCCATATACTCACACACCCCGTGGCCACTATCCTACAGTGATCTGTTGATTTTTGTTGAGCTGTTTCTTGAGATTCCTTTGGCTCCCTGCCTTCGGTTGTAGCCTTGTCTCATGCATAGCATTCGCATTTTATCTGTTGTTATCTTACTGTTGTTTTGTAGTTGCTCTTCGTACTGGGGTTTGACCCCATGTCCCTCTGAGGCTGGTTGTCTTGTTTGCTTGTGTGTATTTTTAGGTTACCATGGTTTCACCGCTGGTCGTGGAGTTGATCCAGCTGGTAATGCCCCAGGAGGTGGATAGAGTGTCACAGTTATAGTAGTAGATACATATGATATTGTATTGTATCTATGTGATTTATTTGGGAGTCACTCTATATTTGTATGTGGCTGTGTTGTATTTGGTTTTCGAACATTGTAAAACCCTTATTTTGAATAACTTTGTATTTTAAAATTTTTAAAAGTCAGGCCTAAAAGCGAAAATTTAGCCACTATTTTATTGCTTCCGCTATTGTTTTGTGTGGTCTATTTCTGAGTTGAGCACGAGGCCTGACATGGATCCATAGGCTCGTAATATATTAAAACAGGGGATCCTCGAGTCCAATATCCCGACTAGCTCCCATCATTAAACTTGCCACAAATCACTTCAATCCCTCGTGTTTTATTTAAAAACATGTCTTTAACGTTTCATAAATTCTCATGATGCGTGCATTTCATAAAAACATGTTACTTTAAAAGTTTAGCCCGTCAATATATATTTAGTTCCTTCATTTAAAAAATTAACATAAATAGAATACTATATATATAATTAAATATATATTCACGGGCTTCTACATGTTCTACTCCGATCAAGGACTGGTTCAAGAGCCTGGCCCACTACTTCTAAGCCCAAAAAGAACCTAGATTTAACTTAAAATTTGAACTTAGCCTTATACATGACTTGACTCAAAACTTTAAATTCAACCTTAAAAATTTCCAAAATACTCCATCCTTTACTAAAAATCAAACTTTGACTCAATAAAGACCTATTGACTAATTTTGACTAAATAAAATCCCAATGACCTTACTTTTAACTTTAAAACTTGAAATAAAATATTAGGTCCAACAATAATTAAAATTTTGACTAAATATTTGACTTTAAAAGATTTGACCAAAAATTCTTAAAATTAGACCTTAAACTTTAAAACTAAAATAACCGGTGCATAATTAAAATAAGTTAGACCAAACTTAAAAATTTTTGACTCGACCCTTGACTAACTGGCCCGATCCAACCGAACCAATCGGTCTAGCCTAATCGGCCGGTCCATGCAAACCCTAAAGTCACACACGCACGCCGCCGCCCAATCCACGACCACGCCTCTTCTCGCCGTTCTACCTCCCTGCTTCGGCTGCCCCTGGTCGGAGCCCTGCCCGCTGGACCACCCCCAGGTCAATCCGGTTCCCTTGGACCCAACCACGGCCCCAGCCATGAGCCATGCCTCACGCACGACGCAAGGGAAACGGGAAGCACACACACGAAGAGAGATGTCATGCGGCCGCACGTCCAGCCCCGTTCCAGCCATGATCTATCCATCCTATCCTTATCTATGGACCACCATGAACCTCCTAAATGCGAGCCATAGTCCCATGAACCCTCCTCGACCGGGCCATCACAAGAAAAATGCAAAGATGCGTTAGAAATTCATGATGCATGCGTGTTCCATAAACGACAAACATAGATCTCATGAAATCATATGCAAAACATTCAATAATTCATTAAAAACAGTTTAATATAGCTTAAATGGTGAGAAAAATAATAGATATTACATGCCTTTGTTGGATAAAAAGAGGATCTGCGAGTTACCGACGTGTAGGACGCAAAATTGGGACCAGACCAACTTGGATCACCAAAAGCTTGCAAAATTTCGAACTTGAGGGAGAGTGGAGTGGCTTGAGGCGGCTAAGAGAGTGGGGAGGAGTAGGATTTTCGAATTTGGGGTGAAGGGGAGAATGATATGTGCCAAAAAGACCCCTACCAAAGGTTTAATTAAGAAAATTAAGAGTTTTTTCCCATACTAACCCTCCTTCTAATTAAAATGTATTTTAAAACTCCCAAAGCAAGCCTCCAACTTAAATTTTTGTAATAATAATTTCTCATATTTGCAAAACATAGAAAAACTCATTAAAATAGCCTGTATAGGCAAAAACGGGTTCCACTCGAAAATAATCATAAACACCCAATTTTCGGAAATTGCTGCTTAGAAATAATAAATTTGCTCTTAAAAATCTAAGGGCTTAAAAATTTAAATAAATTCTCATCTCAGTCGTCCCTACTCTCGTCCAAGCGTCCGGAACTCAAACAGGCTAAAAACATGTAATGCATATCATGCAACATTAAAATCATATGGAATCACATAAAATAGCAAATAATTTTTCCCTAGTTATGCACTCATTTCCACCTAAACAGGATTTTTAGGCGTTACAGCTCACAACTCCTTATGACTCGAAAACACATTTTTCTGACCTACACATCGTACCATGGTAAAATGTCTAACAACATCTCCCCATGATCCCCTAGGTATCATTGATATTGCCTGCAAGAACTAGTCGATCATGGTTAGCATATAGTATGGTCTTTTCATCTCAAAGATCGCGATCGAATCAATGACCATTGGTAAATCGGGAGTCGCTAGAGATTCGATAGCCATGCATACTTCTTGAAGATAAAATATAGCGGCATCGCATATGCTATTAGGTAAACACATTTACCTAAAGCACAACTAGTACTCTGGCCAGAGATTTGTCACACTATTATACCCTTAGATAGTATAGGACATCCACGCACACAGCCAAGCGGTGAATCCTCGACAACAAAGCATCGAATCCTACATGCATCGTGATCTCACCCAACCTCGCCACCTGATGACCCTCATGGAGTCGGTAATTAAAGTGAGGCGACTATCATGTAGAGTCTCAATGATATTTAGAGTAATAAGGATTAATCTGTAAAACCAAGACCTCGGGCTTAATCTGTGAGACCCGAACATTCTGCTGTTCAGATGTTGATCGGGATCGGACCAGTTGTGAGTCGATATGCTTGGAGTAGCTATAGGAATTGGTTAAGTGTGGATTTCAGCAGTGGATGATCGCTTTCAGTTGTAGCGACGATTATAGTGTTTTCAGTTGCGGGTGCTAGTACGTCGTCGTTTGGATTAGTTTGAACGACAGCGTTTCGATTTAGCGCTAGGACTCAGCTATTGGGTTGTGCGTGTATCCAACTGCTGATTGAGGGAGCAGCTGTTGAGTGAGCGATCAGCTGTTGGTTAGTTGTTCAGCAGTGAGTAGCGGGTGACGTGTTCAGTTGCGACAGTAACTCCTGCGACATCGTTTGATTTAGTTGATCGCTGTTTAGCGATAGGACTCAGCTGAGGAGAGATTCAGATGTTGGTTGAAATATCAACGGTGATAGCTGAAGTTGTCGGTGGATCTGTTTCCTAGTTAGTCGGTTGTGACTATAAATAGAGGACTTGGTCCTTGCGTTCAATTATTATTTCCCCGACACTTAGAAATATTTCCCGTGAACCTTATCTTGTCGCGATACCCTAGTTACTGTTCACAGTAACCTTCTTCGTTTCAATTGCCGACGGTAGATAGCTCCGACGAGAGCGAGAGTGGTAGCGTTGGACTCCTCTTGCTAAGGCGTTTCGTCTCATACCCTTTTATTAGGCAACGGAGAAGCTGGAAGAGGATCACTGAGACATCTCCCTTGTGTAGTCTGTTAGCATAAGCGTCGGATTTCGCATCCTATCCTAGCTTGTTGGGATAGTAAAGATTCTACTTTAAGCTTTGTTAGAGCTTTCGTGGTGATAGAAAGGTGATCTAGCGCTGGTGAGTCGTAGCTCCCAGCTGCTAAGGTACGGATGTTGAGCTTTGTTACAGCTATGGGTTGAGCGTGGATTTTATGCCTTGCTGTGTATGCTCTTTGCTGTTATTATTGTGCATGTGTTATAATATCAGCTGTTGCATTTTCATACATGCATATCTTTCTGTCGAGCTTTGTTTTGTTAGCTATGCCTTGTATTCAAGCTGAGCGTACCAGGATGCTGGGCTTAAGGACGAGTGGGTAACTCCCGTATACCTTAATGCTGGAGGCGCGCGGGTAAATCCCGTCCCTCATCGCCCTGCTGGGACTTTTAGCTGCTATGGGCGGAGTGGGTAGCTCCCACGCCTCATGAGTGAGCAATAGCAGGTTGAGCTATTGTTGCATCTGGTGTAGTATACGTGAGACGAGTGGATAGCTCCCATATACTCAGTATACATTCCGTGGCCATTGTGACTACTGTCTTTCAGTTGTTTTGCTCCAGTGTTGAGTTGTTGTTATCCAGCTGTTGAGTTGCTGTTTGAGATCTCTGGGCTTACAGCTTTTGGTTGTACTTCGATCTCCTGCATAGCATCTGCATATCTGTCTACTGCTTTCCGTTTGCTGTATTTATTGCTCTCCGTACTGGGGTTTGACCCCGAGGTCCCTCTGGGGCTGTTGTGTTGTTGCCTGCTTGTTGTACAGGTTTTCCAGAATTCACAGCTGGGCATGGCTTTGATCCAGCTGCGGGTGCCCCAGGCGGTGGATAGAGTGTCCCAGTTAGCGTATAGCATATTATGTACTGGTGCTGTCAGCCGGGAAATGCCCTATGCTTTAGTTTCTATTCAGCTGTAGCTGTGTCAGCTGTTGTGTTGTTGCTAGTACTTGTAATTGCTGTACTGTTGTATTTCATAATGTAAACTGGGATTATTTTAAGTATTGTGATATTTTAAATTATCTGTTTTTAATCGTCAGGCCAAGCGAAAGTTTTAAGCCACTTTTTATTGCTTCCGCTATGTTTCTGTGTGGTTTAATCTCTGAGTTGTGCACGAGGCCTGACATTTTTGGTATCAGAGCTTAAGCTGGGATAAGCTCGATTTTGTTTGAACACACTCGAGTCTAGACACAGTGTTGTGTGTTTCTTGTGTGAGATCTGTGTTTTCGCAATCAGGTGTTGGTCGGGTTTGACCAGCTGTTGGTCGATGTGCTTGGTGTAGACATCGATTTCGCCTAAGTGTTGGAATCAGCAGCAGTAGTAGTAGGATCAGCCGTTGAGTGATCGCGTCAGTTGTTGGTATTTTAGTCGTTGTGTTTTGGTAGGAAGCAGCAGCAATGCTGACGTGGACTTCAGACGTTGGTGTATTAGCACGTATCCAGCTGTTGCGAGCGATCAGATGTTGGTATGTTAGTTGCGATGATCATCAGAGAGCGCTAAGGGACTCTGAAGCGACGACGTTTTGTGAGCAGGAACCAGCTGTTGGTTTCGTTAGCATATTTCATAGCGGATAGCGAAACTACGTCGTTTAGATATGTTGGAACGACAACGTTTTGAGTGGAGCGCTTTGTATCAGCTGTTGGTTATGATAGACATCAGCTGTTGAGAGATCTCATGCGGTGTGACTGCTGGTTTGTGAATCAGCTGTTGGTAGCAAGGTGACGTGTTCCTCTGCGACGTCGTTTGGTTAAGTTGGTGCGACGCCGTTTAGCTTTAGTGTTGTTTGAAAGATTCAACTGCTGGTTAATATATTAGCGAAGGGCAAAATTTGATGTGAGATCTCAGCTGCTGGTTGGGAATATTAGTTGTGACAACTGATTTTGTCGGTGGATCTGTTCCTATTTCTATCTGCTGTTTGAGTAGTGTATTTAAGAGAAGACTTGGTCTTCGATTGTTTAACAGATCCCATACTTAGAAATATTTCCCGATAGCAAATCTTTTCGCGAACCCTAGTTACTGTTCACAGTAACCTTATCCGTCCTAATTTCCGGTGGTAGACAACTCCGACGAGAGTGAGAGTGGTAGCGTTGGACTCCTCTCGCTACGGCGCTTCGTTCCATACCTCTTTAAAAAGCTTTGGAGGAGCTGGAAGAGGATCTCAGGATCGCTAAGACACCTCCCTTGTGTATTTTGCTATCATAAGCGTTCCCTGCCGTGCCAGTAGTTTCATTGGGGTAAGTAAGGATTCTACCTTTAAGCTTTGTTAGAGCTTTCCGTTGAGTTAGGAAGGTAGATGAGCGCTGGTGGAGTTGTAGCTTCCAGCTGCTGTTATTTTAAGTTTCGGCTTTTGAGCAGTGGCTTGTGTTGATATAGCAGGTGACAGATCTGTGTTGATTGGACTTGATTGTAGCAGCTGTGTGTGGTAATTATAGCTCGGAAGCTGGTGAGGTACGGATGTTGAGCTTATATTACGGTTGGATTTGGCATGGATATTATGTTTGATTGCTGTGTGTGCATTGCTTGTTGTTTTATTTGCTGTTCAGCTGTTGCACTGCATACGCATGATCATTTTCATTTTATCTGTTGTAGCCGTGCTTTGTTGTTGCTCTGTTTTCTTACCAGGATGCGAGGGCGAGCGGCAATACCGCACTCTCATCTCCCTGCTGGTCTGTTAGCCCTCATGCGCCGAGTGGTTAACTACCACAGTTCATGGGTTGGGCAACAGCAGGTTGAGTTGTTGATGCATCTGGTATTCAGGTGTGGTGTAAAGATGAGCGGGTAATTCCCGTGTGCTTGTACACACACCAGTGGCCACTAACCATTCTTCGCAGAATCTGTTGTTAGCTGTTGAATTCTTTGGCTCCCTTTCTTGGTTCTAGCCTTCGGCTGTTGCATTATCCCTCATGCATAGCATTAGTATTATATCTTTTGCTATTCATTGCTGTTTTATAGTTGCTCTCCGTACTGGGGTTTAACCCCGAGGTCCCTCTGGGGCTGTTGTGTTTGTTTGCCTGTCTGTTGTTCAGGTTTTCCAGGTTTCGCAGCTGGTCAAGGTTATGATCCAACTGGTGGTGCTCCAGGAGGTGGTTAGAGTGTCCCATTTATATATAGTATTTGTATACACTG
This sequence comes from Dorcoceras hygrometricum, assembly GCA_001598015.1. NCBI lineage: Eukaryota > Viridiplantae > Streptophyta > Magnoliopsida > Lamiales > Gesneriaceae > Dorcoceras > Dorcoceras hygrometricum. The sequence continues at coordinate 121,204 of KV014375.1, read as the reverse complement.
GTATCACTTCGTGTGATGCTTAGTCTTATATAGTTGGTAGACCTTCTGTACGTGTGTTGTATTTAGCCGTTGGGCATTTGTTGTACTTGAATATTTGTGCTGTTGTGGATTTATAAATTGGGATTATTTTGAGTATCTTGTATTTTAAATTATGTTATCGTTCATTCAGGCCAAAAGCAAAAATTTTAACCACTTTTTAGTAGCTTCCGTTTGTGTTTGCATGGTTTTACTCTGATGTGTGCACGAGGCCTGACATTTTTGGTATCAGAGCTTAAGCTGGGATAAGCTCGATTTCTTGGATCACACTTGAGTCTAGGCACAGTGTCGTGTGTTGCTTGTGCTTGACTATGTGATTATGTGCTGCATATTGTTTGTGTGATATGTGATTTTCATGCTGTTTATGTTCTGTGTTTTCTTATCCTGTTTAGTGCATTCGTAGAGATGCCGCCTAGACGTAGGGGTAGAGGTAGAGGGCAGTTTCAGGACGAGTCTGGAGGGCAGAACGAGGATCAGCGTAGTTTCCCTTCTCATGGTCGTGGTAGACGTGAAGAGGAGGAAGTCGACAACTTAGGCAACCCGTGTGGAAAGCATGGAGATTGTGATGGCTAGGTTTCAAAGGATTAGGCACAGTGTCGTGTGTTGCTTGTGCTTGACTATGTGATTATGTGCTGCAGTATTGTTTGTGTGATATGTGATTTTCATGCTGTTTATGTTCTGTGTTTTCTTATCCAGTTTAGTGCCTTCGTAGAGATGCCGCCTAGACGTACGGGGTAGAGGTAGAGGGCAGTTTCAGGACGAGTCTGGAGGGCAGAACGAGGATCAGCGTAGGTTTCCCTTCTCGTGGTCGTGGTAGACGTGAAGAGGAGGAAGTCGACAACTTAGCAACCCGTGTGGAAAGCATGGAGATTGTGATGGCTAGGTTTCAAAGGATGAGTCCCCAGATCTTTAACGGTGACGAGTCTAGCAAGGATGCGGATTCGTGGTTGCAGCACATCACTGGTTTGTTTGATCGTGTTCAGTATGATGATGTGCTTCGATTGAGTTTGGCGACCTTCCAGTTGAGGAAGAGTGCGGAGCGTTGGTGGTGTGGCGCTTCAAGGACGCTAGAGGAGACAGGTATGGAGATTACTTGGGATAGTTTTTGCGTTGCCTTTCGGCAGGAGTATGTCCCGGAGTCATACGTGAACGCTCGTGAGCGAGAGTTCGATCTTTTGGAGCAAGGTACGATGTCGGTGCGTGAGTATGCCCGTAGGTTTTCTTCTCTGTTGGCGTATGTCCCGCATGTAGCTGGCCGGGAACTAAATTTATTGAGGGTTTGAATGAAGAGTTGTATACCTTGGTTTTGTCGAGCAAACCAAAGAGCTATGCAGAGGCTGTGTATAGCTCTATTGACATCGAGGAAGGTCTACGGAATCGGAGGTCGCATGCTAGGCCTCAGGGTGCTCAGGGTGGTCGTCCCGCTATTCAGAGCGCAGTATTCTCAGTCTTCCCAGTCTGCCCATCAACCCCCGCAGCAGCAGCAGCAGCAGTTGGCTCAGCTGTCTGGCCGTCAGAGGTTCCGACCTCATGGCCATCAGTTTAAGAATAAGTCTGGTTCTGGTTCTTCTGGTTCTGGCAGCTCTAGTATCAGTGGTTCTAGAGCAGAGTTTTGTGGCTTTTGTGGAGGCGAGCATCCGTCGACTCAATGCGTTGGTGTGCAGGGCTCTTGTAATATCTGTGGTCAATATGGACATTTCACGAGGGTGTGTCCGTCGGCCGGATCGCATCAAGCCGCATCCCCACCTCAGGGTCGAGGAGGATCATCTAGGGGTCGTTCCCCTCAGTTCCCGCAGTCTAGGGTTGCAGAGATGCAGTTTAGGCCGTTTCAGTTGCCTGGTCCATCGTGTTTCGGGCAGTCGTCTCAGCAGCATTTCTCTGGACCCCAACATGCTCAAGCGAATGCCATTACGAGGGAGCAAGGGGAGGGCGCGCCGACCGGAGTGATTGCAGATAACTATTCTGTCTTTGATTTTCCTGCACGAGTGTTGTTTGAAACTGGCGCATCGCATTCGTTTATTGCTGATTCTTTTGTGATCGAGCATGGTCTGCATACCTTTTCTTTGCGCGATGTGGTGTCTGTTTCTACTCCTGGAGGTGCTAGCCTGTTTTCCCAAGAAGTTTTGTTAGATGGCATTCTGAGGTTTGGTGATCATGTGCTAGTGGAGAATTTGATTCGTCTGATGTTGTTGGATTTCGACTGCATGGTGGGAATGGACATGTTGTCCAGTTATAGGGCCTCCGTGGATTGTTTCCTGGGATCGTACGTTTTAGGCCTCAGTTCGGTGAGAAATGGAATTTCTACGGTGCTGACTCTCAGTTGAAAATTGCGCTAGTCTCAGCGATGGAGATGTTCAGCTTGTTGTCGGTGGAGAATGCTGGTTTTATGATCTATGCGTTGGATGCTTCTTCTTCTTTGCATGTGCAGCTCAGCGACGTTCCAGTGGTGCGTCATTTTCCTGATGTGTTTCCGGAGGAGATTTCTGGTTTTCCTCCGAAGAGGGAGATTGACTTTAGCATTGAGTTTGTGCCTGGCACAGCTCCGATTTCGCGTGCACCATATCGTTTAGCACCTGCTGAGTTGAGAGAGCTCAAGGTGCAACTGGATGATTTGCTGGAGAAAGTTGTCGCCGTGGGGAGCGCCTATCTTGTTTGTCAAGAAGAAGGATGGCACTGTTAGAGTAGATGCCCAACTTGCCAACTTGTGGCGTGTGGGTTTTATAGACTCTTGTACAAACAATCTTTATATATGATATTCGCATTCTTTTAAATGGCATTCTTTACTTTCATTATGTGTGTAATGATTTACAATTGCGTTGAGTAAAGACCTAGAATGCACTAAAGCGTATGTTAGATGTGATAGTGGGTATGACGGCTATCATGGAACACATCTAATAGTCGCTGTGTATTCTGAAAAAGTTCCTAGTCGATTGGGCCGTCAAAATGGGGATAAGGCCGCCCGAGTTCGAGACTAGTATCTGCGATGCGAAGTACCATGTTTCATTGGTAGGGAACATTGTGATGTTCTGAGCATGCAGATAGATAGTGACCTGGTGATCTATCGAACTACC
>KV014375.1:79054-103734 GCA_001598015.1 Dorcoceras hygrometricum | reverse complement strand
CCACAGCACAGACAGCTCGTGTGGAAGTGTGATATCAAGGCCCGCCAGCTTTTCAACGAGCCCAATCAAACGAACCCCATGCTCGTGAAGTCCCATCCCATCGCGCATGCGGCTCGTCATAAGCTCCTTGACAGCGGTGAACCTCTCATGTCGAGAGTTCTCCCCATATAGTTCCTTAAGATGAAAGAGTATGTCAGCAGCATACTTCGTCTTCTCAAAGCGCTGTTGCATTTCGTTGGACATCGATGCCATCACATAGCATCGAGTCTTAAGCTCGTCGTCCCACCATTGTTTAAGCATAGTCAGCTCCTCAGGGCTGATATCGGCAGGGGCTTCCTCGGAGGGCTCTTCTCTATCGTATAAAGAAGTTTCTCCGAAGCCAACACAATGTTGAGGTTTTGAAGCCAGTCTTGGTAGTTCAGACGGGAGAACTTGTTGCTATCCAGTATAGCAGCGAGTGGGTTTTTGATCGACGACATTATAAATGCAGTTATACTGAAAAGAAAACAGACATGCATCACTAACTATATATGAAAAACGCTAAGACATAAAACAAGGTCATTTAGTTTCATGAATTACCCTCCCACTATTTTAACGATTTCACCACCCTCTAATGAAATCGAGAAAACAAGTTTCCTTAGTGGGTACACGGAGTCCAATCAAGTGACCATGGTCCCGAATAATATCAGCCTACCATGACCCCCAAAAGGTAGAGTCCAATTTCAATCGGTGCAACCTCCATGTATTTACCTCACGTCCAGTAAGGGCCCAATAATATGACGACGTTTACTATCACGTGTCAAGATGACCCATCAATGTTGAGTCGTGAAGGACGGTCCCCTTAACGTCCCCAATAATATGAGCCAACGTTAAAGGAAGTTCCAACCGACTCACAACAGATGTCAATGGCGTGGACAGCTTTCCGGCATACATAACCCCCTCAATAATATGAGTCGGTCCATGTATGCGGGTAGCATCGGCGTACACCCATTGTCGATGGAAGGTAGGGATAATTTAAACATATTTAAATTCCCTTAGTTTATCGAATAAACTTTTATCTTGATATCATTTTTAAATCGTATTTAAAACGAGGGATTTTATTTTTGAAAATTTGGTCTCATGCAATTTTAAATCATAATTTAAAACATGCGGATTCAACTAACATATATCAAATGTATATAACTTTGGGATGATCGATCGCGAGAGCTATGCGGTCCGTGGTTGCCAGTCACGGACCTGGGTCCAGTCCTAGGTGAAATGCAATATGCAATGCAATCCTATTACAATTGCTTCCGGTTTTACAAATCTTCGATCTTCAATATCTTTGATCGTCATCTCCACCGTCTTCAATTGTCCTCCCACCAAATCTAGTAATTTACATTTAAATTTCCATGACAAGTTTGGGCATGGCTCTCGATCATCCCAATCATGCAATCAATTTATTTAATATGCATAAATTAAATAATCAAATTATTTACCACAAAATCATATTTTAATCATAAAATCGTATTTAATAAAATCGCATTTTGTCGATAAAATAATATTTTAATCAACAGAATAATATTTAATTATAAAATCATATTTCATAACTAAAATCATATTTTGCAATTTTGATTGCATCAAATTGGGCTTAAAACGATTTTAGGCCCAAAATCTCAAAAATTTCAAAATCGACCAGAATTGGCCCAATGTCGAATATTGGCCCCAAAAACTTCATGGGCTGCCCGGGACATGCCCGAACAAAAACTAGAAGAAATCAGCCGTCGCAACGCTGTCGGGAATCACGCCGGACGGCGGGCGCCGCCATCGCAGCGTGCGGCACAAGGCCGCACACTGGTCGCGCCAAGCGCGGCAGGTCGCGCAACCAGGTTGCGCGATGGACGTGCATGGCCGTGCGATGCATGGCGCACAGTCGTGCCAATCGCGGCGCACAGTCGCGCCAATCGTGGCGCACAACCGTGCGTCCTCTTCGACCACCGTGCTACCATTAGCGTGAGGCCAGCAGGCATCGATGCGCGGCCATCGCACGGCTGCGCGTGCGATCCCGCAGCATATGGCGGCGGCCGGTAGTCCAAAAATTTTTTTTGTTTTCAAAACTTTGAGATCTATGCAATTATGGCACAATTATGTATTGAAGGATCCGAGCCTGTGCTCTGATACCACTGTTGGCTTACAATGGCGAATCCGGATCCCGTTTCCCGAGGGTGCAGCGGAAGTTTAAAAATTGCCCCGAGATACGTTCAATACATTAAACAATGACGATAAACATACATAGGGCGTTTATCGATTGTTACCTTGCTGGCGTCTAGGTGCCTGGCTCCGACCAGTTTCACGAAGAAATCGGCACTTCAAACAGTAGGCGGCGGTAGATCGTCAATCAAGTCCACGACCGGAATCAAGACGCCTTCGTCAGCTTGCACTAGAAGGCCTGACGAATTCAGCACGAACGGAAACACCTCAGCGCGTTGGCCGGAACAAGTCCGGCGAAGGGGCGGCGGCAGCGGCGCTTGGCGGCGGTCGGCGGCGGCGTGAAGCTTGGAGAGGAGGGGGCGGCCGAGAACAAGGAGCTAGGGTTAGGTTGTGAGTCTTGTGTGATTAAAACCCTAAGTCTATAATTAATAGACTTATAATGGGTTTGTACCGGCCCATTGGACTTGGGTCAGGCCTAGGTCCATATGAACATCCGGTTCAATTAAATCACTATGGTTTCATCATAACTCCGATCGACGATCAGATCAGACCGATCGACTCAGTTTCCAAAACTGAATATTATGATGCGAAAAACAATTTTGCAGATACCTAGTCCGAAATTACAGTTTATCCCCTCAACTATGGGAAATCGCAATTTGACCCCTGTTGACTTTTAGGAAGTCGCACTCCCTAAATTCCTCCTCCTATGCTCAACACATTGAGCTCAGTTTCCGTGCGGAAATCGTGAATCCAGTACTTGTGTGACCCTCAATGGTTCAGGGATACAGCTAGCCGTGGGCCCACAACCATTGTAACTCCGAAATCACAATTTCGGACTGACCCATCGGATCATGGTAAAGCGCCTAGCAACATCGTCCCATGATCCCCTAGGTATCACTGATAGTGCCTGCAAGAACTAGTTGGTCGCGGTTAGCGTACAGTACGGTCCTTGCAACACATATGATGGTCCCAGAAATAGGATCACTACGTAAATAGGAGTTCAGAAGGGGGAGGTTGAATGAACTCCTTCGATTTTTCTATTTCAAAACTCTTTTAAAGGTTTGGATCTCAGTTATATGCAAACTTCTCGGCCAACAATATTTGTGCGGAAAAAGGCCGATTGATTTGTGAACAGTAAGCAATAAATAATATGTAAGTGCGTAAAGTAAAAGTAAGAGATAAGAGATTTGTTTCTGGAAGTTCGGACTTCAATGTCCTACGTCTCCCCTTCTTCCTCCTCGGAAGGTATCACTAGAAGACTTTGATGGTTACAGCACTTCTGCAAACACCCACCCACACAAGCAGCACTTGTATGGACTCCTAGCTATCTCAACAATCGATCCAAGCAGATGCAACTGCTGGTTACAACACTTGACAGTATTTTCGAACTGCTTCACAAAGCCAGTTCGTTACAGACTCAATCAAAAGATATACAATGAGTACACGTATATGAGACTGTATGTCGCTTTAACTAAATAAAACGTTGTCGTTTGCACATGCTACTATTTGAACTTGCGTCTGGATTACCAATACTATCATGCGACTGGTTATCTAAAACGCTGACGTTTTAACTCATCCATACGACATCGTTTGTTAAACTCTCGACTGGTTATATACTTCACTGTTCACTGCGACTGGATATAAGCCACTGTTCACTGCGACTGGATACTAACCACTGTTCACTGCGACTGGATACTAACCACTGTTCACTGCAACTGGATGCAAACAACTGCTTGAAAGCTCTCGTCTGGTTGATTACTTCAAAACACCGTCGTTTCTAGTACAAAATCTTGCGTCTTGATACACTATTCCTTGCGTCTGAATAGCAATCATGTCGACTGGTTCTTCCTTTCCTATGACAACACAAGATATAGCTTGTTCTATTTTGTTATCACCAAAACCATAAATTTTATCCTAACAACATATATCCCGATCAGATCAACGACCATTGGTAAATCGAGAGTCGCTAGAGATCCGATAGCTATGCATACATCTTGGAGATCGAATAGTGACATCGCGAGTGTTACTAGGCAAACCCATTTACCTATAACACATCCAGTACTCTGGCCAGAGATTTATACACTATTATCCCCTCAGATAGAATAGGATATCCACTCATGAAAGCGAGCGGTGAATCCTCGACAATGAAGCATCGACTCCTACATGCATCGGAACCTCACCCAATCCCGCCGCCTAATGACCCCAAATGAGTCGGAAAACGGGTCAAAGTGAGACACCTATCATGTAGAGTCTCAATGACGTTTCGAATAGTGAGAACTAATCAGTACAACCAATACCTCTGACTTATCCACTCGACAAATGGTAACCACTTGGAAAGTTCGAACGAGGGTAGTTTGATATATCACCAGGTCACTATCCATCTGCATGCTCAGAACATCACAATGTTCCCTACCAATGAAACATGGTACTTCGCATCGCAGAAGAGATTTTATACACTATTATCCCCCTCAGATAGAATAGGATATCCACTCATGAAAGCGAGCGGTGAATCCTCGACAACGAAGCATCAACTCCTACATGCATCGGAACCTCACCCAATCCCGCCGCCTAATGACCCCAAATGAGTCGGAAAACGGGTCAAAGTGAGACGCCTATCATGTAGAGTCTCAATGACGTTTCGAATAGTGAGAACTAATCAGTACAACCAATACCTCTGACTTATCCACTCGACAAATGGTAACCACTTGGAAAGTTCGAACGAGGGTAGTTTGATATATCACCAGGTCACTATCCATCTGCATGCTCAGAACATCACAATGTTCCCTACCAATGAAACATGGTACTTCGCATCGCAGATGCTAGTCTCAAGCTCGGGCGGCCTTATCCTCATTTTGACAGCCCAATCGACTAGGAACGAATTCAGAATGCACAGTGACTATTAGATGTGTTTCATGATAGCCATCATATCCACTATCACATCTAAAATACACTATGGTGCATTCTAGGTCTTTATCCAACACAATTGTTAACATCATATAACACAATGAAAATAAAGAACGCCATAAAGAAATGCGAATAACATATATAAAGACTGTCATATACAAGAGTCAATAAAAACCCACACGCCACAAGTTGGCTAGTTGGGCATCTACTCTAACAGATTTCAGGTACTTGTCTTGTTTTCGATTATCCTACACGTGTGTTGTTTGATACTGGTGCATCGCATTCGTTTATTGCTGATGCTTTTGTGATTGAGCGTGGTCTGTGTACCACTGTGTTGTGCGATGTTATTTCTGTTGCAACTCCCGTTGGCGCGAGCCTACTCTCCCAAGAAGTTGTATTGGACGGCATTCTTAGGTTCGGCGAGAATGTTCTAGTAGCGAACCTGATTAGGATAACATTGTGGGATTTCGACTGTATCGTAGGGATGGACGTTATGTCTAGTTATAGGGCCTCCGTGGATTGTTTCCGTGGGATCGTGCGTTTAGGCCTCAGTTTGGCGAGAAGTGGAACTTCTACGGCCACGATTCTCAGTCGAAGTTTCGGTTGATCTCAGCGATGGAGATGTTTAGCCTATTGTCAGCAGAGAACGCTGGTTTTATGATTTATGCGATGGATGCATCTTATTCTTCTCGTGTGCAGCTTAGTAACGTTCTAGTGGCGCGTCATTTTCCTGATGTGTTTCCGGAGGAGATCCCTGGTTTTCCCTCGAGGAGGGAGATTGACTTCAGCATTGAGTTGGTGCCTAGCACAGCTCCGATTTCTCGTGCACCGTATCGCTTAGCGCCTGCTGAGTTGAAAGAACTCAAGGTGCAACTGGATGATTTCCTGGAGAAAGGCTTTATTAGGCCTAGCATGTCGCCTTGGGGAGCGCCTATCTTGTTTGTTAAGAACAAGGATGACACAATGAGGATGTGCATCGATTTCCGCCAGCTGAATAAAGCTACTGTTAAGAATAAGTACCCGTTGCCTAGGATCGATGACTTGTTCGATCAGCTGCAAGGCTCGACTGTGTATTCGAAAATCGATCTACATTCAGGGTACCATCAGCTGAGGATAAGAGATTCAGATGTTGCGAAGACTGCTTTTCGTACAAGGTACGGGCATTTTGAGTTTCTGGTTATGCCTTTTGGTTTGACGAATGCCCCAGCAGTTTTCATGGATTTGATGAATAGGGTTTTTCGAGAGTTCATCGATCAGTTTGTGATAGTGTTCATCGATGACATTTTGGTGTATTCGAAGACTCCTATGGAGCACAAGGAGCATTTGAGAGTTGTTCTTCAGACGCTTAGAGACTCGCAGTTGTATGCTAAGTTTTCTAAGTGCGAGTTCTGGCTGGATCGTGTTGTGTTTTTGGGTCACGTTATTTCAGCAGATGGGATTTTGGTTGATCCCAGTAAGGTAGAAGCTGTTGTCAATTGGGAACGCCCCAAGAGTGTGACGGAGGTTCGTAGTTTCTTGGGTCTGGCTGGCTATTATCGTCGCTTTATCCAAGGATTTTCTAGCATAGCTAAGCCAATGACACAGTTGACCCAGAAGGACAAACGTTTTGTTTGGACTGAGCAATGTGAGAACAGTTTTCAGTTGCTCAAGGAAAAGTTAACATCTGCGCCTGTGTTATCCTTGTCATCTGGTTCAGGTGGTTACGTGGTGTGTTCAGATGCCTCGCTCAATGGATTGGGCTGTGTGTTGATGCAGCATGGTCGAGTCATTACTTATGCTTCGCGGCAGCTGAAATCGCATGAGACTTGATACCAGTTCATGATTTGGAGCTATCAGCTGTAGTCTTTACTTTGAAGATTTGGAGCTATCAGCTGTAGTCTTTACTTTGAATATTTGGCGTCATTATTTGTATGGCGAGCAATTTGTGGTGTATTCAGACCACAAGAGCCTTCAGTATTTGTTTTCGCTAGTCAGATTTGAATATGAGACAGTGTAGATGGATATTTGTATGGCGAGCAATTTGTGGTGTATTCAGACCACAAGAGCCTTCAGTATTTGTTTTCGCAGTCAGATTTGAATATGAGACAGTGTAGATGGATGGAGCTTCTTAAAGATTTTGAGTGTCAGATCCAATACCAGCCTGGGAAAGTGAATGTAGTTGCTGATGCTTTGAGCAGAAAGGCTCAAGGAGCAATGCTTGCCTCGTTGTATTCTTCTAAGGATCGTGAGCATCTTAGCACTACTGGTTGGCAGTTTTACCCAGCTGAGGATTTTGTTGTGGTTTCTTCTTTTCAAGTATAGCCACAGGTTGTTGCGAGCATTAGAGCTGCTCAAAGGACAGATCCTTCCATCCATGAGCTAAAGCTGAAGGTAAGAGCTGGACAGCTTGAGAACTATTCTATTTCGTCTGATGGTTGTTTGAGGTGGCCGGCTGGTTGTGCCAAACCTCATAGAATTGAAGGAACAGATTTTGATAGAAGCGCACTGCAGTAGATACAGTGTTCATCAAAGGCATGAGGAAGATGTATCAAGCGCTGAAGCCTCACTTCTGGTGGGCTAGATTGAAGAGTGACGTTGCTGATTTTGTGGCCAAGTGTCTGAATTGTCAGCAAGTTAAGGCTGAAAGGATGAGACCTGGTGGTCTATTGCAGAGTTTGGAAGTGCCCCAATGGAATTGGAAGCACATAGAGATGGATTTTGTGATGCATCTGCCTCGTTCCAGCAGAGGGTGCGATGCTGTTTGGGTGGTTGTAGACAGATTGTCGAAGTCTGCGCACTTCATTCCCTATGGTATGACGTTTTCTTTGAAGAAAATGGCGAGGCTGTACATAGATTTTGTAGTATGTCTGCATGGTGTGCCTGTTTCGATAGTCTCAGACAGAGATCCGAGGTTTATTTTCAGCTTTTGGAAGAGTTTGCAGCAGCTCTAGGGACTATTGACTATGAGTACAGCGTATCACCCCCAGACAGATGGCCAATCTGAGCGAACTATCCAGATTTTGGAGGATATGTTAAGAGCTGTTGTGATGGATTTCGGTGGTAGCTGGCAGGATTCGTTGTCCTTGGTGGAATTCTCCTATAATAACAGCTATCAAGTATCGATTGGTATGGCACCGTTGGAGGCGTTGTATGGCAGGAAGTGCAGATTGCCTGTGTGTTGGGAAGAAGTGGGGGAGAAGCAGCTGTCTTCTTCAGAATTTGTGCAGCAGATGAGAGATCAAGTGGATCTAATCCGTCAACGTATGAAAGCTGCACAAGATCGCCAAGCCAGTTATGCGAATAAGAGGCGTAGGCCTTTAGAGTTTCAGGTTGGTGATCGTGTTTTCTTAAGGTTTCCCCTTTCCGTAGTGTTATGCGATTTGGTCTGAAGGGTAAGTTAGCCCCTCGTTATGTTGGTCCTTATGAGATCTTAGAAAGGATTGGCCCTTTAGCTTATCGGGTATTGTTGCCAGCAGAATTGTCTTCTCTACATGATGTCTTTCATGTTTTCATGTTGAGGAAGTATGAGCCAGATCCGTCTCATGTGTTGGGAACAGACGAGGTTGAGCTTGATCAGAATTTGAGTTACGTTGAGTACCCTTTGCAGATCTTGGATAGGAAGGAGAAACAGTTGAGAAATAAAACCATTCCGTTGGTGATGGTTCAGTGGAGCAAGCATGGTAGAGGGGAAGCTACCTGGGAACTGGAATAGAAGATGCAGCGGGAGTGGCCGCATCTGTTTGAGTAAGCCATGTAATAGATTCCAGTAGTTAGCTTGTTTCCAGTTATCTTGAACTCCTGGGTTCAGTTGAGTTGTTCCTGGACTTGTTGATTTCGAGGACGAAATCGTGTCTTAGTGGGGGAGACATGTGAGACCCGAACATTCTGCTGTTCAGATGTTGATCGGGATCGGACCAGTTGTGAGTCGATATGCTTGGAGTAGCTATCGGAATTGGTTAAGTGCTGATTTCAACAGTGGATGATCGCTTTCAGTTGTAGCGGCGATTAGTGTGTTTTCAGTTGCGGGTGCTAGTACGTCGTCGTTTGGATTAGTTGGAACGACAGCGTTTCGATTTAGCGCTAGGACTCAGCTGTTGGGTTGTGCGCGTATCCAACTGCAGATTGAGGGAGCAGTTGTTGAGTGAGCGATCAGCTGTTGGTTAGTTGTTCAGCAGTGAGTAGCGGGTGACGTGTTCAGTTGCGACAGTAACTCCTGCGACGTCGTTTGATTTAGTTGATCGTTGTTTAGCGATAGGACTCAGCTGAGGAGAGATTCAGCTGTTGGTTGGAATATCAGCGGTGATAGCTGAAGTTGTCGGTGGATCTGTTTCCTAGTTAGTCAGTTATGACTATAAATAGAGGACTTGGTCCTTGCGTTCAATTATTGTTTCCCCAACACTTAGAAATATTTCCCGTGAACCTTATCTTGTCACGATACCCTAGTTACTGTTCACAGTAACCTTCTTCGTTTCAATTGCCGACGATAGATAGCTCCGACGAGAGCGAGAGTGGTAGCGTTGGACTCCTCTTGCTAAGGCGTTTCGTCTCATACCCTTTTATTAGGCAGCGGAGAAGCTGGAAGAGGATCGCAGAGACATCTTCCTTGTGTAGTCTGTTAGCATAAGCGTCGGATTTCCATCCTATCCTAGCTTGTTGGGGTAAGTAAAGATTCTACCTTTAAGCTTTGTTAGAGCTTTCGTGGTGATAGAAAGGTAGATCTAGCACTGGTGGAGTCGTAGCTCCCAGCTGCTGTGTTTCTGAGTTGTAGTGAGTAGCGGGTGACGTGTTCAGTTGCGACAGTAACTCCTGCGACGTCGTTTGATTTAGTTGATCGTTGTTTAGCGATAGGACTCAGCTGAGGAGAGATTCAGCTGTTGGTTGGAATATCAGCGGTGATAGCTGAAGTTGTCGGTGGATCTGTTTCCTAGTTAGTCAGTTATGACTATAAATAGAGGACTTGGTCCTTGCGTTCAATTATTGTTTCCCCAACACTTAGAAATATTTCCCGTGAACCTTATCTTGTCACGATACCCTAGTTACTGTTCATAGTAACCTTCTTCGTTTCAATTGCCGACGATAGATAGCTCCGACGAGAGCAAGAGTGGTAGCGTTGGACTCCTCTTGCTAAGGCGTTTCATCTCATACCCTTTTATTAGGCAGCGGAGAAGCTGGAAGAGGATCGCAGAGACATCTTCCTTGTGTAGTCTGTTAGCATAAGCGTCGGATTTCCATCCTATCCTAGCTTGTTGGGGTAAGTAAAGATTCTACCTTTAAGCTTTGTTAGAGCTTTCGTGGTGATAGAAAGGTAGATCTAGCACTGGTGGAGTCGTAGCTCCCAGCTGCTGTGTTTCTGAGTTGTAGTCCTTGAGCAAATTGCTTGTATTGGCTTAGCAGGTGGTGGATCTGCGTTGCTAGGACTTTCATTGTGGCAAACTACATGTGCTAAGTATAACTCAGAAGTTAAGGTACGGATGTTGAGCTTTGTTACAGCTATGGGTTGAGCGTGGATTTTATGCCTTGCTGTGTATGCTCTTTGCTGTTATTATTGTGCATGGGTTATAATATCAGCTGTTGCATTTGCATACACGCATATCTTTATGTCGAGCTTTGTTTTGTTAGCTATGCCTTGTATTCAAGCTGAGCGTACCAGGATGCTGGGCTTAAGGACGAGCGGGTAACTCCCGTATACCTTAATGCTGGAGGCACGCGGGTAACTCCCGTCCCTCATCTCCCTGCTGGGACTGTTAGCTGCTATGGGCGGAGTGGGTAGCTCCCACACCTCATGAGTGAGCAACAGCAGGTTGAGCTATTGTTGCATCTGGTGCAGTATACGTGAGACGAGTGGGTAGCTCCCATATACTCAGTATACATTCCGTGGCCATTGTGACTACTGTCTTTCAATTGTTTCGCTCCAGCTGTTAAGTTGTTGTTATCCAGCTGTTGAGTTGCTGTTTTGAGATCTCGCGGCTTCCAGCTTTTGGTTGTACTTAGATCTCCTGCATAGCATCTGCATATCTATCTACTGCTTTCCGTTTGCTGTATTTGTTGCTCTCCGTACTGGGGTTTGACCCCGAGGTCCCTCTGGGGCTGTTGTGTTGTTGCCTGCTTGTTGTACAGGTTTTCCAGGATTCACAGCTGGGCGTGGTTTTGATCCAGCTGGGGGTGCCCCAGGCGGTGGATAGAGTGTCCCAGTTAGCGTATAGCATATTATGTACTAGTGCTGTCAGCCGGGGAATGCCCTGTGCTTTAGTTTCTGTTCAGCTGTAGCTGTGTCAGCTGTTGTGTTGTTGCTAGTACTTGTAATTGCTGTACCGTTGTATTTCGTAATGTAAACTGGGATTATTTTAAGTATTGTGCTATTTTAAATTATCTGTTTTTAATCGTCAGGCCAAGCGAAAATTTTAAGCCACTTTTAATTGCTTCCGCTATGTTTCTGTGTGGTTTAAACTCTGAGTTGTGCACGAGGCCCTGACATAATCCACTCAAAAAATTATAACCACTTGGAAAGTCCAAACGATAGATCATCGGGCCACTATCCATCATGCATGATCAGAACATCATGTCACCTATCAATGAAGCATGGTACTTCACATCGTAGATGCTAGTCTCAAACTCGGGCGGCCCTTATCCTTTTTTGGATGGTCCAATCGACTAGGAACTGATTTAGGATATACAGTGACTATTAGATGCGCTTCATGATAGCCATCAAATCCACTAGCACATCTAACATACACTATAGTATATTCAAGATCTTTATACAACAAGTTTGAGAAATAATAGCAAAGATAAAGAATGCCACGTGAATGTAAATTATATAAATAATAACGATCATTTTTACAATAGAGTCAACAAAGCCCACTACAACAGTTGGCTATCCGGGCACCTACTCTAACATAGAGTTTCATCGAGTTGTAGCATCACACGCAAACCATTTCAGCCTCATCTCATTCATTTTGAAAAATTTTCCCCATTGTTTAATTACTTGGAGATGTGTCCACAGATACTGAATCACAGATCTAATTGGTCTAATATAAATATCTAAACTTTTAAGACCATCTTGAACACGCAAATTTAAAATATGACACATCGAATATGAAAAAAATTTCCACCTATTGATGGTTGACCTAATCTAATAAGTTCGTCTATACTACAAGTATTACACTTGCATTGTCAAAAGAAATTGAAAAAAATTTTGTTGTCCAACCATATTTCTCTATAATAAAAACAAGAGAAAATATTTTGTGCGGTGTGTGGTTCATTGAAACATTGATATGCAATCAAATGTTTTTGGATATTCCATGAACTTTTTATCTAATGATAGGTAACACCCATGTATGAACAAGATTACCAATGGTAACTCCATATATCACAACACAAAGAAACTTTATTTTGTAAACTAGAAAATTATTTAATCATTTCCTTGTTTTGTTCAGCAACTAATTTATGAAGGATAAGATTAAGAGTATTTCGTGGTATGCGTCCAATTGCAGAATATGCACTATATGAATGTCAATTTTCAAAAGATAATTTATCATCAAAGCTAAAGGAAAGTTGTTCAACAGCAACACTAGTAGTTTCTTCTCTAAATTGAGATTCAGATAATTTAAAGAGTTGAGAGTCGTTACCAGATTGTGATGAAAACGAAGGTATTTGAGTTTGAGATCTAGATATATCAATTTCCATCGGATGATTCATCTCGATGTGCCGATTCCGTGCTGCCATTTGTAAGATTTGAACAATATTTACATATTGATTGCATATCACCGGAAGGAAGTGTCACGTTATCGAAATGTTTGTTGAAAACATCGGATTTCGTTCGTCCACCCGTCGATACCGTCGGCATCGTCGTTGTACTTATGCTGTCTTGAGTACCTTGAATTTGATGTCGTGCTGGTTGGACTTGGACATCATCTTGAGTATTTCTCGTCGTCAGAGAAAATAAATTCACGATCGCCGATGTCTAATAGAGAATCGTGAGCAACAATAGATTTTCTTTACAACTATCACGGCGACTTGATTCCGCCATTTATAACGTAGTATGAAATTGAGATATTAAAAAAAATAAGAAATTAGGAATTTAGTAGAGCTTAAGAGAAAAAGAGAATAGAAGGGCTTAAGAGAATAAGATGAGAGAAGAATGAGATTGATAGCTAAGAGATTGATAGTGAGTTGGTGTGGAAAGAATTAAAATGAATGGGGTATTTATATAGTTTTTTTTATCGATCCACCTGTCTGGGCGGAGTCGGAACCGGCGGGTCAGACCTGACCGGTTGACCAGTGCTTTTTTTTTTAAATTTGCAAACAGTCTCCCGTTCGGCCCGACGGGTCGACCCTTTTTCAAAAAAGACAACCTGTCTGGCCAGTTCCGGGTCGAATGCGACGGGTTTCAAATTCGTGACCCGTAATCGGCACGTTTTACTAACGGTCTGGTCCGGGTCATGGGTCGAACTCATTGACCTGATTAATCGGACGGTTGACCATGGGCCTATTCTGGTTCGAATCACCGGTCGAACCGATCCGTGGCCGGGTCTATAAATAGCACAAAATTATTTCACCGATCATATTTACAACAAGAAAGAAAAGAGAAGAAAAATTATCCCAACGACGTCAACTTGAAATTCGCATCATCGTATAAGCGGATCAAGAACAATGGGGCAATGAAAAAGCCAAGTTCCAGTGCGTGGAATCTACGCGAAGCTATCATGGAAATATGCCGGTAAACGAATCAACGCCATCAATATATTTTCTCATGGACGGCTCCGATTAGAAGGTTAAACTAACCACGGTTAGAATAAAAACCGTGGTTTTGACTTAATGTCTGGTCCAGAGAGCAAGAAATTGCCGCCTTTCATCTCTCCTGCCTATAAAAGTCACACCCCCGACTCCCATTTCTCACCACCCAACAATTTTCGAACCACATAATAGCTATTCTGATCCATGTAAGCTATACGGAGTTTGTTTTTTTACGGATTATGTTGCGTATTTTTGTTTGGTTTTTATCCTTTCTTCAACTGCCACCTCGAATATTATGCTGCCGATCATGTTTCTGAAGTTCTGGGTTTCGTTTTGAGATGCTGATTTCGGTTCTTGAATCTTCATATCCTGTGATCGATTTGATTATCGTTTTGGGTATTTCGTTTTCGAAAATTTGCATTGGTTTTGATATGATACATCATTAAAGATGAAGTTCTCTCAGTTCAATTGATCAGGGTGATGAAAATAGGGAATTCTGAGCTGATGGATGGGATTTTTTCTTTTCTGTGATAGTGACTGTTGCTTAATTTCTTGATGATTACTTGAACTTTGTGTTTTACGAGTTACAATTTCTAAATATATTATTTTAGATGAGAGGGATATAGCACAATGGCTAAGAAGAACGATCCATATTGCTATAGCGACGTTATTAGATAGGATAGAAGCTTGGTTGTTGGTGTTGTTGGTATTATTTGAAGTACTTTCACATTGAAGACTAGCAGTTTTGTGCTTATGGCAACGATTTGTGTGCAGCTACAGTGGAAGCATTAATCTTAAGTGACAAAACAAGTTTGATGGTTGATATCGACGTGGGAATTCCGACCGCTTTCGATCCCTTTGCCGAGGCCAAAGATTCGGGTGCCGCTGGTGCTAAGGAGTATGTTCATATACGCATACAGCAGAGGAATGGAAAGAAGAGCTTGACGACAGTGCAGGGGCTGAAGAAGGAATTCAGCTACGAGAAGATTCTGAAAGATGTCAAGAAAGAGTTCTGCTGCAACGGCAATGTTGTACATGACAAAGAGCTGGGGAAGGTGATTCAGCTCCAAGGCGATCAGCGCAAGAATGTGTCGCAGTTTCTGATCAATGCCGGCCTCGTCAAGAAGGATCAGATCAAGATACATGGTTTCTAAGCATTCAAGAATCTCCAAATTTCAAATCCTGCTCAATTATCTTGTTAATGTTTCTGAGTGATCTTTTGTGTTTGTTTTTTCTATTTTGGTGCCCTTTGATTGATTATGTGCAACATGTGGTATTTGGTGAATTATCAATGCATTTGCTCTTTTGATAATCAAGTTCATATCGCCTAGTTTGTGGCTGTGCCTGTTTTCTTCTCCATATATGCTTCTTGTTTTCTCGCCATTTGTCCACATGACAAATTGTTCTCGATTCCTTTTGGATATCTTGACTACTGTGGTGATATCTAAAGCTCGTAGATGTCCATGTTGAGAACGGTCCATGTTCAAACCGTTCCCCTCGAATTCGTAATATATATATATATATATATCAAGATGTTTTTACGTAAGCATACGAGTAAATGACATCATTTCCACTTGATTGGTAAGAATCTGATCTATCAAAGAAAAGAGAGCACGGGTAACTGAAATTTTTCATTGCGAGAACATTATATTAACGAAATCAGTTGTATTTATAATGAAATAGAAAAAAATGTGTAGGGAAAAAGTTATGAAACAAGGGTGCAGTTGATGGCTAAATGGTGATGCTGAAAAGTATTATTGGTTCAAGGTGTTAAAAGTTTTAATATGGAGCATTCCCATTTGATTGTCTTTACTCTTCAACTGGACTGATTTCTTCGCTTGAAATTCCAATGATATATACTCTTAGAACATCTTTGCTGGCTGTTGAGTTCCTGTTCTCATCATGGTACAGAACTCTTCATAGTTGATTCTTCCATCCTGGAAAATAGGTTCATATTTGATTAGTTACACAGCTTTTGGGGGAAAATGTTGTATCTGTGGATTCCAAGGAAGAACATACATTATCAGAGTCAACTTCAGAGATTATTTCTTTTATGGTGGATGGATCGCCCATTCCATACTCTTGCATAGCAGTTTCAAGTTCATCCCTCGTGATAAACCTGTAACAATGTGTAAAAACGCCTCGTTGGGTATGCATGCTTCCTTTATCAAGTTAGATATCGAAGGGTCTTATTGTGCTTACCCACTGTTATCTTTATCGAAGTATTGGAAAGCTTCGTACAGATTTTCTTCCCTTTCTAATCTGTGTCTGTGCATTGTGGCGGTAATGAACTCAATGTAGTCTATTGTCCCATTTCCATCCACGTCCGCCTGAAAGTATTCGAATTAATCGGGCTATAGTACTTGAACATTCTACACACTTGAACATATGTGTGCACATATATCTTACCGCGTCCATTAGTTGTTTGACTTCGGCCTCAGTAAGTTTTGAGCCGAGTCTAGTCAATCCAGTTTTAAGTTCTTCATACGTGATACTGCCACTATTGTCAGTATCCATATTTGTGAACATGGCTTTAAGCCCTTGAATTTCTTCTGTGGAAAGATTTTCCGCAATGACCTGTGCTTGAGGAGATCAACACGCATTGTAACAAATCATCGGTTCAAAAGAATTTCAAGATTAAAAAATTTCAATTTATATCAAAGGATTTGCACTTCATGAGAGTACCTTAAGTGCAAGTTTTTTAAGCTTGTTCATTGCCCTGAATTGCTTCATCCTGGAGAGAACTGCACTGTCGATCGGTTTATCTGATGCTTCTCCTCCTTCTCTAATCCAAGGATGCTCTACACGAGCACCAATATAAGTAATTTAGTGGCAAAAAAAAAACTATGACACATGATATGGACCATGGTATAACGAAGCAGAGAAACCTCTTTCCTCAGAAAGAGCGCACATGTAGAATAAAGCTAGAAGACAAATGTCATCTAGAATCAGTTCTCAAAGAAAAACATACCAAGAACTTCGGCAGCTGTAATTCGTTTCTTTGGATCCTGTGTGAGCATCCTACGGACCAGATCCTTGGCGCTGGGTGAAATCGAGGGCCAAGGTTCACTGTCGAAATCAATGTGTCCTCTAAGTATAGAATCAAATATTCCCTTCTCAGTTTCTGCAAAACAATCATCATCCAATTTTCAAGTTATAAGAAATGTTAAACAGAAATCAAAGGGCAGAGATTGGACATATGGATTTTACCAGCCCAAAAGGGCGGCACACCACAGAGTAAAATATATAACATCACTCCCGCGCTCCATACATCAGCTTCTTTTCCATATCTGCGTCGTAAAACTTCCGGTGCTACATAGTAGGCACTCCCTACTACATCCTTGTATATTTTACCTGCAAGTCATGACATTGCATCAGAACTTTAGAAACTCTTGGCCTGGGTTAATATGTAAGAAAAAAAGGCTACTCGAAGATGTGTGCAGAAATAACTTCCAAAAAAAATGCAACATGGGGATCATAAATCATATACAATACAACAGAAGTGACCCCTTGCCTTTTTGGTATCGGTATCACTCATATATAAGCATCCCACAATTGCTCCTATGCTAGACTAGAATATGAAAATGGTTCCCACTAAATTCAATCACAACTTTTTCCCAAGTTGACATCGGATCACAGCAACAAACAAACAACACAAATCAAGAAAATATTGCCAAATATGAATGAAGAAAAAAAAACAATGGTCGGAAGATGAACCTCACCTTCTTCAATGAAAACCGATAACCCGAAATCTGTTGCTTTCAAAAGAGCATACTCACTCTTATCAGATAACAAGAAATTTTCCGGCTTGAGATCCCTGTGCATCACGCCCATGAAATGGCAAATGTGCACCACATTCACAATGCTTCGGCACATGGAAGCCGCGTCCCTTTCATTGTAATGCCCCTTGGCAATGATCCTATCAAAGAGCTCTCCACCTTCACACAATTCCATCACCAAATGCACCGAGTCCTTATCCTCGTAAGCACCCTTGAACTCAACAATGTTAGGCTGGCCTATCAAATGCTGCATTATCTGGATTTCTCTCCTCATATCCTCTTTGTCGCTCTTGGTGACGAGCTTCTTCTTGGAAATGGACTTGCAGGCATATCTCTGACCAGTTTTAATGTGAGTGCACAGATGCGTGACACCAAACTGGCCCCTTCCCAGTTCTGATCCGAGGTTGTAATGTGCTTTAACATCCTCAACTGGCCTCCCAAGAATTGTGTTTGCTTTGTGAATCGGTGGATGCGGGTTTACTTGTGGTAATTGAGCTGCGTATCCCGGAGACATTGTGAATTGGATCGGTGCGTGGACTCCATTTCTTGATTTCTGCCATTTCGCATTTGACTTGGCATCTCCCTTTTTGCTTAGACAGATCCCCATGTTGATCCTCAATAGAATCGAACAATTCGAGGCAAAGAACTATCAAACACAAGCGTGGATCAGAAAATATCTGCAAGAATATATGCCAAGGAGATGGATCAAAGCATATAAAAAAAAAATGGACGTATTTCTTGAAGAATCAAGAGCCCTGATGGGACATTTTATTGGGAGAAAAACGAGTTGATTTCGTCGTTTTTGCAAAGCGTAACTTGGTCAGCCATCATCACGAGTGTAGGAGTTCACGAAGGGATGACCTGGGAACGCGCCTTCCTAGGATGCTGGCATGCTGCATTGTTGACCCATGGATGGGGATTATTTTAATATTACTGTCATTGTATTGTATTTTTAAAAAGATAAAAAAAACCTTGATAACAATTTAACATGATTTTATTTTAATGGGTTGCAGATTTCTTAAATATAAATTAATCTCTTCACATCTTATACAGACGTCGAGATGTAATAGATTTTTGGACTTCTTTAGTTTATTACCTCCTGAATCTAAACATAAATTTGTTTTTTTGTCCGAGTGATTATATTTTTGAACACCGGAAAAAAAGTATAAACATTCTGAAACCACATGTTTTTACTGATAAAAATTGGATTCAAATTCCTGAACTATAATACATAATATATTATTTTGAGTACCAATTATTTCAAACACACTACTAATAGATTGAAACGAACCAGGCTCTACAAATTCTTTTTCTTTTAAATCATTTGCGGAATAAATAAACTTAGAAAGTATGGCTCGTTCCCTTTAAACAATTTCTCAACCGTCTCTTTAAAACTAAATAAAATAAATACTCCAAAACGTTAAATCATCCATACTGTTTAAACATCAGTCTGAGTAAAAGTACTGAGAATGAACACATTAAAAACCAATACTTGAAAAGAGTATCATATCAAAGATAACATCAATACGGTCACGGGGTACTGCTGCAGCGGGTGCTCAGAGGTCCTCACTGCCAGTCGGGACATACTCTACAGGATCATCACCTGTACCATTTAAACCTAGTGAGCCTAGAGGCTCAGCATGCTCTATCTTTTAAAATAACAAGGTACATATACATAAGGTCACATGCAAGCACATATTTGTAATAAAATAACATTAAAACATAGATGCATGGATGATCTTAAAACCTTGCTCTTACATTTCATAACATATCATACATATAACACACATAAGACATGACATAACGTAACATAAAAACGTGTGAGTCGTATCTATGAAGTGTGGATCATGTTCGATTGATCAATCTAAAACCAACGTACGTGGCGGGCGGCACATAAGACATGACATAACGTAACATAAAAACGTGTGAGTCGTATCTATGAAGTGTGGATCATGTTCGATTGATCAATCTAAACCAACATACGTGGCGGGCGGTTTTACCCGACCTACATTATCATCATATACATTAACAGAGGTTCACTGGGTCCGGTCTCCCAGACCCGCTCATTATCTATCATTATACATTAACAGAGGTTCACTGGGTCCGGTATCCCGGATCCGGTCATCATCATATTGCCACAAATCACTTCAATCCCTCTATTTTTCTTTTAAAACATGTCTTTAACATTTCATAAAATATTTCGTGATGTGTGCATTTCATAGAATCATGCAATATAAAAGCTTAGACCGTCAATGTATATTTAATCATTTGCTTTAAAACATTTACGTACGTAGGATACTACATATACAATTAAAATTCCCGGGCTTCTACATTTCTACTTCGGTCAAGGACTGGTTCAGGAGCCTGACCCGCTAATCCTAGACTTAACTTTACAAAAGCCCATGCTTAGAAGAATTCCTCTTTAAAATTCCTAACACAGTCCAAATTTTGACTTAATTATAAATCACATGACCAATTTTGACCTCAATTGAAAATTTGATTTTGACTTAAAATCTTAAGGCCAATTTTGACTAATTTCAAAATCAATTTTGACTTAGAATAACTTGGCCAATTTTGACTTTAAAATAAATTGATCAATTTTGACCTAAATGACTATTTTTGATCAAATGACCAATTTGACCAACTTAAAATCTTATGGTCAATTTCGACTTAAATAAAAATCCAAAGACTCCAATTTTGACTTTCTAGAACTTAAAATAAACAATCAGTCCAATTAAATTAAATGTTTGACTCAATTTAAAACATTTGACCAATTCCTTTAAATTGGACCTTTGACTTAAAATTAAAATAACCGATCCAACATTAAAATAACTCACATCACACCAAACCGAACCAACCGGTCCAATTGAACCGAACCAAGCCCACACACAACCCTAGCAAAGCACACACACGCCCCCATGCAATGTTCAACACAACCCGCCGCCACTCTTGGCTCTCGACCGCCCTGGCCGGAGCCCCATCGGCTGGACCACACCATGCGTCGCATGGTTCGAACGAAGCGTGAGAAGGGCGCAGCCGCACGCCGCACAATGGTGTGATCTCTCACGTCTCCTTGGCTTGACCGACCCATATATCCACCTTCCTACCTCGACTTGGACCACCATGAATCCCCTATGACCGAGCCACAGCCCCTTGAGACCCTCCTCGACCGAGACAATGCATAAATCGATTGAAACATGGTGAAAAAGGTGAGTCATGCATGGATCTTTAACAATGGTAGGTAGATCTAAATAGACCACATACAATGCATGCATTAAATCATTAAAAACAGTTTAATATAGTTTAAATGGTGAGAAAAGGAATCGATATCACATGCCTGGCTTGGAGAGAATTGTTAGGATCGAAAAGTGAACTTGGGAGTTCAGAGGGAGGGGGGTGAATGAACTCATAACTCTAATTTTGATTTGAAAATTGGTTTCTAATTTTACAGCTTAAGGCCAACTTTCAGCCGAGTTACCAGCTGGGAAGCTTCTTAGTGATCACTGTTGTCTCGTGTAATAAAATGATTTTATGCGGAATAAACACGATTCAAGCAGCTGAAAATTTAATCAAGTGCGTAAAAGTAAAAGTAGTAGAGATGGGATATTTGTTTCTGGAAGTTCGGAGCAATTTCTCCTACATCTCCCCCTCTTCCTCAATGGGAAGGTTTATACTAGAAGACTTTGATTTATACAACTCTTGTACAAACCCACTCTCATGACCCCCAGCCAGGAGAACTCCTAGCAACCAACGACACACAGACCCGCGATCTGGTTCGTATTACAACAAATCCAGTACTCTACTGGTTGTGCTATTCTAGCACTCAGACACGCTCTGTCTATGATTTTCAATCTGAACTCAAGTCTAAAGAGTGTATGTGAATAAGAGTTAGTGACACAAAGGATATGAACGATCTGTGTGTATCACTCAAGTAAGCTGGTTCAAGATGAACTTTTGCTTTTGTGAAGACTTTGATTAGCTTTTGTATGTTCAAATGATTTCGTAGTGTTCGGTAACCTCTTCACGGCTTCTCTTCTCCTCTATATATACTCTTTGGATGCAACGTTAATAAATGTTACCAGTAGACACGTTATATACATCCAACTTGAAATACCTGTGGTGCCTTAAATGCTTGTACGATGATGGTACAGCTTCATTAAATGCATTGCCCTTTTTGGCAAGTCTGCGTCGTCTTCAGTCTGTGTCATATCCCTGCATATCTGGTTTTAGCTTGAAGTATTTCCAACGACTACAAACTATAGC
The DNA here is from genome assembly GCA_001598015.1 of Dorcoceras hygrometricum. Taxonomy (NCBI): domain Eukaryota; kingdom Viridiplantae; phylum Streptophyta; class Magnoliopsida; order Lamiales; family Gesneriaceae; genus Dorcoceras; species Dorcoceras hygrometricum. The sequence goes on along the minus strand of KV014375.1, from coordinate 81,886 downwards.
AGAGATGTCAACTGATTATTTTCAGACTGTACTTAGCTTCAGACATTCCGAAATTCAAATTGCTTATGCCGTTCTGTACTCAGCTGGTTTTCATTGTCCTGTGCCAAGCTTGTTTACCAGTTCTGATTTCTGAAAACTGAGCTGGTTCCTGTAGTGTCTAAACAATCAGCTGGTTCAATATCCTAAGCTGGTTTTAGCGGTTTCCATAGTCCAGCTGGTCTTTACTAAGATTCCGGGCTGGTTTGACTTTCTTCAGAACACGCTGAGCTGATCTTCCCTTTACCAGCTTGACTTTGCTCTGACCTGGTTTCTTCGTTTCAACGTGATAAATCTCATCCAGATCTTGTCATTTTGGTTTGAATGATTTCTTTTACTGTTGGATCTGTCAGCTTGACTTTGCTCTGACCTGGTTTCTTCGTTTCAACGTGATAAATCTCATCCAGATCTTGTCAGTTTTGGTTTGAATGATTTCTTTTACAAATTGTATCTTGTCTGTTTTTCATCACCAAAACTTCTGAAATTTATCCCAACAATTTCCCCCTTTTTGATGATGACAAAAATTTTGTTCATAAAAGATATATCATTAACCATTTTATACTGGGAACTCAAAATCTGGTTCACAAAATAAATTTAGTTCACCCAAAGTCCTTAAACCATTTCGTGTATCTATATCTATTACTGGAGTCACTCGGGTCGTCACTTCTTGGACCAGGGCCTCTTCCTCCTCTTGAGCTTGGTCCTCTACCCCGTATACTGCTCGGCCCTCCGCTTGACCCTTCTCCAGTTCTGTTTAGTTCCTGTCCCGATCTCTGTCCTCCTTCCCCCTTTTTGTCAGCACCAAATTCCCTCATACTCTCAATCAACGCCGCAAGATGAGATTTCACTGAAGCCAGCTCGTCAACCAACTGCTGGTGACTATCAGCATAGTTGCGAACCAATAGTGGTCTCCAGCATAGCGAAATTTCGATTGTTTTCATCCATATTCTGAGTCAATGTGCATTACAACACATCAATTTGTTAGAGTAGATGCCCAACTAGCCAACTTGTGGCGTGTGAGTTTTATTGACTCTTGTGTATAACGATCTTTATTTATGAAATACGCATTTATTTTATGGAATTCTTTATTTTCATTATGTTATAATGTTAACAATTATGTTGGATAAAGACCTAGAATGCACCATAGTGTATGTTAGATGTGATAGTGGATATGATGGCTATCATGAAACACATCTAATAGTCACTGTGTATTCTGAACTCGTTCCTAGTCGATTGGGCCGTCAAAATGAGGATAAGGCCGCCCGAGCTTGAGACTAGCATCTGCGATGTGAAGTACCATGTTTCATTGGTAGGGAACATTGTGATGTTCTGAGCATGCAGATGAATAGTAACCTGATGATCTATCGAACTACCCTCGTTCGAACTTTCCAAGTGTTTACCATTTGTCGAGTGGATAAGTCCGAGGTCTTGGTTGTACTGATTAGTCCTCACTACTCGAAAGATCATTGAGACTCTACATGATAGGCGCCTCACTTTGACCCGTTTACCGACTCACTTGGGGTCATTAGGTGGCGGGATTGGGTGAGGTTGAAAGGACCGTACTGTACGCTAACCACGACCAACTGGTTCTTGCAGGCACTATCAGTGATACATAGGGGATCATGGCGCGATGTTGCTAGGCGCTTTACAATGATCCGTTGGGCAAGTCCGAAATTGCAATTTCGGAGCCACAATGGTTGTGGGTCCACGGCTAGCTGTATCCCTGAACCATTGAGGGTCACACAAAGTACTGGATTCACGATTCCCGCATGGAAACTGAGCTTAATGTGTTGAGCACAGGAGGAGGATTTTAGGGAGTGCGACTTCCTAAAAGTCAACAGGGGTCAAATTGCGATTTCCCAAAAGTTGAGGGGCTAAACTGTAATTTTGGACCAGGTGGTCTGAAAAATTGTTTTCGCATCATAATATTCAGTTTTGGAAACTGAGTAGATCGGTCCGATCAGATCGTCGATCGGAATTATGATGAAGCCATGGTGATTTAAATGAACCGAATGTTCATATGGACATGGGCTTGACCCAAGTCCAATGGGCCGGTTCAAGCCCATGTATGATTTAAATACTAGACTTGGTCTATGGATAGATCACAACACAACATAACTTACACTCTCATAACCCTAGATTAGAGTGTGCGCCGCCCCCTTCTCCTCCCAACCTCACGGCCACCGCCCCTCCACCGCCGCGCTGCCGTGCCTCCGCCGCCGTTGATCGTGTGATCGAACTTGTTCCGATCGTCGTGTTGAGGAGATTCCGTTCGTGCCAAATTAATCAGGCCTTCTAGTGCAGGCTGACGAAGGAGTCGTGTTACCGGTCGTGGACCTGATTAGGACCTGATTAGCATTCGATAAAACATCCTATGTATGTTTTATGATTTGATTTATATGTATTGAACGATTTCCGGGGCAAATTTTAAACTTCCGCTGCGCCCCCGGGAAACGCATAACCCTAGATTAGAGTGTGCGCCGCCCCCTTCTCCTCCCAACCTCACGGCCACCGCCCCTCCACCGCCGCGCTGCCGTGCCTCCGCCGCCGTTGATCGTGTGATCGAACTTGTTCCGATCGTCGTGTTGAGGAGATTCCGTTCGTGCCAAATTAATCAGGCCTTCTAGTGCAGGCTGACGAAGGACTCGTATTTCCGGTCGTGGACCTGATTAGGAGGATCTACCGCCGCCTACATTTGAAGAGCCAGATTCCCTGTGGATTTGGTTGGAGCCAGGCGCCTAGACGCCAGCAAGGTAACATTCGATAAACATCCTATGTATGGTTTATTGAATTGAT
>KV014375.1:57441-68791 GCA_001598015.1 Dorcoceras hygrometricum | reverse complement strand
TTAACATTCGGTTCATTTAAATCACTGCGATTTCATCATAACTCCGATCGATGATCAGATCGGACCGATCGAATCAGTTTCCAAAACTGAATATTATGATGCGAAAAACAATTTTTCAGATACCTAGTCCAAAATGACAGTTTTGCCCCTCAACTTTGGGAAATCGCAATTTCACCCCTGTTGACTTTTAGGAAGTCGCACTCCCTAAAATTATCCTCCTATGCTCAACACATTTAGATCAGTTTCCGTACGAGAATCATGAATCCAGTACTTGTGTGACCCTCAATGGTTCAGGGATACAGCTAGCCGTGTGCCCACAACCATTGCGGCTCCGAAATCACAATTTCGGACTTGCCCATCGGATCATGGTAAAGCGCCTAGCAACATCGCCCCATGATCCCCTAGGTATCACTGATAGTGCCTGCAAGAACCAGTTGGTCGTGGTTAGCGTATAATACGTTTCTTTCAACACATATATCCCGATCAGATCAACGATCATTGGTAAATCGAGAGTCGCTATAGATCCAATAACTATGCATACATCTTGGAGATCGAATAGTGACATCGCGAGTGTTACTAGGTAAACCCATTTACCTAAAACACATCCAATACTCTGGCCAGAGATTTATACACTATTATCCCCTCAGATAGCATAGGATATCCACGCATGAGAGCGAGCGGTGAATCCTCGACAACGAAGCATCGACTCATACATGCATCGGGACCTCACCCAATCCCACCGCCAAATGACTCCAAGTGAGTCGGCAAACGGGTCAAAGTGAGGCGCCTATCATGTAGAATCTCAATGGCGTTTCGAGTAGTGAGGACTAATCAGTACAACCAAGACCTCGGACTTATCCACTCGACAAATGGTAACCACTTGGAAAGTCCGAACGAGGGTAGTTCGATAGATCACAAGGTCACTATCCATCTGCATGCTCAGAACATCACAATGTTCCCTACCAATGAAACATGATACTTCGTATCGCAGATGCTAGTCTCAAGCTCGGGCGGCCTTATCCTCATTTTGACGGCCCAATCGACTAGGAACGTCTCATCCACTCGACAAATGGTAACCACTTGGAAAGTTCGAACGAGGGTAGTTCGATAGATCACCAGGTCACTATCCATCAGCATGCTCAGAACATCACAATGTTCCCTACCAATGAAATATGGTACTTTGCATCGCAGATGCTAGTCTCAGACTCGGGCGGCCTTATCCTCATTTTGGCGGCCCAATCGACTAGGAACGAATTCAGAATACACAGTGACTATTAGATGATTTCATGATAGCCATCATATCCACTATCACATCTAACATACACTATGGTGCATTCTAGGTCTTTATCCAACACAATTGTTAACATCATATAACATAATGAAAATAAAGAATGCCATAAAGAAATGCGAATATCATATATAAATATTGTCATATACAAGAGTCTATAAAACCCACACGCCACAAGTTGGCTAGTTGGGCATCTACTCTAACAACGACGTCACTATTTGATCTCCAAGATGTATGCATAGTCGGATCTCTAGCGACTCTCGATTTACCAATGGTCGTTGATCTGATCGGGATATATGTGTTGAAAGGACCGTACTGTACGCTAACCACGACCAACTGGTTCTTGCAGGCACTATCAGTGATACCTAGGGGATCATGGGGTGATGTTGCTAGGCGCTTTACCATGATCCGTTGGGCAAGTCCGAAATTGCGATTTCGGAGCCACAATGGTTGTGGGCCCACGGCTAGCTGTATCCCTGAACCATTGAGGGTCACACAAAGTACTGGATTCACGATTCCCGCACAGAAACTGAGCTCAATGTGTTGAGCATAGGAGGAGGATTTTAGGGAGTGTGACTTCCTAAAAGTCAGCAGGGGTCAAATTGCGATTTCCCAAAAGTTGAGGGGCTAAACTGTAATTTTGGACTAGGTGGTCTGAAAATTTTTTTCGCATCATAATATTCAGTTTTGGAAACTGAGTAGATCGGTCCGATCAGATCGTCGATCGGAATTATGATGAAGCCACGGTGATTTAAATGAACCGAATGTTCATATGGACATGGGCTTGACCCAAGTCCAATGGGCCGGTTCAAGCCCATGTATGATTTAAATACTAGACTTGGTCTAGGGCTAGATCACAACATAACATAACTTAAACTCTCATAACCCTAGATTAGAGTGTGCGCCGCCCCCTTTTCCTCCCAACCTCACGGCCGCCGCCCCTCCACCGCCGTGCCGCCGCCCCCGTTGATCGTGTGATCGGACTTGTTCCGATCGTCGTGTTGAGGAGATTCCGTTCGTGCCAAATTCGTCAGGCCTTCTAGTGCAGGCTGACGAAGGACTCGTGTTTCCGGTCGTGGACCTGATTAGGAGGATCTACCGCCGCCTACATTTGAAGAGCCAGATTCCCTGTGAATTTGGTTGGAGCCAGGCGCCTAGACGCCAGCAAGGTAACATTCGATAAACATCCTATGTATGGTTTATTGAATTGATTTGATGTATTGAACGTTTTTTGAGGCAATTTTAAACTTCCGCTGCGCCCCCGAGAAACGGGATCCGGATCCGCCACTTTCGACAACACAATTTTGACATCCCACCCATCTACAGCATGTTTGAGCTGATCGTGAAGCAAAGTAGTATTATGCAAGGTACGTATCATCGCGAATGCATGCATAGGTCAAATCAAGATATGATACGTGGGTAGACAGAATGGTAAGTGCTTGGGCAGTAGTATCCAGGAGCTGTAGAGTCTAAGGATCTGCTGATACTAGCTGAAAATTAGAAGGAGCGGAACCCGGATGGCCAGAGACATTCTGTTCAGAAGTGGGGGTGGTTAATTGATTATTTACAGAAGGCACAAAAACTGCAGAACGTTCTTCCTAAGTCTGATCACACCCCTGTACAGATACATTGTCAACATGAGCCTGGTGCTCAGTGTTAGAGTAGGTGCCCAACTAGCCAACTTGTGGCGTGTGGGTTCTTGTTGACTCTATGTAAAACGATCTTTATTTATGAAATTCGTATTCTTTTATGGCATTCTTTATCGTCATTATTTTATAATTTTTAACAATTGTGTTGGATAAAGACCTGGAATGCACCATAGTGTATGTTAGATGTGATAGTGGATATGATGGCTATCATGAAACACGTCTAATAGTCACTGTGTATTCTAAACTCGTTCCTAGTCTATTGGGCCATCAAAATGAGGATAAGGCCGCCCGAGTTTGAGACTAGCATCTGCGATGTGAAGTACCACGTTTCATTGGTAGGGAACATTGTGATGTTCTGAGCATGCAGATGGATAGTGACCTGGTCATCTATTGAACTACCCTCGTTCGGACTTTTCAAGTGGTTACCATTTGTCGAGTGGATTAAGTCCGAGGTCTTGGTTGTACAGATTAGCCCTCACTACTCGAAATGTCATTGAGGCTCTACATGATAGGTGCCTCACTTTGACCCGTTTACCGACTCAGTTGGGGTCACCAGGTGGCGGGGTTGGGTGAGGTCCCGATGCATGTAGGAGTCGATGTTTCGTTGTCGAGGATTCACCGCTCGCCCTTGTGCTTGGATATCCTATGCTATCTGAGGAGATAATAGTGTGTCAAATCTCTGGCCAGCGTACTAGATATGTTTTGGGTAAATAGGTTTGCCTAGTAACACACGTGATGTCACTATTTGATCTCCAAGATGTGTGCATGGTTGTTGGATCTCTAGCGACTCTCGATTTACCAATGGTCGTTGATCTGATCGGGATATTTGTGTTAAAAGGACCGTACTGTACGCTAACCATTACCGACTGGTTCTTGCAGGCACTATCAGTGATACCTAGGGGATCATGGGGCGATGTTGCTAGACGCTTTACCATGATCCGATGGGTAGTCCGAAAATGTGGTTTCGGAGTCACAACTGTTGTGAGCCCACGACTAGCTGTATCCCTGAACCATTGAGGGTCACACAAGTACTGGTTTCTCAATTCCTGTACGGAACGTAAGCTCAATTTTTTTGAGTATAGTAGGAGGAATGATGGAAGTGCGACTTCCTAAAATTAAATAGGATCAAAATGCAATTTCCCTAAGTTTGGACTAGTTTGACTATCCTTAAAGCTTACAGGGGCCAAACTGCTATTTTGGATTAGATGGTCCGAAAAATTGTTTTCACATCATAATGCTCAGTTTTGTAAACTGTGTAGATCGGTCCGATCTGATCGTCGATCGGGATTATGATGGAGCCACAGTGATGGACTTGAAACCAATGTTCACCCTGGACCTGGGCCCGACCCAAGCCCATTAAGCTGATTCAAGCCCATGGAAAATCTATAAATAGAGGCACTGGGGTATTCATTTGAAACATACCAAAAGCTCGTCAGCTTATATTTTTCTTTCCTTTCCTCTCCTCCCCGCCGCCACCGTCGAAAATCTCGTTCCGACCGTTCCGGCGAGGAGATTCCGTTCGTGAAACTTTCGTCGAGTTTTCTAGTGCAAATCGATGAAGGAATTGGGATTCCAGTCGTGGACCGGATTAGGAGGCCAAAACCGCCAACCGTTGAAGTGCCGATTTCCTCGTGAAATTGGTCGGAGCCAGCGCCTAGACGCCATCAAGGTATCATTCTAAACATCCTATGTATGTTTATGAATTTTTTTACAGGTGTATTGACCGTTCCTGGGCTTCAAAATTTTAATTCTTCCACTGCGCCCCAGGAGCGGGATCCGGATCCGTCGCTGTGCCAACACTCAGTTCCTCCAGCCTGATGTTGGAACAATTTGCTCATTTCCTTGAGCCTAGTGCTCATGAGCAATCATTGCCAGAGTATCATTTGCTTGTTGGCCAATCTGGTGATTTCCGGCCTGCACTGCTCCCTGCTCGTGATCAGTCAAGCTAGAAAATTCTAGTGCAGGAAACTGCTCTTGATGAGAAGAGAAGTCTAAATATGAAATATCCTGATTAATAAGCGGCAAACCCGCCATCGCACGGTGATCCCTGTACACTGTGGCGACCGCCCTCAACTCCTTGTTCAAACGGCGAATGCATAAAAAATCATGTTTTACAGACGGAACATCCAGCTTGAAGTTAGCTAGATGCTCATGATACAGCTTCTCAAGCTCCAGTTCAAAGAGTTTGTACATGATGAGCGAATTTCGCTCGAATAAGTAAGACACTTCCTCAGTCTCTCCCCATTCTAACAACTGCTCCTCAATGGCGACCAAAGGTCCAAAGGATGAGATATCTTTTGTAATGCCCCAAAATCCGTAGGACCACGTATATGAATCTTATTTTATTTCAAGGGTCAAAATGACAATTTAAATGTTAGCATAAGCTATTTTATGAAAGTTGATTTTTGCTGATTTCAGAATTGAAGTACGACGTAGCAAGTTCCAGTAGATGTCACTCCAAGCGCAATGCACGAGCAGATTTTAGAAACTTGCTTAAATGGTCTTAAGGAGGACAAAATGATTTCTTTTTAAAAGGGTTTGTTAGATTTGCAAACTAAAATATTGAGAGGGAATTTTACTAAATTCATAACTAGGTAAGGTGTGTCATGCTTGATGATAACACCTCATTTGCCACTAATCCCTCTCATATAAATACCTGTTTTGAAGGAAAGATTCATTTCATTTTACAGAAAGAAAACTCTTTTGTGTTCTCTCAAACATTTTAAAGAAACTCGCTGTATTTGCTTGAGGAGGAGGAACTCTGCGGGAACAAACTGCTGTCGTAAAGCTCAAGCTCAAAGGAAAGTAAAAGCTAATCCTTTGCTACACCATTTGAAGCATATATTAATTTTTCTCATTTTATGGATCTTCTTGCCTGTATGTTCAAGATATGTTTAAGTTTATGTTCAAAGAAGTTTTACATATGTTTAAGAAAGAAAGATTGGGTTCAAAAGATATGTTTTCTGCTTCCAACGTTTTCCAGTATGTTTCAAAGAAAAAGACGTTCAAATATACTGAGGAGTTCAGAATTGAGTTACATATGTTCATGAATGTTCTTCTTTCTGGTGAATGGTAACATCTGAACTGGACCCTATGTAATCGGTGAGGCTAGTCGAATCGGAATCTAAGTCTGGTTTGATAGGAAGAACTAGTATCATAGATGTCGTTCGCAATGTTGCAGCACCAAGTTCTTATTCAGACTTTGTTTCCTAAGTTAGCGATTAAATCTCATGTTTAAATTTGCAGTTTTCATTTCAGCTGATGTTTTCGCTACACCTTAGATTTTGGTCAGATTTCACAGTAGTAAATACTTCACTGCTGAGTCCCTTGCGATTATTCATTGACATCTGACTTGACCAACTTAGTTGCGTTGACATCTGAATTGACCACGTCGCAGCTGTTTTATTCCTAAACACTATCTTGCGTTGACATATGATGTTGACCAACGACATCTGTTTCATTGTTAGCAATGTATTTTTCATAGTCAGATCTGTTTCACGCTAACAGTACTGTTCCTTGTTGTAACATATGTTCAGCGTTACGCTCCAAATGAGAAATCTATTTTCACAAGTGAGATCTGTTTTGCTTTCCAGTACAGTTTCCTTTAGAGAAATCTGTTCGCATTTAAGTGATCATTTTCTTGTAGTCAAATCTGATACTCAGTAAGTTTTAAAATGGGAAGCAAGTTTTAAAAGAAACGAACCCAGTGAGATTTCAAAGGAGATTTCAAAGAAGATTTCCAAAGATAAGAGTTTAAGGAACGAAAGTTTATTTTAAAGAATTTATGGCATAGATAACAGACGGTCATAAGGAAGGGTGAGTGCCTGGCTGACGAACCAGTGTGCCCCTTCAATAGCAGGAAGGATCAGGATTACGGATTGACGGATCTGTATACCCCTTCACAATGAGGTTTATGCTAGGAACTGATATCAGAAGTCATTTGATCAAGTTCATAACGGACCTAAGGAGAGCTTCTAAGCCATAAATCATAAAGTACAAAGAAAAATAATGAAGGGATCTGGGTTATTGTCCCCGCATCCAAGCTTACGAAAGTTATGAAAGAAAGTTTACGAAAGAATATTTATGTTTAAATGAAGTTCCTTTAAACTCAGTTATGTAAATGTCTAGATGTCTGCCTGCATTAATGACTTTGCTATTACTCAGATTTTACTTGCTGAGCCCCTAGGTTCATTAGCTTTTAAAATGGTGCAGGTGAGACAGTTAAGGGACAAACGGAAGGTGGAAGCTGAGACAGCTGGGTGGTGAAGTGTTTATCTATGGGCAGCGTTTTCCATGTCTTAGTTGTTGTTGTCTTTTATTTTAGACATCTGTATTAGATCTATTGCAACAGTAGTAAATTCATATAGAATTTCATATATTGTAATATCGCATTTGCAGTGTATATATGAAATGTGTTTTCCGCAAAATTTCAGTACTTGGCGCCGAAAGTTTGTATGTCAGTTTTGTGTTTGTGTTTTGAAATTTTTCTAAGTTATAAGAAATACAGCTTATAACAAATTGCCGTTTAGCCCTTCTTTTTGTTTCCAAATTTTAATTCACCCCAAATTCGTGACCCCGTGGGTTCGGGTGCTCACAACATGATATCAGAGCAATGTTCCTGAGATAAACACATGCACTGTCAGTTGGATCAGATTTCATCGACCGTTTCTCCAAAGCTGTGAGTTTATTTTTCAGAGCATTGTCTATAAATTTTTAGCATGTTCTGATAATTATATGTGGTGGATTACGGGCTATAGATTATAAGATGTCAGGAAGAGGAAGAGGTAGAGGAGGTAATCCCTTAGAGGAAACCAGTCCTGACAGTAATGCTAGATCGCTCAACTCTTAAGACTGCTGGTAGAGCAAACCGATAGAGGTAATGGCCAATATTCTAGCAGTAGAGGACCAAGCCATGATGATCCCCAAGAAAAGATCAGAAGACAGAAACCGAAGGAGTTTAGTGGTACAACGGATCCATTAGTTGCTGAAAGCTGGATAAAATCGATGGAGGTTATCTTTGAGTACCTCTAGATGCCAGATTTAGAGAGGCCTAGGTGTGCTATCTACATGTTAAGAGATGACGCCATGATTTGGTGGGAAGGAGCTAAGATGTCTGTGGATTTGTTGAATCTTACTTGGGAAGGTTTCAAACAAGTATTCTTTGAGCAATAATTCACGATAGACAAGAGGTCTGAATTGAAGAGGAAGTTTCTGACCCTGAAACAGGGGAGCATGACTGTACAGGAGTATGTGCGAGCATTTGAAAGAGGGTGTTACTTTGCGCCTTTGATAGGTAACGACCCAGAAGAGAAGTTAAGCCACTTTGTGAAAGGATTGAAGCATATGTTCAAGATGAACGTTAGGCTATCTGTGCCCAAGACTTATAGAGAAGCAGTGGATAGAGCCCTGCGAATTGAAAGAGATTGGAAAGATGTTGATGAAAGACAGCAGAAGAGGCAGGCCTTTCACCAGAAAGATCAGAGGCCCTTCAAGAAGCAGAATAAGAATCAGCAGAGGCCTCAAGAGCAGAAACCTCTACCGATCCAACCATTAGTGCAGTTTCAGACAGCAATAGCAGAACCGTGTGTCCCAAGTGTCAGAAGATACACCCTGGTCAATGCAGACTTGGATAGAATGTCTACTACAGATGTGGGTTGCAGGGCATATTATGAAGAATTGCCCAAAGTTAAGGCAACTGGTGACCAGTAGAGCCTATGTGATGACAGCTGATCAAGCCAACCCAGACTCAACAATAGTCACGGGTAAGATTATGATTGCTGGTTAGCCTTCTATGGCTTTGATAGATTCAGGAGCTACGCATTCCTTTATAGCAGCCAAGTTTGCTAAGAAGTTACCCATTAAACCTGACCAAGTAGCTATAGGCTTTTGTGTAACAGTACCTTTGGGAGAAGAGTTAGTATCCCATGACTTGTTTCGAGGTTTAGAACTAAGACTTCAAGGGCATGTGATTACTGTTGATTTAATTGTGTTACCAATGCCTGAATTCGATATGATTTGGGAGTATACTGGCTGACTAAGTATGGAGAAGTGATAGACTTTAAGCTCCGAACAGTAGTGGTTAATCCACCCAGAGGAGATCCATTTAAGTTTGAAGCCAATCATGTTTGGAAGATCCCCGTATTATATCAGCTCTTAAAGCTCAACGCTGTTTAAGGAAAGGAGGGGTAGATCGTCCTTAGAAACGATTAGTAAGCCTCAACTTTCAGATGTGGAGGTGGTGAGCGAATTTCCCGAGTTTTTTCCAGAGGATATCCATGGATTACCACCAGACAGAGAAATGGAATTTTCGATTGACTTAGTTTCGGGAGCTGCTCCAGTTTCTAGACCACCTTATCGATTAGCTCCATCAGAGATGAAGGAATTAAAGGAACAATACAAGATCTGTTAGAGAAAGGATTTATTAGACCAAGTACATCCCCCTGGGGAGCCCCTGTTCTTTTTCTTAAGAATAAAGATGGAAGTCTGAGGTTATGTATAGATTATCGGGAGCTGAATAGACTGACCATTAAGAATAAATATCCCTCTAGAATTGAGGATCTTTTTGACAAGTTGAAAGGATCAGTATTCTTTTCTAAGATTGATTTGAGGTCTGGTTACCACCAGTTAAATATTAAGGCATCAGATGTCTATAAGACATCCTTTAGAACTCGTTATGGTCACTATGAGTTCTTAGTAATGCCTTTTGGACTTACGAATGCTCCATCAGCTTTCATGGATTTAATGAATAGAGTTTTCCAACCATTCCTGGTGTGAAACCTGGAATTGTATAAGATTAATTTGGTTGGAATTAATTGGTTTTTAGAGATTTCTGGTGGTTTAGATCTATGTTTGTAAGTTTGGTTGGCATTTTCGGGTCATATTTCGCATTTTAAGCAATTCTGGAAGTTTTCGTAATTTTGGTATTTTAGGGTAAAAGCTGGTTTTTGGTGAAAGCTGGTTGAATAGTGAAAACCAGTTGCAACGTGTTTTGGTAATGCAGGATTATGAAACGCCGTCGTTTGGAGATATCTGGTAGCGCTTGTAATATCAGCTGTTGCCTTAGCATGAATTTGTATCGGGTTGGATACAGTGTCGATTGAATAAGTTGGAGCGACGTCGTTTTGGTGTAGCGCTAGTGTGAGATCTGGTCGCGTGTGTGTGCCTGCTGGTTGTTCAGCCGAAGAAGATGTCAACGCGGGTCAACATCCCTGTAGCGCGAGGAGGAAACGTCGTCGTTTGGCTAGCGCTAAGGAACCAGTCGATGCGCATATTCGATTTCCAGACGTCAACGCTGGTCAACTCTTCTGTAGCTTACAGCTGGTTTTGAGAGAGAGTTAGCGACCGGATTTGATGACGTCAGCTGTGCGACGCCGTTTTGTTTAATTGCAACGTTGCGTTTTATATGTTGCTGCTGGTACCAGCTTTTGGAAGGATTTCACGCGAGAGAAATCAGCCGATGGTTTTAGGCGACCAGCTGGTGGAAGATTTGATGACGTAAGCGGTGCGACGTCGTTTTGTTAAGTCGCTGCGACGTCGTTTTGTGTGTTTGGGATTATGCTTGCGGGGTTCGACCAGCCGATGGTTTGTTGGTACCTGCTGGTTATGTCGGTGGATTTTTAAAACAGATTTCAGCAGCTACGGGATTTAGATATAGGAAGACTTGGTCTTCGATTGAGACATCAGATCCCATACTTAGAATATTTTCCCCGACATTCGTTCTTTGTTTCTCGAACCCTATAGCACTGTTCACCGTAGCTTTTCTCCAGCAATTCTCGTCGTTCTCGGTGGTTGTTTGATGCGTGCGAGGTAGCGTTGGACTCCTCTCGAGAAGCTCTTCCAGCTTATACCATTCTTGGAGGTTGTTGTTGGCTAGAGCAAGGTCGCAAAGTTACTGTCTTGGTCGTGTGTTCGCTGTGAGCAGGTAGCTTCGAATTGTTATAAGATCTTAGCTTTAGTAAGTTGTTTTAAGCTCCTTTAATAGTTGTATGGGTTGTATAGTTGCTGGTTGAGTTGTTGCTCCCAGCCAGTGTTGGGCCGTGAGTTCTGTTGGTATTTCCCTGAACCTTCTTGTGCGTGTGTTAGCAGGTGTTGGACTTAGATCTCTGGGGCTCTTTGTTGTGGTATTGATCTAGGAATTAAGGTACGGATCTTGAGCTTGTAATTCAGCGTGGAACTTGGCTTGGATGAATTGCGAGATGGCTGTGTTGGATTGCCGTGCTTGGTTGTTGTCCTGGTTGAGGACTGTGTATGCTTATTGTGTTTAATTGCTGTGTTGCATATGTTTATATGGCTTGTGTTCCAGCATGTTGGATACACGCATGACATTCCATTTCAGTTGTGGCAGCCATTGCCTTGTTTCGTTGCTGCTTCTTTGTTTTCTTACCAGGATGCGAGGGCGAGCGATGATTCCGCA
>KV014375.1:37467-56919 GCA_001598015.1 Dorcoceras hygrometricum | reverse complement strand
ATGCCCTGTGCTTCGTTGGTGTATTTGATTGTTGGAGTCTGATACTTTTTTTATGCTATACTGTTATTGTTGTGGTGATTTTCGTAAACTGGGATCTATTTTAAGTATTACATTATTTTAAATTATATCGTTTTAACTCGTCAGGCCAAAAGCGAAAATTTTACCCGCTTTTTAGTAGCTTCCGCATGTGTTTGTATGTTTTATCTCTGTTTAGAGAACGAGGCCTGACATTTTTGGTATCAGAGCTTAAGCTGGGATAAGCTCAATTTCCTCGATCACACTTGAGTCTAGGTACAGTGTCGTGTGTTGCATGTGCTTGACTATCTGATTATGTGTGCTGCATCTTGTTGTGCTATCTATGTTGTATCTGTTCTGTTTTGCTTGATCCTGTTGAGTGTTTTCGTAGATGCCGCCTAGACGTCGTGGTAGAGGTAGGGGACAGTTTGAGGAATCAGCAGGGCAGAATGAGCATCAGCGTAGCGCTCCTAGTCGTACGCGTAGTAGGCATGAGGAAGAGGAGGAGGTTGGTGACTTGCCTCCCCCGGTGGAGTGGATGGATGTTGTTATAGCACGGTTTCAGCGGATGAACCCCCCAGTCTTTAATGGTGATGAGTCCAGTGAGGATGCAGACTCGTGGCTCCGGAATATCATTGGTCTTTTCGATCGGGTGCAGTATGATGATGATCTTCGGCTGAGTTTAGCGACCCTCTTGCTTAGGAAGGCGGCGGAGCGCTGGTGGCGAGGCGCTTCGAGTACCTTGTTAGAGAGCGGTGTTGGGGATCTCTTGGGACAGTTTTTGCGAGACCTTCCGATAGGAGTATGTGCCCGAGTCTTATGTGAACGCCCGGGAGCGGGAGTTCGATCATCTGGAGCAGGGTTCGATGACTGTTCGGGAGTATGCTAGGAAGTTTTCTTCTCCGTTGGCATACGTTCCCCATGTTTCTGGTCGGGAGAGGGCCAAGCGGACTCGATTTCTTGAGGGCTTGAACGAAGAGTTGTATCAGATGGTGTTGACCAGTAAACCCAAGAGCTATGCGGAAGCAGTTGACACTGCTATTGATATTGAGGAGGGTTTGCAGAGTCGTCGTGCTTGCAGGCAGCAGGCGGTGCAGGTTAGTCGTCCTGCTATTCAGGGAGCGCAGTCTTCACAGTCCTCCAAATCAGCCCATCAGCCCCAGCATCAGTAGCAGGTGGCTCAGCAGTCTGGCCGTCAGAGGTTTCGACCCCGAGGTCAGCAGTTCAAGAAGAAGTCGGGTTCTGGCTCTTCTGGTTCTGGAAGTTCGAGTAGCAGTGGATCTCGGACTGAGTTTTGCGGCTTTTGTGGTGGAAAGCATCCTTCCACTCAGTGTGTAGGTGTGCAGGGTTCCTGCAACCTTTGTGGTCAGTATGGGCATTTTGCTAGAGTGTGTCCGTCAGCTGGATCACAGCAGACCATGGCCCAGCCTCAGGGTCGTGGAGGTCAGTCTAGGGGTCGTTCCCCTCAGTTTCCGCAGCCCCGATTGGGTGAGACTCAGTTTAGGCCTTTTCAGCAGCCTGTTCCGTCACGGTTCGGACAATCGTCTCAGCCTTTCATCTCTGGACCCCAGCATGCTCAGGTTAACGCCATCACTAGGGAGCAAGCCGAGGAGACACCGAGTCGGGTGATCGCAGGTACTTGCCTTGTCTTTGATTTTCCTGCGCGTGTGTTGTTTGACACCGGTGCATCACATTCGTTTATTTCTGATTCGTTTGTTGTTGAGCATGGTCTGCGTACCATTTCGTTGCGCGATGCTGTTTCCGTGTGTCACGCTCCGAGACCGAGACTCATGACATCGGCAATATTAAACAATTATAAAAATTGTAAAACATTAAGCCATCATAGAGTAGCTCAAACCAGTCTATTAATAATCGAAAAATAATCGTTTTTACATCTGAAACTAAAATTTAAATAACAGAAATGCGGAAGCGAATAAAATACATAAACAAAAATCTGAATCTTCAGCAGCCCCAGACTGATCTTGTTCTTCTTCTTCTACCTGCTCTTCATTCTTATCTGGGTGGAGAAGTAAGGGGTGAGTGTTTGGGGAAACACTCAGCAAGTGGGGGATACCATTCGAGCATACAGAATATACTTATACATATACTGAATAACAGATTTCAGAACAGAGCTTAGACAGAACAGAGCATAGCATAACAGAGCAAAGCATAGCATAACATAGCATAGCATAGCATAACAGAGCATAGCATAGCATAGCAGAGCATAGTCTGACAGATAGCACTGATGATTCCTTCGTGTCTATGGTTTACTGATCAGTCCCTAAGTTTTACTCCTCTAAGGGGTCGAGGCCATTAGTTACACCAAGTAACCCAGAAATCCGAAATATTTCGTAAACCCATATAACGACAGAATCGTGTCTATGGTTTACTGATCAGTCCCTAAGTTTTGCTCCTCTAAGGGGTCGAGGCCATTAATTACACACAGTAACCCAGAAATCCGGAATATTTCGTAAACCCATATAACGACAGCAAAAATCAGTACAAGCGGAGTTTGACACGAAACAGAGATTTGAACAGAAAGGTGCTCGAACAGTAGACGAAAACTGAACTTTCGAAATGATTATATAATATGAAACGAATATCTTATTTAGCAAAAGCCCACTTACCTAAAATCTGAAATTTGGTAGAGTCTGGTATACGAATCTGGGGTGAAGTCTGGTAGCACGAACCCTGCTATTTGAACGAAGTCTGGCAGTAAATCGATTTCACGAATTCTTCCTAAGTCTCGCACCTGCTGGATCGTTGCTTGCACAGAACTTTGGCTAACAAACCTGCTGGAATTTTCGCAGCACTTTGTCGTGAGAGTTTATGATTTATCTTGCTGAGTTTCGAAGCGGTGTGGAGAGTTCTGTGATTACAATCGGTATTTATAGGTGGCGAGGAGGGGGAGTCGAGCGTCCGTCATTAAAGGACTTTAATTCCTCTTTACGTTGCCCGTTACAAAATCATCAACGTAGGCATTGATTTGGGTGAGTAATTCGACCATTAATCCTCTAATCGGCCGTTACAGCTCGTGTATCTGATCTGTATTCGTGTAGAAACTGTTGGAATTCGCGAGCTAAAATCTAAATTTTCATTGGTCAAAGCTGGGTTGACCGTCCAACAGCTGGTTTGACTTTCCTGCGTCTGGTTTGACCTTCCTGCGTCTGGTTTGACCTTCCTGCAGCTGGGTGCTTTTCCTGCGTCTGGTTTAACTATTCCCGCAGCTGGTTTATTTTCAAGCTCACGACTGATCCCTAGCGTTAAGTCAAAACGTTTTCGTGTCAACTTATTCAAACGACATCGTTTTGCTATCGCTAAACTTCAAGTCCCATCTGCTGGATTTAACTAATCCAAACGACATCGTAAGGGTTACGTCAGCATTGCTTCCACCTGCTGGTTCTCCAGTCGCAACGCATTACTCATAATCCCCTCGCTACTGGTTCCAAAACGCAGCGTCTCAACTTAACGAAACGACGTCGCTCTACTTCTTCGACTGTTTTCCCAAACCAGCAGCTGGTCGCTCTAAACTCACGCATATGCTGATCCAGTAGTCAACACTCAAAAATGTTGACCAACAAGTGTCGCTCTCTCGATCCCTCTCGCATTAAAACCACGTCTGCCAGCAGCAACCTCTAACGCGCAACGGCTGGTTCTTTGTAACGACGGCATTTTACTCTCGCGCCATCAACTGTTGAATTTCGACCAGCAGGTAAAAGCCAGTGCGAAACTGGGCTTTGAGTGCCCAGCTTATCGGGCTTATATGCTCACGTAGAAGGGCTACGCGAGGAGTGGCCAGTGCGGAACTGGACTTTGAGTGCTCAGGTGGGGCTGCCACTCGAGGAGGTGCCAGTGCGAAACTGGGCTTTGAGTGCCGAGCTTATCGGACTTATGTGCTCACGTAGAAGGACTACGCGAGGAGTGGTCGGTGCGGAACTGGACTTTGAGTGCTCAAGTGGGGCTGCCACCCGAGGAGGTGCCAGTGCGGAACTGAGCTTTGATGATGTGATGAATTCTCGAGCGGATATCATATTCCCGAGTGAAGTAAGAGAGTAGATTCCCGAGCGTGACTTAATAAACTTCCGTGCAGATAAAAGTCGATTCTTTTTAAGAAAGCCTAAATTATGAGAGCACATGCATAGAATTTGAATTATTAGATGGCAAAATTGAATTGCCAACATTTTTATTGGCCCTAGCTGGTCCCATACACTAAATACTTCTACAAAATAACTACTTTGTTTTTCTATTCAATAATAATTTATTCTTAATTTTTTTATGTGTTTTGGTTTGTAGAATTTATTTTATTTTTTGACCCACGATTATGATTCATAATAACAATACAAATACACCAGACATACCGGGTTAAACCGTAAAATAGTAATCATCCAAAATAAACTACGGGTGAGTTTGGAACACTAAAACATATATCACCTTATATAAAAGAAAACTAGTGTAGGAAAATATAAATAAAGGTAACGGAGCATGAACCTCTGTATCTTAAGCAAGAATGTCTCGATACATGGTCATCGTCATCAAAGATCTGAATTTCCATATCAAATACACCGTATATTCCTTAGAATTTAATAAAAAAACTTGTAAAAAAAATGCAAATGACTAGAAAGAATGATTGGTCCGTCGGAAGAGGAACGGGAGGGGTAAGTTCTTTGTTTTGACAATACAAGGAGGAATAGATACTAGAAATACAATTTTCATCTCCAGTCTCCAAGGACACTATGACTGAGATAATAACCTCTATACGAGATGCCGATATGGATAAAAAACGAGTTGCTCGTGTAACATCTTTTAATGTTACCGAAAATAAATTAGCATTCTTGCTCATGTTAGTAACAGTTCTGCATCTTCTATGATATTTGAAAAACCATTTCATACCAACCAAACGGTAGACATAATATGATATTCTGAGCCGAGCCGTTCAAATTCTCGGGTGCCGACTTCAAAGTTGACAACAGAAGATGTTTTATTTGAAACACTGAGCCTGTTCTAGTTCTCAATCGAGGAACCCCAAGTCGTCAGTAAAGACGACAACGATACCCAAAGGTGGATCGTAGCGGATGTGTGGAAGCACGGGGACTTCTTGTGTTGTGACAGGACTTTAAAACAAAGAAAGAAATGACCAAATAAACTGGATGTACAATGAACAACAGAGTGCACGGCTAGCATTCACACAAACCAAAGGAAAAAGACATATTTCCGTAGAACTCTAGGACGTCATAAAAAGGCCAGTAAAGTGATTGGCAAAAGGGTTTCGAAGACGAGAATTTATTTAGTTATTAGAAGTGATAGACTTTCATAAAACAAAATTATATACAACAAAGGAAGCAAAGAGTGTAAGGCTTTCCGTACTTTGTTCAGGGTGCATGGTTTGATAAAATTATAAGTATATAAAAAAGATAAATATCTCACATAATTAACGTGTATTTGCAATCAATAACAAGATGGTTCTTGGTTTTTAACTTAATAGTATCTATTATGGCTATTAGATAAGTATAAAAATAATCTATGTTTCTAAAATAATAATTATTATTGTAATCTATAGTTATCATAATCATCCCAGGAAGCATAAAAATAATTTATAAGATCATCCTATTTAATATTATGTTGAGTTATATTAACAAAAAAATTCAAATCACAGTGAAAAGTTAATTAAGTGGGAAATTTTTGACATTATAAGTGGAAGAGACAAAATCTGTGCGCCACCACTGTAATAATAGTAATTCAGACCAAGATGCAAACAAAAGTTGCACTTTTTATTGAGACCAGTGAACGAAATCGGACTTGGGATTCTGCTACCTGTGCTCCGAAAATCACGATTTTTTCTTTCCAATCATCGTACACATTTTATTTAGATTTATGTATTTTTTCGGATAATCTAAATTTCATAACATTTTTTTTTTAATGTGTTAAAACGATAGAGACCTATATAAACTTAGGTCAAACAATTTTTCTGGCCTTTTGGGTTGAGGAAGCTATTGACAAAACAATAGGATAATAACACTTAAGTATCGAAACTATATCTATATAATTAAGACAAATGAAAGTATAAATTAAATCTATATATATAAAAGACTGAGTAAACTTTCGAAACTATACTATATAATATAATTAAGATAAAAATGAAAACATAAATTAAATCTATATATATAAGACAGGGTCGACATTCTAGTCTATTGATGCAGACATTTTAATATTCGAACTCTTTTTAATTAAAATGTGGGTCTTGAAATATATGGGATGTGAAAGCAAATATTAAGTTTAGAAAAATGACTCCAATTTATTTAATTTGTATCTTCCTTGAGTGAAAACATGATCATGCAGTTGAACAATGTCTATTTTGATTAAGTATGTCATAATTTTTTTCAGATATTGTAGGACCGAGCGTTTGCCGCTTTATAAAAAGTTATAGCTGGTGGTAACGGTGTAACTCCAATCTTTTAAACCGTATAACAACTCAAGCGCCACGGTTAGATCGCTCTACCTAATAGGGACAATTATTGCACTCCAACAATTCTCCTCCCAATAATTGCACTTCTTGTAACAAACGAGAATCAAACTCATGATATTGGTTTTGATACCAATTGTAGGATCGAGCGTTTGCCGTTTTATCAAAATTTATAGTTGTTGATAACGGTGCAACTCCAATATTTTAAGTCGTATAGCAACTCAAGCATCAAGTTCGATCGTTCTACCTAGTAGAGACAATTTATGCATTCCAATAGATATATTTCTAAATTAAATTAAATATTATTGACCTTATTGGTGCATGCACAAATAGTTTATACTATTGTTTATTATATATAGAAAGACTAATTACGGAGCTCGTGAAGTAAACCACATTTTAAAAAAAGAAGATATTGGAGCTTCGATGCTATACATTTATATGCTTAAAATTGCCGATAGAGCACCAGACAGCCCCCTCCTACACAAAAGGAATGTTACAGTATGTGTGGTTTCGAATTTCAATAATAGTTTTTTTTGTTTAGAAAATAAAACCAATATTATAGTACTGAATAAGTTTGGAAAATTATTGACGTATTTGCCCGCTCATGTTTTTTATAAAATACAAACTACTACTACTATTCTTCAAATGTATAATATAAATCAAAAGATAAATCTTTCAATTTCATATATAACTTCCACTCTTCCCAGATTTCTCTCTTCAAATTCACCTTTAATTTCAAAATCTATTAATTATACAAGTCAAAAAATATTTTAACAAAACATTATTTTATGCCCACAACGGTTCTGCTCTCGTTAATATGATATAGAAAAACAGCTAATCATAATATACACGATTTAGTCATCTGTATTTCAATTTAAGTAAAGCTAATAAGTTTGTTGGGGTTTCTAATATGTCTGTCAACAGTTCACGAACTTAGATTGGTCGAGGTGAGGAAAGTCCTCTTTCTGCAAGACAAAATTGATCGAATATAGTGCTCTCATTGCGACAATCGTCCCTAAGATACAACTATCTACGAATTACGAAGTGTAATACTACTGAGTAATTCCAGCAAACAAAATATTTGAACTTTGTTGGAGCGGGAACATAACGCAGGGAAAACAGATGACAAATATAGTGCAGAAGTTAACAGGAGAATGCAGAGTGATATGAATCTTGAATGCATAAACTACCTGTATTTATAGGGGTTGGTTGGTTGCCTTGAACGAACGCTAATTTCAAGAAACGTAATTTCGAACAGTTGCACTGCTTTGGAGCGATCGCACGCCACCCCAAATGGTTGCAGCGTTTCGATCGGACGCAACCATCCCGTACAACTTGCATCATTCTAAGCATGAGCAGGTGTACTGTTTCAGAAAAATCGGTTCGGTCCGGTTAGAGTACGAAGATCTATTCACCTGCCCGAATCAGCTCGAGGCTTCGGACCAGATCGCGTATTGGAAACAACATGGAGCAGATCAGCATACAGACCCTCCCCTCAGTGCAGGTCGTCACAGCTTACGAGGTCACTCAGTTTGCGATGGTTAACTCAGCTCACGACGGTCAACTCAACTCGTGGCGGTCAACGCAGCTCGCGACGGTCAACTCAGCTTGGGGTCTTGACACAGCTCGCGACCTAAGCTTACGACCTGACAGAACTCGCGATCTGATACAGCTTGCAACCTGACTGCCGCTTGCGATCTTAAAAAACTCATAATCTATCTGCTCGATCGCAGCCAAATCACTTGCAATCTGACAGCTTTGATTCACATTTCCGAACGACGTTTTCATCACGTGTGTTTATGTAAAGTTATGCAGATAAGCACCATGTCAGTTTCATGTTAGCGCTAGCTGCATCCACTAGATATAAAAAAACTGAGCACGTAAAATTACCAAAAAATCAATTCATTTGTCTGAAGTTAATTGAAATTTGATAACGTAGGAATATAAATTATAGAGAGACAAATATATTAAGACCAAAGTTAATATTTTTGACTTAAAGTTCATCCGATACTAAAATCCAAATTAATTTCCAATTCAGAACAAATCTTGGGCTCGGAATAAAGGGTAATTACCTGACCAAAATATTCCATCTTTAATATAAAAAAAAAAACGGTAAAGTAAAAACATGGCGGTCACACCAATTAGTCTATAGAGGGATCGCTATCTGTCCCTTCACACGAGTCTGTTGTAATTAATTCGCTATAAATACAATACATAACCCACGCTATCTCAAACATATATTCTTATGGGCTTTTTAACTATTTACAGCAAAAAAAGAAAAAATTTAACAAAATAATGTAAATATGATATAATTAGCAAATTACCGTATCACGCCCTCCGCGAGGGCGTGATTCAAAAATGAATCACGCCCAAACAATCGGCGTGATTCAAAAATTTTTTTTTTTTTAAAAAAAACGAATCACGCCTATTGCAATGGCGTGATTTCGAAATAATTTTTTTTTTTTAAAAAAAGTGTCACATCTGCAGCAGCAGATGTCAGACGACAGGATTCACATGCAGCATTCATTGCTCCAAATTCTCTGCAGCAATATTGAGAACCAGCCAACTTCTCTCTCTCTCCCCCTCCCAATTTCTGCAATTCTTTCACAATCTGCGAAGAAGGAAACAATTTTTCAAGTCTCCGATTCTTCTTTCAGAGGATATTTTCGATTCAACGAGATGTTGCTGCATTTGTCGCGGTGCGGCTGATCGAAACTCTTCCGATTTTCTCCGAATTCCGGTATTTGATTATTTCTCTCTTCCTCTATCCATTGTTACGATTTTCTTTCTCTGGTGTGCATGCAATTCGATGTTATAGATAGAGCAACAGTGTTTTGTAAATCGTGATGATAGTTCTATATGATTTTCAAACTTTTTAATCAAATTTGCTGATGACTTTGTGTTTATGGGTACATGAATGCGGTATCGAAGGGGATGGGTAAAGGGGTTACGTGATTTGAATTGGGAAATTGACAGGCGAAAAAAAAGAAGATGCGTTTGGAAAGTTTGATTGGGATACGAGGGCATTCGGGTTGTTTGACTCCACGAGAGGCTCTAGCATTTATCTTCCCCAAGCATTATGTGTGAATGACACGTACTGGGATTTGTATTGTGTTCTAGAAAGTTTGTTAGGGAATGACAAAAATGCCACTCACGTTCAATTGTTACCAGTACTGGATGGGCATATGACGGGTCGAATCCTTCAATTAACAAATTGGCCGTTGTTTTGGACTCTGTGTCCCCTTCTTTTCCTTCGTCAAATAAATACTCGAGTCGTTTTTCTATATCCTTTTTGTGCTTCTTTTTTTTTTACTTTTTTTGTTGTTTTAGATTACGGTTTCAGTCAGAAGGAGTAATTGTTCTGATACTTTAATTTTACACAGTCAACAATGTACAAAGACAACTCGTATACGACTGGGAGATTCAAAACCAATTTTGAATGTTAGATTAGAAAAGTTGGGTTCTAGAATTGGGTCTGGATCAGTAATAAGATCCAACATTGATAAGTTAGTCGATGAAGACAGAAAACAAACCAACGAAGGGTCTAAATTGACAACTTTCTTCCCAATTCCTTATATGCTTATTGCCTGACCAGACCTAGTGTCTATTGTCGTGTTCAACTTGCAATTAGAAGGTATATGTAGACTCTGGTGCAATTGACATTTACTCATGGAATTCTATCTTTAAGGGTATTACCCCTGTAACTGCCGGGGTTGTCCCGCACAAAAACAAAGGTGTTAGGTTCACCCAACAGTGAGAGAGGTAATACCCTTTTGGATCGGCCCTCTCTGGATTTACTCCCGTGCATCACTCTTGGATGTACTTGGGCCCCACCATCATGTAATCACACTAGCCTCTGAGAATGTTACATGGATTTGATAGAAGAGTCGTTGAATTCAGGTTTGAAAAATCAAAATCATTTAATTGGACTTTAAATACAGGCCACTAGCCTCGGACGTTTAAGCAGGCCAAACCTAAATGTGTCCTGCCGTCTGACTGTACTGCTGCATATGTGACACTTTTTTTTAAAAAAAAAATTATTTCGAAATCACGCCATTGCAATAGGCGTGATTCGCTTTTTTAAAAAAAAAAAAATTTTTTGAATCACGCCGATTGTGTGGGCGTGATTCAAATGAATCACGCCCTCGCAGAGGGCGTGATACGGTAGTTTGCTAATTATATCTTATTTACATTATTTTGTTAAATTTTTTCTTTTTTTGCTGCAAATAGTTAAAAAGCCCTTTCTCTCTTTTTGTCGATGGATGTGAAATCTTTCAATTTTTTTTACAACACAAATGTTTACACAAAAAAAAAAACCCATCGGGGCTTTTTAACTATTTACAGCAAAAAAAGAAAAAATTTAACAAAATAATGTAAATATGATATAATTAGCAAATTACCGTATCACGCCCTCCGCGAGGGCGTGATTCAAAAATGAATCACGCCCAAACAATCGGCGTGATTCAAAAATTTTTTTTTTTTTAAAAAAAACGAATCACGCCTATTGCAATGGCGTGATTTCGAAATAATTTTTTTTTTTTAAAAAAAGTGTCACATCTGCAGCAGCACAGTCAGACGGCAGGATTCACATGCAGCATTCATTGCTCCAAATTCTCTGCAGCAATATTGAGAACCAGCCAACTTCTCTCTCTCTCCCCCTCCCAATTTCTGCAATTCTTTCACAATCTGCGAAGAAGGAAACAATTTTTCAAGTCTCCGATTCTTCTTTCAGAGGATATTTTCGATTCAACGAGATGTTGCTGCATTTGTCGCGGTGCGGCTGATCGAAACTCTTCCGATTTTCTCCGAATTCCGGTATTTGATTATTTCTCTCTTCCTCTATCCATTGTTACGATTTTCTTTCTCTGGTGTGCATGCAATTCGATGTTATAGATAGAGCAACAGTGTTTTGTAAATCGTGATGATAGTTCTATATGATTTTCAAACTTTTTAATCAAATTTGCTGATGACTTTGTGTTTATGGGTACATGAATGCGGTATCGAAGGGGATGGGTAAAGGGGTTACGTGATTTGAATTGGGAAATTGACAGGCGAAAAAAAAAGATGCGTTTGGAAAATTTGATTGGGATACGAGGGCATTCGGGTTGTTTGACTCCACGAGAGGCTCTAGCATTTATCTTCCCCAAGCATTATGTGTGAATGACACGTACTGGGATTTGTATTGTGTTCTAGAAAGTTTGTTAGGGAATGACAAAAATGCCACTCACGTTCAATTGTTACCAGTACTGGATGGGCATATGACGGGTCGAATCCTTCAATTAACAAATTGGCCGTTGTTTTGGACTCTGTGTCCCCTTCTTTTCCTTCGTCAAATAAATACTCGAGTCGTTTTTCTATATCCTTTTTGTGCTTCTTTTTTTTTTTACTTTTTTTGTTGTTTTAGATTACGGTTTCAGTCAGAAGGAGTAATTGTTCTGATACTTTAATTTTACACAGTCAACAATGTACAAAGACAACTCGTATACGACTGGGAGATTCAAAACCAATTTTGAATGTTAGATTAGAAAAGTTGGGTTCTAGAATTGGGTCTGGATCAGTAATAAGATCCAACATTGATAAGTTAGTCGATGAAGACAGAAAACAAACCAACGAAGGGTCTAAATTGACAACTTTCTTCCCAATTCCTTATATGCTTATTGCCTGACCAGACCTAGTGTCTATTGTCGTGTTCAACTTGCAATTAGAAGGTATATGTAGACTCTGGTGCAATTGACATTTACTCATGGAATTCTATCTTTAAGGGTATTACCCCTGTAACTGCCGGGGTTGTCCCGCACAAAAACAAAGGTGTTAGGTTCACCCAACAGTGAGAGAGGTAATACCCTTTTGGATCGGCCCTCTCTGGATTTACTCCCGTGCATCACTCTTGGATGTACTTGGGCCCCACCATCATGTAATCACACTAGCCTCTGAGAATGTTACATGGATTTGATAGAAGAGTCGTTGAATTCAGGTTTGAAAAATCAAAATCATTTAATTGGACTTTAAATACAGGCCACTAGCCTCGGACGTTTAAGCAGGCCAAACCTAAATGTGTCCTGCCGTCTGACTGTACTGCTGCATATGTGACACTTTTTTTTAAAAAAAAAATTATTTCGAAATCACGCCATTGCAATAGGCGTGATTCGCTTTTTTAAAAAAAAAAAAATTTTTTGAATCACGCCGATTGTGTGGGCGTGATTCAAATGAATCACGCCCTCGCAGAGGGCGTGATACGGTAGTTTGCTAATTATATCTTATTTACATTATTTTGTTAAATTTTTTCTTTTTTTGCTGCAAATAGTTAAAAAGCCCTATATTCTTCATTTCACTTTCTTCTTCAATATACCATCGGATATTCTGTAATACACACCATGGCAGAACCTTCAAGGAGGCTGAACGCGGCCGCTCTGATGGCCAACATGTCCGAACCAGCCTCCCCGGCGCCGAAGAGAAGCATAAACCCCTCTTCGACCGGTGCTAACAAAAGAGCACTGAAGGAAACAGCAGCAACTACTGCCGGCGGAACCATCAGGTACCGCGGTGTTCGGCGACGCCCGTGGGGGCGTTACGCAGCCGAGATAAGGGACCCCCAGTCCAAAGAGAGGCGTTGGCTGGGGACATACGACACGGCGGAGGAGGCGGCTTGCGCCTACGACTGTGCAGCCCGTGCCATGCGTGGCGTGAAGGCGAGGACGAACTTCGTGTACACTAGCTCCTCAGCGAATCGCGCCGCTCCGGAGAATCTCCACCGTCCGTATGGACACCTTAGGTCGTCTCAGCCTTACGTTGGAGACATGGGTCCTTTTCAGTTGGTTCCGTCATGTTCGTCGAGAGACCCTAGTTTTCTCCATTACAATGGATCCGGCCATGTAAGAAGCCGCGATCCCACCGACATGGTTATGTTTTGCGACCATTTTAACTCACAATATAATCCAAATTCGTCCAATTTCAACGTACCTTTTCAAGAACAAACGACGGATCCAATTCCAAATACCTTCCTGGAAAGTTCTTGTAATTTAGCCACACAAGTTTCAGAAAACAGCTTCAGTGGTTCCACTCTAACAACCAGCGGTGGCATCTGCGGCAATGATGAATTCGATTGCTTGGACTTTTTCCGCACCGAAAGGTCAGATTCTGGTTTGCTTCAAGAAGTTCTACATGGGTTTTTTCCAAAGCCTCCGGATGTTAACGCAGAGGAGCCACTTCAAACTCCGGCGCACTCTCGTCCCCCTCCGCCGGATATATCCGATAGTTCCGTCAAGCTCGAAAACCACGAATACTTGGAAGATATACACAATTTTTCCTCCATGGATTGCCAAATAAATTCTCCACATTTTGATAATTTCCAATCAGCTGCTTGCAGTTTTCTTGGGATTGATTCGAGCTTTATGTCCCCGTCAGCCGACGACTTTCCGGTGGTTGATTACAGTTATCAAGGTAACTGGGAGAGTACTTTTTTAACCGGAAACAAGCTCTAGGTCTCACGGGAGCTAAAGTTCATAATGCATGGTGAAAATTCTCTCAATAATATTTTAGGTTTCATCTATGCATTAAATAATGCCTTTTAAAAATAGCTTGGTATATTAATTATAAAGATTCATGTATGTTTTCCTTTTCAAAAAATTGGCCTTATTTGTTTATTGTGCAATTTCTTGTAAATTTGTATGAGCTGATCAAGTATTGCTCTTTTGTCTTCAAACAAAAACAGAAAATGTCTTTGCTATTTACTTTGTTTGGTATATACTACATATTGCATGGCCATATAATAAATGTGTTCTACATTTTTTTTAATAGGAAAAAAGATTAAAAACTGAAAAAAGGTGGCTAAAAGAGAGAAAGAAATTAACTTACTCAAATTAAACTTTTAACAACTTGCTAAGCGAAAAAGATTAATTTACACGAGTCAAAATTCTAGTATGCTCACAAGAGTCATTTATGTATTAACTTTAAAATAATACAGATTTCTGCATATTTATATTATAATAAGTAATTTGGAAGGAAAATTGTTTGTTGTGATATTATATATAGAACTGTGTTCAAAATGTAAAAATTGAATTTGTAGGAACTGATTTAACCGTTGCTAAAAATTAGATAATTATCGATATATACTAAAATTGGATTATGAATGCTACCTGTTTATATTAAATTAGTAAATATTATAATCAATTTCTAAATAAATATTTTCACTTAGGTAGATTGAAGATGTGCAACTAATATCGATTAATTTTAAAAATTTCAATCTTCATAATAAGGAGATTATAAATCAAATTCATGCCCTGACGAGAGATTCATTGAAGAGATGTGAATTTCAATTAAACTACAAATTAGTATTTCGTCATAACGTAACATGTCTACATTATATGTTATGCAGAAAATTTGAAGTCTCCCATGAGAGATTTCTTTAGGTCCCAATCCTCTTGATGGGGAGATTTGCAATTCTTTAATTTAAGATATTTCATTGCAATTAGACATCTGTAAACAAACTGTCCTAATTACATAGAATTTCTTGGGGTTGTCCCTAAACATATATACACTCAAGTTCTATATTTTGTGGTAGTGTTTCTTGATTTTATTAATATTTGCATGGTAACTGAGTTTAGACAATATGCAACCACTTTGTGAACGAATTAAACAAAGAAAAAATATGACATTGTTTGTATATCTTTTTCTTATTTGTAACAATACTATATAGTTGGGCCGGCAAAATTCAATTTTGGTCTTAAGACTTTGCATTTCCAATTTCGGGTCTTGCATGTCTTTCAGATTGAAGTTTAAGGCCTACAAGTTGGAACTTGTCCGTCGGGACTATTGACGTGATATTAGACAGCTTTCTCACATATTTTCGATCCGGTGAAAGACTTGAAAACTACCTCTAAAATGAATTACGTAAATATATTAATATATGTTGATCGTTAAATTCATCCACTAAGTTATCATTTTTTTCGCTCTGTCCTCTAAATGGTAAAGGTTGGATCTTAGTTACCTGTGTAACTTTGTTGTCTTTTGCTGATTTTTTAGTCATATTTTTTGTGTTATGAATTGGTTCGCCTACAAGGACAAAAAAAAAACTAAAAAATATATATATATATATATATATATATATATAAGAAACAAGCAAACAACAATGCATCAGATCTGGACTCACAGTATGCAAACAGCTCGGATCTAACAGATCAAGCTATCAGCTCAGAGACCACAACAGCTCTGAGTCACAACAGCTCAAAACCGGAGACAGCTCAAAGACCCGCGACAGCTCAGAGGCCAGCAACAGCTTAGGGACCTGCACCAGCTTAGAGACCAGCAGACAAAGCAGTCGGCCCATGAAATCAACAAAATGCATAAATGTGGTCCTATGGATTTTGGGGCGTTACACAAAGCCTGTCTCTCGAGAATAGGTCCTTCACAGCACTGAGCCAGTGACTCAGACAAGAAGGAACCGAAGTTCTCTCACAAAGATGACACCCAGAGCCTCCCAGAGAACAAAAGTCAAAGACTGAGAAGGGAGAGAAAGGGTGCACAGAACAGAGGCGGCTAGGTTAGACGTATGAATATGTGATACACACACAAGCTGTATAAAAAGCGGCGGACGACTGTGGCAAGAAGGGAAAGTGGGCTTGGGCCAACTACTAATAAAGAGAATCGGGCCATCGTTACTTTGGGCCACACATTCATATTCTCCACCTTGGTCCAAGTACCGTGATAAAAAAGAAGCTCATTCTTGGGATTCACACTCAGTTTCATCATAGCCAGATTTGGGGTCAGATTGTAGCACCAAACTACAATCGGAACCACCAGCTTCCTATTCACAGAGAAAAGGGAGCCCATGGTACCTGGAAAAAACAACATGTTAATCATAGGTATAAATCTTAAGCAATCTTGGA
Source organism: Dorcoceras hygrometricum (assembly GCA_001598015.1). NCBI lineage: Eukaryota > Viridiplantae > Streptophyta > Magnoliopsida > Lamiales > Gesneriaceae > Dorcoceras > Dorcoceras hygrometricum. The sequence goes on along the minus strand of KV014375.1, from coordinate 40,560 downwards.
CATGACATAAACTTACCAGCTGGAAGACATTTAGTACCCATATCTGCTGGGTTGAATTCCAATGGTATTTTTTCGAGTAATATCATACTTTTTGACACAATGTCTCTAATGAAATGAAATCTAAACATCTATATGCTTCAATTGATCATGAAACACAGGATTCTTACACAGTTGTATACCAGATCGACTGTCTGAAAATACAGTAACCTCACCTGTCAATATGTTGATTTCATTTAGCAAGCCTTTAAGCCACAGGGCCTCCTTCAAGGCTTCTGTGATTGCTATATATTCAGATTCAGTGGTTGATAGAGCCACTATCAGTTGAAGTTGAGATTTCCAACTTATGCAGGCACCACAAAGATTGAACACATATGAGGTAGTATACTTTCTGTTATCTTTGTCATTAGCAGAGTTAGAGTCTACATAGCCTTTAAGTTCGAATCCCTTATTATGTTTTGAAAATAATAGTCCAAAATTAAGAGAGTGTCTAAGATATCTAAACATCCATTTGACAGCATTCCAATGTACCATACCAGGATTAGACATGTACCTTGTAACGCCCCAAAATCCATAGGACCACATTTATACATTTTATTGATCTCATGGGCCATATTTGCAATTTTAAATGTTATGTATGTGCTGATTTATTAATATTAGCAAGTAAGATGCGCTGCGGCTGGAACCAGCAGACGACTCCAATGAGCGATGCACGAGCTGGATTTTATTCGATTGAAAAATATGTTAAGGAGGACAAATGATTTCTTTTGAAAAAGGTTTGGTGTTTTACAAATTTAAAATGATATGAAGGGAATTTTACTAAATTTTAGAAGTGTGTCATGCTTGATTTCACAAGTAGCTTGCCACTAATCCCTTTCATATAAAAACCTGTTTTCAAAGTAAGATTTTCATCATTTGCAAAGGAAAAGTCTTAAAGTGTTCCTCAAAATATTTCCAGAAGAGTTCGTGCGTTGCTCAAAGGGAGGATTTCTGCAGGAATTATCAGCAGATGCACTGTTCACCAGCAGATGCATTCCATTGTGATAGTTCAGCAGTTGCTTTATTCATTTCTACGTACTGCTCATTTCAGTTGGTATTAGTCTTGCGACTGGTACTATTCATTTATATATACGTGTTAGCGCTTTTTCTTGCAACTGGTTGATTGGCGTATTCCTTGCGACTGATCGATGCGCTGACGACGTCGTTTCTTTAAGTTATGAAATATCAGCAGATAGTCTTTCATCCTATCTATTATTTACTTCAACGACATCGTTTCATTTAAATACGATTGTCTTAGTAAAATATCTTGCAGCTGGTTTCTATTTATTCCAGCTGGTTCATTTTAGCGATATTTGCGAACAGCAGAGATCTGTTTTGTTTCATAAGTGCTGTTCCTTTTTCTTACGACTGGTCCCTGCATTGCGACTGGTTTCTCTCTATAGTTACGATCTCAAAGTTCGAATTCGATACTCAGTAAAATTTTAAAATGGGAAGCAAATGTTTAAAATGATGGAACCCGATGATTTACAGAAATGTCAAGGAATGTTTTACGAAAGGATGTTAATGGAACAAAGTTTATTTTAAGATTATGGCATAGATAGTTGACGGTCACCAAGGAGAAGGGTGAGCAGTTGTCTAGATGTCGACTGCCCTTTCATAATGAGCTATATGCTAAAATTGATATCGGGAGTCATTTTGATCAAAGTGCAACACGGACCATGAGGAGCTTATATGCCATAGTCTAAAGAAAAGGAACTGATGTTAGAGCTGGGCTATTATCCCCTGTCTCTAAGATTATGAATGAATTGTTTATGAAATGGTTATGAATGTTCAGATGTCTGCCTGCGTTTTATGAAATTGTTATTACTCAGGTTTTACTTGCTGAGCCTTTAGGCTCACTAGCTTTTAAAATGGTGCAGGTGCGACATCTGGAGAATGAACAGCAGATGAAACTTGAAATACAGCTGCTGGGTGGTGTTGTGTTTATCCAAGGCCTATGTTTTCCATGTCTCAGTTGTATCATTTTGATTTAGATTGTACTGTATTAGATCAGTAGTAACGGTTGTATATTTACCTAGAATATCAGCTGTTGTAAATCGCAATTGCAATTATCAATGGGGTAGTTGCTGGTTGAATCATTATAAAGTATGGTTTGATAGGCAACGGCGGATGGCGTAGTTGTTGTTTTGATATTACAAATGTCGAGTCATGTTCCAGCAGCTGTATCTCCTTGTTAAGATTCAGCAGCTGCATTGTTATAATGTTTACGAATGTTCTTCCTTTTGCTGTAATGTCGGGATTTGATGATTGTGTAATCGGTAGTTGCTAGTTGAATCAGTATAAAGTCTGGTTTAATAGGCGACTGCTGGTAGCGTGATCATTGTTTTGATATTACAAGTGTTTTCGTAAATTCCAGCAGATGCACTGTTCATCAGCAGGCGCATCTTTCCTTGTTAAAATTAGCAATTGCACTTCTTTGTTGAAAATCAGCAGCTGCACTGTTATCGCAAAACCAGTAGCTGCATTCCTTTGTTAGAATTCAGCAGTTGCATTGTCTTTAAAAATTCAGCAGATGCACTGTTCACCAGCAGATGCATTCCATTGTGATAGTTCAGCAGTTGCTTTATTCATTTCTAAGTACTGCTCATTTCAGCTGGTATTAGTCTTGCGACTGGTACTATTCATTTATATATACGTGTTAGCGCTTTTTCTTGCAACTGGTTGATTGGCGTATTCCTTGCGACTGATCGATGCGCTGACGACGTCGTTTCTTTAAGTTATGAAATATCAGCAGATAGTCTTTCATCCTATCTATTATTTACTTCAACGACATCGTTTCATTTAAATACGATTGTCTTAGTAAAATATCTTGCAGCTGGTTCTATTTATTCCAGCTGGTTCATTTTAGCGATATTCGCGAACAGCAGAGATTTGTTTTGTTTCATAAGTGCTGTTCCTTTTTCTTACGACTGGTCCCTGCATTGCGACTGGTTTCTATCCATTGTTACGATCTCAAAGTTCGAATTCGATACTCAGTAAAATTTTAAAATGGGAAGCAAATGTTTAAAATGATGGAACCCGATGATTTACAGAAAT
>KV014375.1:11214-29413 GCA_001598015.1 Dorcoceras hygrometricum | reverse complement strand
CTGATGGCATAGTTGTTGTTTTGATGTTACAAATGTCGAGTTATGTTTCAGCAGCTGTATCTCCTTGTTAAGATTCAGCAGCTGTATTGTTATAATGTTTACGAATGTTCTTCCTTTTGCTGTAATGTCGGGATTTGATGATTGTGTAATCAGTAGTTGCTGGTTGAATCAGTATAAAGTCTGGTTTAATAGGCGACTGCTGGTAGCGTGATCATTGTTTTGATATTACAAGTGTTTTCGTAAATTCCAGCAGATGCACTGTTCATCAGCAGGCGCATCTTTCCTTGTTAAAATTAGCAGTTGCACTTTTTTGTTGAAAATCAGCAGCTGCACTGTTATCGCAAAACCAGTAGCTGCATTCCTTTGTTAGAATTCAGCAGTTGCATTGTCTTTAAAAATTCAGCAGATGCAATGTTCACCAGCAGATGCATTCCATTGTGATAGTTCAGCAGTTGCTTTATTCATTTCTAAGTACTGCTCATTTCAGCTGGTATTAGTCTTGCGACTGATACTATTCATTTATATATACGTGTTAGCGCTTTTTCTTGCAACTGGTTGATTGGCGTATTTTGCGACTGATCGATGCGCTGACGACGTCGTTTCTTTAAGTTATAAAATATCAGCAGATAGTCTTTCATCCTATCTATTATTTACTTCAACGACATCGTTTAATTTAAATACGATTGTCTTAGTAAAAGATCTTGCAGCTGGTTTCTATTGATTCCAGCTGGTTCATTTTAGCGATATTTGCGAACAGCAGAGATCTGTTTTGTTTCATAAGTGCTGTTCCTTTTTCTTACGACTGGTCCCTGCATTGCGACTGGTTTCTATCCATTGTTACGATCTCAAAGTTCGAATTCGATACTCAGTAAAATTTTAAAATGGGAAGCAAATGTTTAAAATGATGGAACCCGATGATTTACAGAAATGTCAAGGAATGTTTTACGAAAGGATGTTAATGGAAAAAAGTTTATTTTAAGATTATGGCATAGATAGTTGACGGTCATCAAGGAGAAGGGTTTGCAGTTGTCTAGATGTCGACTGCCCTTTCATAATGAGCTATATGCTAAAACTGATATCGGGAGTCATTTTGATCAAAGTGCAACATGGACCATGAGGAGCTTATATGCCATAGTCTAAAGAAAAGGAACTGATGTTAGAGCTGGGCTATTATCCCCTGTCTCTAAGATTATGAATGAATTGTTTATGAAATGGTTATGAATGTTCAGATGTCTGCCTGCGTTTTATGAAATTGTTATTACTCAGGTTTTACTTGCTGAGCCTTTAGGCTCACTAGCTTTTAAAATGGTGCAGGTGCGACAGCTGGAGAACGAACAGCAGATGAAACTTGAAATACAGCTGCTGGGTGGTGTTGTGTTTATCCAAGGCCTACGTTTTCCGTGTCTCAGTTGTATCATTTTGATTTAGATTGTACTGTATTAGATCAGTAGTAACGGTTGTATATTTACCTAGAATATCAGCTGTTGTAAATCGCAATTGCAATTATCAATGAAAACTGTTTTCCGCAAATGTCTTTAGTAGTTGGCGCGCAAGTTAGGTACCTTCTGGTCTTTGAAATTGTCTTGTGTTTTGTTTCTTTTAAGTTATAAGAAATACAGCTTATAACAAATTACCTTTTAGCCTTATTTTATTCGAAAATTTTTATTTATCCCAGTTCTCGTGGCCCCGTTGGGTTCGGGCGTCACATACCTGCTCAGGCAACTAACATCATAAGCTATATCAGGCCTAGTACTGACCATCATGTACATAACAGAGCCAATAGCACTGGAGTAGGGTGTATTTTTCATGCCATTAATCTCAAGTTCAGTTTTGGGGCACTGATCTTTACTTAACATAAAGTGAGCAGCTAAAGGAACATTTATAGCATTAGCATTTGACATGTTAGGATCGAAAAACAAGCTCGGAAGTTTAGAGGGGGGGGGGGTTGAATGAACTCCTTGCTAATTTTTGTTTCAAAACTTGTTTCAAAAGATTTTATTGCTCGACGCAAACCTCCAGCCGAGTTACCATCTTAGAGGGTTCTCAGTGACTGCTGTTGTTTCGTGTAATAAAGTGATTTTTATGCGGAAACAACACGATCCAACAGTATAACAATTTAATCAAATGCGTAAATGTAAAAGATATGGAGAAGAGAGGTTTGTTTCTGGAAGTTTGGAGCAAATTCTCCTACGTCTCCCCTTCTTCCTTAATGAGAAGGATTTACACTAGAAGATTTGATTTATACAACCACTTGTGTAAACCAGATCCTACAACTAGTAGCTACAAGAACTCCTTGCAATCAACCTAAGGATCCAGACCCACGATCTGGTTCGCAATACAAAGGACTCGGCACTAAGCTGGTTGTGCTAGTCTAGCACTCTACACTCTCTGTTTAAGATTTACAATGATCTCTCAACACTACGGAGTGTGTGTATAGAAGATAATGTGACACAGGAAATGAATAATCAATCTGTGCAGGTGTCACTTGCTGTGAGCTGGTTCAAGATGAACCCTGCTTTTGCTTGTAAAGGGTGGTTAGTTTTTATGTTCGATAATCTCGTTGTAGTTCATAACCTCTAGTAACCCCTTCACAGCTGATCTTCTCTTCTATATATACCTTTTGGATACGACAGTAATAATTTTAGCCAGTAGACACGTTGTATGCATCCAAATTGAATTTCCTGTGCCGTCTTAAATGCTTGTATGATGAAAGTACATCTCCATTAAATGCATTGACCTTTTTAGAAACTCAGCGCCGTATTCAGTTTGAACTCGATCTCTGCGTATCTGAATTTAGCTCAAAGTAGTTCCAACGACTATAAATCACTGCAAAGATGTCAAATGTCTCATATCCGACTGTACGTAGCTTCAAACATTCCGAAATTCAATTTGCTACGTTGTCATTTACTCAGCTGGTCTCTCGATATGGTTTCTGAACATTGAGCTGCTTTTCTTGATCTGGTTCTGAGCTTGATCATAACCAATATTCTTTGACGTATTTTGCTCATATCTTTGTTCTGTAATGATTCAGATAGCATTCTTTGTACGCTCATATCTTCAGTACTATACCACTTGTGAAATAATTCTACTTGGTTTACTTAATTGGTCTTCAATCTGATTTTTTATTCCACTTCTCGCTCCAACTGGTCTGTTCTCTTAACCGTAAAAAAATGTTTTCTGCTCTTCATCTCAATGCTCTATGATTCTAAGTATCTTTGAACTGGTATCAACATGACTTATCACCCAGCTGGTTTATTCTAAACCAGCACACCTCAATATCCTGATCTGGTTTGACATTAACCAGCTTGACCAAAATACCTTTGCTGGTTTGTCCTCTACCAGTGTACCTGAATGCACTGAGCTGGTTTTTCCTTAACCAGCTTGACTTTGCTCCGATCTGGTTTCTATGTCCAACAATGTGAGCTTCGTCCAAATCTGGTGCATTTGGTCTGATTGATCTCTTTTATTTTTCATCACCAAAACTTCTGAAATTTACTCTAAAGATATTTTTATTGACCGATGAACAATTAAAAAATGCAACTATACATAAACAACTTGGTCCTATACGAAAAACTACTAAGTCCGTCCTTACTCAAAACCATCTTCTCCTTTTATAGCTGCTGCTTCCTTCACCCCTTTTATAACTTAGTCCTTTATCCCTGATACTGCTTGGACCTTACCCATGTCTACTCGGTCCTTCCCCCTGTCTACTTCTTTGTCCTCCTTCCCGCTTTTTGGAATCACCAGTTTCCTTAAGGTGATTAACCAATTCTGCCAGCTGCAATTTAACAAAATCAAGATCACTGGCAAGCTGGAGCTGATGCTCGGTAAGTTGACGAACAAGGCTGGTTTCCAACGACGTCTGAGAGGTGGTAATGTTGGCGGCCACCGTGTCCATCTTATCATATAAACCGTTCTTGTAGGTGCCGAAGTCGTGCTTCATGAATGTCTGGATATTCAACAATTCTTCAACTTTGGTGTCCAAAGATACGACTTTTTAATTCATGGAGTGTACTTTGGAATCCAGTGCGATCACTTTGGAATCCAGGGAAACCACTTTCAAATCTAGTGAAACAACGAATTTTTCGACCTCTTTGAGTTAATATCAGCATTGAGACTTGCTGGGGAACTAGAAACAAAAACCTGTTGTGAACCAGCGTGGGAAGAATCGACGTCCTCTTTGAAACTTATGCGTGTATTATCTTCTCTATGTACATTTTAGACCACCATCTGCAAGTTAGATGGACTTGGACCCTGATGGTCCATATTATTCGCCTCTGAAATAGGATTTCAACCCAGATTATTTACATGATTCTCACCATGAATGGGAAGACTGCCAGAAAAAGTAGGACTCTCACTGGAACTAGGATTAGAATCGGAATAGAAATGCATACTGTAACTTTTTTCACTATGAATGGAGGGATGAAAACTAGAAGATCGGGAGGCAGAGTGGGCTGGACTGTGTTGAGGCTGATCCTCTTCTGCAGAACTGGTTGTTCCTGTTGTCCACCCGAAAAACCCAATTGTCCATTCTCTGTATCCTCTGCCTGCTCAACAATCTGGTCACCCATCTTAATCTGTTCGTCCGGTTGAGCTGCCTTTCTTGCCGCTGCCTGCTCTTGTTCGGCCTAAGTGGAGAACTCAAGAGCAAGAATCCGTGGTTGTGCTGGTTGAGACAAAGTGATCTGTGGAGTGTCTATACTGACACCATCACCTGCTATTGAAGATTCTTGAGCTACAATAGGTAGACCAGCTAGTACTCGCAGATCCCTGTGTTGCCTTGTGATTTCTTTAAGTTCCTTACTAAGAAATCGAATGCATGTATAGTCATAGTTCACAGACGGCTCAGCTGGGTTGAAATTTTCCAGCTGTTCATCGACTCGCTTCTGTACCTCCATCTCATAGAGCTTGTACAATATGAGCGATCATCGCTCAAACAATTCAGAGACCTGCTCCGTCTCTCCCCAAAATAACAACTGCTCTTCAATCTGAGCCAAGATCTCAAAAGATGAAACGTCTCTGATCCATACTGCTGTGTGGAAGTGTACCCATTCATCAAAAGCAACCATCCTTTCAGATACATCATCCCACGTGGAGTTTAGCACTAACTGACAGTGCTCTTCAACCGAGGTAGGTTTGGCAAAATAGCTAAGGTCTCTTTACCCTTGGCGGCGGGATTTATCTTGGGCAGAAAATGCGTCGCCCAATTTATCTCTCGGATTTCCACAGGGGTAAAGATGCCCGTTCCAGTAAACATCAAGGACGGCTGGGCTAGCTGCTCAGGTCCAGACCTGACTCGAATCGCCCCTTCATTGGTAGCAGATTCCTTCTCAATCTGGTAACTGCTTTCCTCCTTCTCAGTTCTGTCAACATTTTCCACCCGGTCCTCAATCTCGTAAGTCCATTAGTAGACTTTTCATGCTCTTCCTGAGCAATAGTAGACCCATTTTCATCTAACGCTCGAGGTCAGTTTGAGTCTCACATTCCATACGCTCTTCGTGTCCCTCAGCGTTGGAATCAGTACCAGAAATCCGTTCTTCCTGTTTCGAACTTGTCCTCACATGCACCTCTGGGCCACAACCAATAGATTCATCAGCAGCTCGTGTTTCCAATGCTGGGGTAGACTCTGTATGTGCTTCAGGGTCACCAGCAGTTGACTCATGTGCACCTTCTGCTGGTAGTTCTGGAATAGTATTGGGTTGGGATTCTGCTTGATCATATGCAGTGGATGGTACCTTCTTGGCTCTTTTGGTCCTATGCTTGTTCGTAATTGGCACATGTGGAACAGATACAGTAGCTTCAGAGTCGGAAGACTCTACCACTTGCTTGCGCTTTGCGCCACGGTCTTTCAGCCTCGCCAGTGTGCACGAATCCTCGTCTGAGCTGGTCCCAGACTTAGACTTCGTAGGAGCAACTTGTCTCCCAACCACCACTGGCTGTTGTACAGCCACCTTCTGAACCTTGTCTTTTTTCTTTTTCGGCTTTTCAGCAGCCGCTTTCTCCAACGTTTTCTTCATCTTTTCTACGGGCTTGGTCATCTGCGACTGCCCACCCTCAGTGCCACTAGCTGTATCCTCAGTCTGTTTGCTGGACTCACCAGCCGGAATCATTTTCAGATTTTTCTTTATATATGTCTGCACCGATTTGTTGGTTAACACTTTTTGAGGGTGCAACTTGACCAGTTCTCCAAGATCTGCTTGCACAAGATTTTGCAGCAGAATACTGATTTGAACATCAAACCCCTGCGATTGACGGGTAGGATTGTTCACCATATTGACCAGCACATGAAACAACACTTGAGCCCAATTTACTTTCAACCCAGCAGAGATTGCCACCATTAGATCAAAATTCTCGCTCGTTGCCATATCGAACGACCCAGCCTTTGCACACAATGCCTTCGCCACAATATCATGCAGCAATCAAAACTCCATCTTCATCTCATTTTTCTTACTGGGTGCCTTGAATGGCACATCAGACCCAGAAAACCTATTTCTCATTTCCACCACGGTCTCCTTCGGAAAATCCAGGAAGCTTTTCACCCCCTCGGTGGGTAGCCCAAAGGTTTCAGCAAAAATCTTTTTCGTCATTGCCAATTTCCTATTGGCTACGAAACTTACAATCGTTCCCACTATCACTCTCGCGTTAGTGAAGAACTCAACCACAACTGCCTCATATACGGAACTAGATGTTGTTAAAAACCCTTCAAGCCCTGTGTCCACTAGGGTCTTGAACATACGAGTCATCCGGATGTCCTCCATAGCAAGAACAGACATGAACTCAACCTGCAAAGCGTTCACGAACAGAGAGGAAGCCATTCCCTGATAGTAAAAGATTGGGAATTTTGAGAAAAAGTAAGGGATTTCACGAAAATGCAGTTAAACTATTTGCTCGATTGCGAGAAAGTTTGTAAAAGTAGAGTGAAAATTAAAGTGAAACGATTTATGTACGAGCGGGAGAGAGAGGGATTTTTCTGGACACGTGTCATCATCATATTTAAAAGTCTTTTGAAATTCCAGAAAGATGACCATCCGATTAAAATGAATTTTAAACGCTAACCCAATCTCTACCATTCGATTTACTATATACCAGCACAGAAACAAATAACTCAAACACCATGATAACATCACGCTGTAAATGCCTCAAGCTGGACCAGAATGCATACCAGCTCGAAGACAAACAGCGGACCTTTGAGTTATCTGTTTGATTAGATTGTTCCCACTGAATGTATGCATGCAGAACATAATCACGACGTATCCAAGAGACTTAAAATGTTTCTAAAGTAAGAAAACTTAGCGTCCGGCAAAGCCTTGGTGAAGATATCAGCTACTTGCTGATCCGTTGACACATGGTCTACCCGAACTTCTTTCTTTTGGACATGGTATCTGATGAAGTGATGTCGTATGTCAATGTGTTTGGTTCTGGAATACAGCAAGGGGTTTTGAGTAATCGCAATGGCACTTGTGTTGTCACATAAGATGGGTGCTTCATGTGCATCAATGCCATAGTTCCGAAGTAGTTGTTGAATCCGTAACATTTGTGCGCAACAACTTCCAGCTGCAAGGTACTCTGTCTCAGCTGTGGATGTGGTGATTGACGTATATTTCTTGCTGAACAACGATATTAATCTGTCACCCAAAATTGACACGTTCCACTAGTGCTACGCTGATCAATATTACACCCTGCGTAGTCTGCATCACTACACCCAATCAAATTAAAATTGAGTCTTTGGGATACCAGATACCCACGTTCTGCGTGCCTTTCAAATATTTAATAATGCATTTAACAGCCATGTAGTATGATTGTTTTGGATCAGCTTGAAACCTAGCACACATACAGACCGAGAACATAATGTCTGATCTGCTTGCTGTGAGGTATAGAAACGAGCCAATCATCCCACGATACATGGTTACCTCAAAGGCAGTTCCAGATTCATCTTTGTCTAGCTTGATGGAAGCACTCATCGGAGTAGCAGCCGTTGAGCATTTTCCATACCAAACTTCTTGAGAAGTTTTTTGGTGTACTTCGCTTGATTGATGAATATTCCATCCTCAAGCTACTTTACTTGTAATCCGAGGAAAAACGTCAGCTCTCCCATCATGCTCATCTCGAATTTATCCTGCATAAGCTTGGAAAATTTGTCGCAAAGCCTGGAATTAGTAGAGCCGAAGATAATATCATCAACATATATCTGTACTAATAAGACATGATCATTTTTCACAAATTTGAACAATGTCTTGTCGACAGAACCAATAACAAAATCATGATCTATTAAAAATTTGGACAGAGTATCATACCAAGCTCTGGGAGCTTGTTTTAGACCATACAGAGCTTTATCAAGCTTGTACACAAAAGTTCTTGTATGATCTACGAAGCCAAGAGGTTGTGTAACATACAATTCCTCATTCAAGATGCCATTTAGGAATGCACTCTTGACATCCATCTGATAAACTTTGAAATTCTTAAATGATGCATATGCAAAAAAGATTCTTATAGCTTCAAGTCCAGCTACTGGTGCGAAGGATTCTTCAAAATCTATTCCTTCCTCTTGCCTATAACCTTGCGCAACCAGCGTCGCCTTGTTTCGAACTACATTTCTATTTTCATCTAATTTATTCCTAAAGACCCATTTTGTTCCTATAATATTTTGATCGTCAGGTCTAGGAACTAGATGCCATACATTGCTACGTTCGAATTGCCCTAGTTCTTCTTGCATTACTTCTATCCAACTTGGGTATGCTAAGGCCTCTTCTACTTTCTTAGGTTCTATAAGCGATATGAAAGCAGAAATAAAATATTCGTTTATCATCTGGCTTCGTGTCCTGACTGGTGCAGTAGGATTACCGATGACCAGCTCGGGTGGATGATTTGTATTCCACCGAAGACCTGGTCTGTATGAGTTGGATGGTTTGTGCTGTTCCCCTTGTGTCCCAGCTGGATTATCTTGATAGCCCCTCGATGGATTACCATCTGTTGTAGAAGCATTAGTGATATTTGGTTCATCATCTTGTGTATGTCCTCCACCAGCTTGATCGTGATCTGGATCATCTCGCTCTACATATTGAATATCTGCGTTTGTGATAGGCATATCCAAAGCGTGTTGATCATCAGCTTGACCTTTATTGTGTACCTCGTCATCACTCGATTCATCTAGATTGATCGACTCTACAAGAGTGCATAGATCATTTAGTTTTGAAGCTGATGTTGATCTAAAGCTGGTTTCATCAAACACCACATGCGCGGATTTTTCCATTGTTTTTATGCTCTTTGTCTCAATGCTCTTTGCTTCTAAGCATCTTTGAAATGGTATCAGCATGACTTAGAAACCACCTGGTTTATTCTAAACCAGCACACCTCAATATCCTGATCTGGTTTGACCTTAACCAGCTTGAGCAAAATTCCATTGCTGGTTTGTCCTTAACCAGTGTACCTCAATGCGCTGAGCTGGTTTTTCCTTAACTAGCTTGACTTTGCTCCGATCTGGTTTCTACATCCAACAGTGTGAGCTTCGTCCAGATCTGGTGCCTTTGGTATGATTGATCTCTTTTATTTTTCATCACTAAAACTTCTGAAATTTACTCTAACAGACATGGAGAACTTACTTAAAACCTTTTCAATATAGGAGGTCTGATTTAGAAATATTATTGATTATGCCCTATTTCTAACAATATCCACACCAAGAATTCATTTGGCATCTCCTAGGAACTTCATATCAAATTTAGAGCTTAGGAACGACCTAACATGATTGATAGCATTGTTAGAGGGACTGATTAAAAGCATATCATCAACATAGATCAATAAGAAGGTAGGCACTTTATCAGTATCTTTGAAATACAAGCAAGAGTCATAAGAACTTCTATTAAATTTCAGATATAGCATGCATTCATCAAACTTATTATTCCACTGTCTAGGGGATTGCTTTAATCCATACAAAGATTTCTTAAGCAGACACACATGATCAGGTTTCGTTTTATCAGTAAAGCCCTCAGGCTGTTTCATATAAATTTTTTCATCCAGGTCACCATGCAGGAAAGCAGTTTTTAACATCCATCTGTTTTAATTCCCAATAAAACTGAGCACACAAAGCAAGCATGATTCGTACAGTAGTAAATTTAACAACAGGAGCAAAGCTTTCAGTATAGTCTATTTCTTCCTTTTGGGTGAAGCCCTTAGCAACTAACCTAGCTTTATATCTAATGGTATCTCCCTCACTCTTGACCTTAAATAACCATGTACAGTCCACAATATAACAATTTTTAGGTTGAGGCACGAGTTCCCAGGTATGGTTTACATGAAGAGAGTTCATTTCTTCATGCATAGCGGACAACCATTCAACAGATTTGTTAGATTCTAAGGCTCAGCATAAGTTTTAGGTTCATCGTTGTCTATCTCTTCAAACACATTGAAATCATGCGAAGTTAGGTGAAAATCTTGCAATCTAGTGGGCTGTCTTATGTTTCTCCTATCCCTATCTCTAGCCAAGAGATAGTTGCTATGCCTATTATTATCATAAGCATTATCAAGGTCATCATGAAAAGTTTCAGCAGTATTATGATCACTGGTTTCCTCATTATTAGGTTGTTCAGGGTTAGCACCTTGAGTATCTTGGCATGCAAGGGAATTACGTTTAGATTCTCCACCTTATTAGGTGTGTGCTCATTGATGGGGGCTGAGGTAGTCAAGCAAGGGAATTCGGATTCGTTAAAGTCACATTCCTACTTATTATAGTTCTAAAACCAGGTTCACCCCTAACCCAAAGTCTATATCCTTTTACACCATCAAGATAACCTAAAAACACACCTTTTACAGCTTTAGGTTCAAATATGTCACCTTTTGTATGCACAAACGCAGCACATCCGAAAACGTTTAAGTAAGAGAAGTCAATTTTTTTACCAGACCATACAAATATTGGGATAGCGGTGGCGGATCCGGATCCCGTCTCCCGACGGCGCAGCGGAAGTTTAAAAATTGGCACGGGGAAACGTTCAATACAATAAAATCATGCTATAAACCATTCATAGGATGATTAGTAGATTACCTTACTGGCGACTTGCGCCTGGCTCCAACCGGAATTACAAGAAGACCGGCTCTTCACGGTAGGCGGCTGTAGATTCGTCAATCAGGTCCACGACCGGAAGGGAGACTCCTTCGTCAGCCTGCACTAGAAGTTCTGACGAGATCAACGCGGACGGAAACTCCTCGAAAAGTTGGCCGGAGCAACTCCGGTGAGGGGCGGCGGCGGCGGCTAGTGAGGAGAGGGGGCGGCCGAATGGGTGCTCTAGGGTTTAGAGTAGTGTGGTAATCAATCTCTTAAGCCCTAATCACATTAGTGTATATATTAAATATACTTGGGCTTGAACCGGCCCATTGGACTTGGGTCAGGCCCAAGTCCCTATGTGAACATTCGGTTCGTTTAATTCATTACGGTTTCATCATAACTCCGATCGACGATCAGATCGGACCGATCGACTCAGTTTCCAAAACTGAATATTATGATGCGAAAAACGATTTTTCAGATCACCTAGTCCAAATGACAGTTTTGCCCCTCAACAGTGGGAAATCACGATTTGACCCCTGTTGACTTTCAGGAAGTCGCACTCCCTAAAATCCTCATCAAGTGCTCAACACATTGAGCTCAGTTTCCATGCGGGAATCACAAATCCAGTACTTGTGTGACCCTCAATGGTTCAGGGATACAGCTAGCCGTGGGCCCACAACCATTGCGGCTCCGAAATCACAATTTCGGACTTGCCCAACGGATCATGGTAAAGCGTCTAGCAACATCGCCCCATGATCCCCTAGGTATCACTGATAGTGCCTGCAAGAACCAGTTGGTCGTGGTTAGCGTACAGTACGGTCCTTTCAATCCATATATCCCGATCAGATCAACGACCATTGGTAAATCGAGAGTCGCTAAAGATCCGATAGCTATGCATACATCTTGGAGATCGAATAGTGACATCACGAGTGTAACTAGGTAAACCCATTTACCTAAAACACTTCTAGTACTCTAGCCAGAGATTTATACACTATTATCCCCTCAGATAGCATAGGATATCCACGCATGTAAGCGAGCGTTGAATTCTCGACAACGAAGCATCGACTCCTACATGCATCGGGATCTCACCCAATCCCACCGCCTAATGACCCCAAGTGAGTCGGCAAACGAGTCAAAGTGAGACGCCTATCATGTAGAGTCTCAATGACGTTTCGAGTCGTGATGACTAATCAGTACAACCAAGACCTCGTACTTATCCACTCGACAAATGGTAATACTTGGAAAGTCCGAACGAGGGTAGTTCGATAGATCACCAGGTCACTATCTATCTGCATGCTCAGAACATCACAATGTTCCCTACCAATGAAACATGGTACTTCGCATCGCAAATACTATTCTCGAGCTCGGGTGGCCTTATCCTCGTTTTGACGGCCCAATCGACTAGGAACGTGTTCAGAATACACAGTGACTATTAGATGTGTTTCATGATAGCCGTCATACCCACTATCACATCTAACATACACTATGGTGCATTCTAGGTCTTTATCCAACAAAATTGTTAACATTATATAAGCATAATGAAGATAAAGAATGCCATAAACAAATGCGAATATCATATATAAAGATCGTTTCATACAAGAGTCTATGAACCCACACGCCACAAGTTGGGTAGTTGGGCATCTACTCTAACAGCATGCCTACCCGAAGCCAAGGAAAACAAGGAAGAAGCCGTGACTCACCACCCACGCCTAGATCTCCTTTCCTCTCTACACCACCCTCTACCTCACGTCCAGATCTATTCTTGGCTGCAAATACATGAATGAATTACATTAAACAGCCTGTTAAGCATTATAAATGGGTTCATCCAATCAACATAACATAAATCATCACACACATATACATAGGCTTGAAAGGTGCATTCAAGGAAGCTTTGTACTTGCCTTTCTTTGTAAGAACTTACAACCAAGAGGTGATGTAGACTATGAGGAAGACAAGGGGAACCACACCAAGCCAAGGGAGAAGCTTTAAGCCACCACAAAAAATGGAGAGGCAATGGGAGAGGGAGAGGGGCGGCGTGATCTATGAATATGGGGAGAGGGGGCGTGCTCTATGGAGTGGGGGAGAGGGGGGCGTGTGTTGGCGCAGCGGCGGATCCGGATCCCGCTCCTGGGGCACAGGGGAAGATTTAAAATTTTTGCACCGGGAACGGTCAATAAATAATGATAATAGCAATAAAACATCCATAGGGTGTTTGGATTTGGTACCTTGCAGGCGTCTAGGCGCCTGGCTCCGACCAATTTCACGAGCGTAAGTGGATCAGCAACGTTGTCCGCAGAGGTGACTCTCTCAACTGCTATGTCACCTCTAGCCACAATATCCCGGATTATGTGGTATTTCCTCAGTATGTGTTTGGATCTTTGGTGAGACCTAGGCTCCTTTGCTTGCGCAACGGCACCCGTGTTGTCGCAGTACAACGGGACTGTACCAACTCCATTAGGAATGACGCCCAACTCTTGGACGAAATTCCTTATCCAAACTGCCTCCTTAGCAGCAGCTGATGCTGCGATGTACTCAGTCTCAGTGGTTGAATCCGCAATGGTGTCTTTCTTGGAACTCTTCCAAGAGACAGCACCACCATTGAGCATGAATACAAATCCAGAGGTTGACTTCGAATCATCCACGCCACACTGGAAGCTAGAATCAGTATAGCCTTCCAGTTTCAGTTCACCACCCCCATAGACCATGAACATTTCTTAGTCCTTCGTAAGTACTTAAGAATATCATTCACAGCCTTCCAATGCAATTGGCCAGGGTTGGCCTGGTAGCGGCTCGTGACACTCAGAGCATATGCGACATCCGGTCTAGTGGAGATCATGCCATACATAATACTACCTATAGCCGAGGCATATGGCACACGTGTCATACTCTCTATCTTCTCATTAGTCTTCGGACACATAGACTTAGATATAGTGACCCCGTGGCACATAGGTAGGTGTCCTCTCTTGGACTCTTCCATAGAGAACCTCTTAAGTATGGTATCGATGTAGGTGGCTTGGGTGAGTCCGAGCATCCGTTTCGATATATCCCGATAGATCTGTATTCCAAGAGTATAGGATGCTTCACCCATGTCCTTCATCGAGAATCTACTAGACAACCATACTTTAGTTGACTGCAGCATTCCTACATCATTCCCAATGAGTAGAATGTCATCAACATAAAGTACGAGGAATGTCACAGCGCTTTTAACTACCTTCTTATATACACATGGCTCCTCGGGATTCTTGATGAAACCAAATTCCTTAATCGTTTCATCGAATCTCAGGTTCCAACTTTGCGATGCTTGTTTGAGACCGTAGATCGATCTCTGAAGCTTGCATACCTTATGCTCGCTTCCAACAGATGTGAAACCCTCAGGCTGCGTCATATGGATCTCTTCCTTAATGTTTCCATTAAGGAACGTAATTTTCACATCCATCTGCCGTATCTCATAGTATTACCATGCGGCTATGGCAAGTAAGATTCTAATTGACTTGAACATTGCGACTGGCGAAAAGGTTTCATCATAGTCAACACCTTGCCTTTGAGTGTAACCTTTCGCGACCAGTCGTGCCTTGTAGGTCATTACCTTACCATCAGACCCAAGTTTCCTCTTGTACACCCATTTGCACCCAATAGGAACAATTCCTTCGGGAGGATTAACAAGAGTCCAAACTTGGTTAGCATGCATTGAGTCAAACTCAGACTGCATTGCTTCAAGCCACAAATTAGAATCTGCATCGGAAATTTCCTCCTTGAAAGTTCTTGGATCAGATCCAACAACTTGATCACCTTGATCATCTTCAAGGAGAAAACCATATCTCTCAGGAGCCCTAGGAACCCTTTCGGATCTCCTAGGTGCGACCATTTCTGGTACTGGCTCTGGAGGCGCAGGAGATTCACTTGGTACTTCAGTTGGTTCTCGAACCTCTTCGAGTTCTACTATTCTGCCCTTTCTATCAAGTAGAAATTTCCTTTCCATAAAGGTGGCATTTCTAGAAACAAACACTTTTGTTTCCCTTGAATAGTAGAAGCAGTATCCAATGGAATTCTTTAGATACCCAATGAAGTAGCATAAGATGGATCTCGTATCCAACTTATCTCCCACTGTCTGCTTCACGTAAGCAGGACATCCCCAAATCCTCATGTATGAGTACTTGGGTGGTTTGCCCATCCATATCTCATATGGAGTCTTATCCACTGCCTTGGTGTGGACATTGTTCAACAACATTACCGCCGTTTCGAGTGCATAGCCCCAGAACGAGGTAGGAAGTTCAGTGAAGCTCATCATAGATCGAACCATGTCTAACAGGGTTCGATTACGACGCACCGCTACACCATTGAGCTGTGGTGTGGCCGGAGGGGTCCACTGTGCGAGAATCCCATTCTCTTTTAGATAGTCTTGAAATTCAGCACTCAAGTATTCACCACCTCGATCAGATCGAAGTGCTTTAATACTTTTTCCTAATTGATTTTCTACTTCAGCCTTGAATTCTTTGAACCTTTCAAAGGATTCAGACTTGTGATTCATTAAGTACAAGTACCCATACCTAGAGTAATCGTCGGTAAAGGTGATGAAGTATGTGTGACCGTATTTAGTACCAATACTAAATGGACCACACACATCAGTATGGATCAAATCCAATAGGTCTTGAGCACGCTCACCCTTGCCCTTGAAGGGTTGCTTAGTCATCTTTCCCTTAAGACAAGACTCACAAGTCGATAGGGAGTTAATATCTGACAGATCAAACATGTCACTCCTAACTAGATTTTTCATCCTACTTAGAGAAATATGACCTAGCCTAGCGTGCCAAAGTTGTGTTGGGTTCAAGTTATCGTGTTTCCGTTTAATCGTTTTTGTATGTGCTTCGACATCGCGAGTTGGAACGTCTTTTAATTTTAAGGTGTATAAATCGTTTTCGCGTTCCCCAATACCAATTAACATTCATTCTTGTAAATATTGCAAATCTAATTAGCAAACATACAAGAATATCCATCACTATCAAGCATAGAAACAGAAATAATGTTCTTTATTAATTCGGGAACAAACAAAACGTTTCTCAATAACAACTTAAAATCAGAAGACAGAAATAAATAAACATCTCCTATAGCTATAGCAGCAACTCTTGCTCCATTGCCAAGCCTCAAGTGGGTCTCACCCTCTCTAGGACGTCGACTTCTTGTCATCACCTGCAAATCATTGCAGATATGAGATCCACATCCGGTATCAAGTACCCAAGAAGTCGAACTAAGAGATATTTATTTCAATATAGAACATACCTTTCGCAGTTCGCAACTGCTCGAGGTACTCCTTGAAGTTCCTCCTCCAATGCCCAGGCTTGTGGCAGTGGTGGCAAACATCCTCATGCTTGTTTGGCTTGGAAGCCTTTGCCTTTGGCTTCTTGGTGGGCTTTTCCTCCTTCGCAGGGGCAGAACGCTTCTTTCCCTTGCGTCTGGGCCCCTTCTTCACAGAGGAAGAAGAGCCCATAAGGAGGACGGGTTTGTCCTTCTTTATGGTTCCTTCGAACACTACAAGCATGTTAACCACCTCTTCAAGGGTGGCTGCCAGCTTGTTCATGTTGAAGTTTACCACAAAGGGGTCGAATGCAGCAGGCAGTGAGAGGAGAAGCACATCCACAGACAACTCGTGTGGAAGTGTGATATCAAGGCCCGATAGCTTTTCAACGAGACCAATCATACGAACCCCATGCTCGCGGACCGAAGTCCCATCGCGCATGCGGCTCGTCATAAGCTCCTTGACAGCCGTGAACCTCTCATGTCGATAGTTCTCCCCATATAGTTCTTTTAGATGAAAAAGTATGTCAGCAACATACTTTGTCTTCTCAAATCGCCGTTGCATTTCATTGGACATCGACGCCATCACATAGCATCGAGCTTTAACCGCGTCTTCCCTCCATTTTTTAAGGGTAATCAGCTCCTCAGGGCTGATATTGACAGGGGTTTCCTCCGGAGGACTCTTCTCTATCGCATAAAGAAGTTTTTCCGAAGTCAACACAAGGTTGAGGTTGCGGAGCCAGTCTTTGTAGTTCAGACCGGTGAACTTGTTGCTATCCAGTATAGCAGCGAGTTGGTTTTTGAACGAAGACATTGTATAAGCAGTAATACTGAAAGAAAACAGACAATCATCACTAACTATATATAAAATAATCGCTAAGACATAAAACAAGGTCGTTAAGTTTTATGAATTACCCTCCCACTATTTTAACGATTTCATCACCCTCTAATGAATCGAGAAAGCAAGTTTCTTTAGTGGGTAAACGGAGCCCAATCAAGCGATCATAGACCCGAATAATATCAGCCATCCATGACCCCCAAAAAGGTAGTTTCCGATTGCAACCGGTGCAACCTCCATGTATTCACCTCACGTCCAGTAAGGGCCCAATAATATGACGCCGTTTACTATCACGTGTCAAGATGACCCATCAATGTTGAGTCGTGGAGGACGGTCCTCTTAACGTCCCCAATAATATGAGCCAACGTTAAAGGAAGTTCCAACCGAACTCACAACGAGTGTCAATGGCGTGGACAGCTTTCCGGCATACATGACCCCCTCAATAATATGAGCCGGGCCATGTATACGGGTAGCATCGGCTACACCCATTGTTGATGGAAGGTAGGGATAATTTAAACGAATTTAAATTCCCTTTAGTTTATCAAATAAACTTTTATCTTGATATTAGTTTTAAATCGTATTTAAAACGAGGGATTTTATTTTCGAAAATTTTGGTCTCATGCAATATATTTTAAATCATATTTAAAACATACAGATTCAACTAACTATATATCACATATATAAACATTGGGATGATCGATCGTGAGAGTTATGCGGTCCGTGGTTGCCAATCACGGACCTGGGTCCAATCCTAGGTGAAATGCAATATGCAATGCAATCCTATTACATTTGCTTCCGGTTTTACAGATCTTCGGTCTTCAATATCTTTGATCGTCATCGTGCCCACCATCTTCAAAAGTCCTCCCACTAAGTCTAGTAATTTACAATAAATTTCCATGACACATAAGAGATACATTTTACAAGGGGTGGGAACGGGCCACAAACAGACCCACTTTAATAAATGATAATCAACAATATTAAATACAACCGAAATCGCAAAACCTAAAGCATACACCTAACACATTGGGGCATGG
>KV014374.1:105699-120474 GCA_001598015.1 Dorcoceras hygrometricum | reverse complement strand
CGTTGGTCCGTATGAGATTGTCGAGAGTATTGTCCCTTTGGCGTATCGTCTGTTGTTACCGTCCGAGTTATCTTCTTTGCATGACGTCTTTCACGTTTCCATGTTGAGGAAGTACGAGCCAGATCCGTCTCATGTGCTTGGAACTGACGAGGTAGAGCTAGATCAATCGTTGAGCTATCGTGAATATCCTTTGCAATCCTTGGCAGAAAAGAGAAACAGTTGAGGAATAAGACCATTCCGTTGGTAATGGTGCAGTGGAGCAAGCATGGAAGGGAAGAAGCTACTTGGGAGCTGGAAGAAAAGATGTAGCGCGAGTGGCCGCATCTGTTTGAGTAGCCGTTGGGCTATATTTTCCAGTAGTTGTAGCTTTTGGTTGTATTTTCTTCCCTAGTTTATGTAAATTGGTTGCTCAGTTATCTTGAACCCTTGGCCTGTGTTGGGAGAGTTCTCGGTTTGTATCCTGCTACTGTGTTTTAGTAGTTGAAATGTTGTTGATTTCGAGGACGAAATCCTTTTTAGTGGGGGGGAAATGTGGGACCTGAAATGTTGATTAAGGATTAATTGTTGAATTTATCGAATTATAGAGGTTCTATCGGTTGTTTAGAGCTTTTGTTGGTTTAGAATCTCTGTCTGTATGTTTGAATTGTGTTTTCGGGTCAATTTCCCTCCTTAGAGTAATTCTGGAGATTTTCGTAATTTTGGGTTTAGAGGTATCTGCTGATAGCAGCTTTGATGACGTCATGTTTTATGTTGGCTTTGGAGTCGCTGACGTAAGCTTTGCTGCTGGTAGCTTAGTGCGTATATGATATGGTTTCTGGTTTGCCAAAAATTAGTTTTTCTAAGGATAAGATCTGTGCAGCATGTCAGCTGGGTAAACAAATCAAATCTACTTTCAAAAATAAAGGCGGAAAACGTTCTACCCGTTGCCTTGAGCTCTTGCATATGGATCTTTTTGGTCCTATTTCAGTCACGAGCTTAGGGGGAACGAATTACACCCTTGCTGTTGTAGATGATTTTTCAAAATATACATGGGTGTTTTTTTTGAAAGAAAATCTGAAACCGCCGACAAGCTGATACTTTTTTTGAAACGTTTACAAAATGATAGATCTTGTTCTGTCAACCGTATAAGAAGTGATTGCGGTACTGAGTTTCTAAATTTTAAATTAACTTCTTATTTGGAAGATTTAGGAATAAAGCATGAGCTTTCAGCAGCTAGAACTCCTCAGCAAAACGGGTTAGCTGAGAGGAGAAACCAGCCAGGGGGATGCCCTGCGCTTCGTTGTTGTACCCGTAGGGGATTATGATACATGTTGAACTTATGTATGCTTTGTTGATTAAACGTTTATGATTTGGGAACTTATTTTCGGTATCGTGGTATTTTAAATTATATGTTTAAAACCGTCGGGCCAAAAAGCGAAAATTTTACCCACTTTTTGATAGCTTCCGCATGTGTTTATCTGTTGTGAGCACGAGGCCTGACAGGGTATGCGGATCAAATTCTTCTAGTGGAACCTTTCGAGGCGGAAGAAGGGGAGATGTAGGATATTTATATCCGAACTTCCATAAACAAACAGCAGCGTAAATTTCTTTATGATTTACAGCATTCCGCATTTGTATTTATATTAGCACGCATACTTTTCATATTGCACACTTGCACAGTCGAACAGATTTATGTTGAACAGAAATCTGTTTGTGATAGTTTTAAAATTAGGATTCAGTTTTGGTGTTTTCCGCATGTTTTTATTACATACCAGATCTGTCTCCGGTACTCTGATTAATGTTCAAGAACCCGAGGTATTGCACCTCTTTGTAGCAGTACAAAATTTTATTTAATAGCAGCGCTCGCTCTCTTTATTTTATTGGATCAGATCTCACGGCCTTTGTTTTATTTAGTATTGCATTAAAAGAGATCTAATCCTTCAGTCCTAACAGAAGGGCTACGCGAGGAGTGGCCAGTGTAGAACTGGGCTTTAGGTGCCGAGCTGGTCGGGCTTATGCGCTCACGTAGAAGGGCTACGCGAGGAGTGGCCAGTACGGAACTGCGCTTTAGGGCTCAGGTGGGGTTGCCACCCGAGGAGGTGCCAGTGCGAAACTGGGCTTTAAGTGTCGAGCTGGTCGGGTTTATGCGCTCATGTAGAAGGGCTACGCGAGGAGTGACCAGTGCGGAACTGGGCTTTAGTGCTCATGGGGGGTTGCCACCCGAGGAGGTGCGATAGAGAGAGCCGGGAGTTAAGAGAAAAACTATTCCATAAGATAAAGTTTACAATAGAACAACCTTCGAATGAAAAAACCAAATAATAAGATGAAATTCCCGAGCCTACTTACATCCTATCTTATCGGGCCTCGGGGTGAGCGTAGTATCGGGACTTGAGTGCCTTCTGCTCGATCCTTACTCCCATCTGATCCACGGTCCCCTTAAAAAACACGTTGACCGAACTTCCAGAATCCACAAAGATGCGGGCCACTTCATAATTTGCGATCATCGCCCGGATAACCAGAGCATCGTTGTGTGCCTCAGCGTTCGTCGGAAAGTCCTCGAGACCAAATGAGATGATGGGTCCCGAGTGCTTCCTCTCTATCTCCATGGTTTCCATATGACGCCATCCTGTTTTCCTCGCCCAGTTAGAATCCCCATCAGTAGGTCCTCCTGAAATCATATGGATGACTCCCCGAGGCTGAGGTGATCCCTGCTCTTCTCGGGAAGGGTTTCGATCCTGTCCTTGGGGTGCTGCTTCCCGAGCAGAGGCCCTGTTATCGTGTTGCCCTCTGTCTTCTCTCCGAGGCCTCTTTTACTACCTACGTGGCCTGTCTTCGACTAAAGCCACCCGCACATCGGGATTGCTCTGGATAATGCGCTCTAACTTCTGATCCCAAAGTCGACAGTCCGCGGTGTGGTGACCATAGTCCTTGTGGAAATCACAAAACTTGTCCGACATGGGATTCCTCGGGGCCTCGTCACTCCCTCACGGTCGTTGTACTAGTTTCTTCTCATCGCAGATCTCCAGGGCCCGAGCCTTGCTTACTCTTGTAGGCGTTCGGGCGGTAAATTCTCCTAACAGCAAAGGAGGTTCTTGTCTGTACAGCCTCGACGGGGGTCTCTCTGCCCGAGCATCCCGACCGGACCGAGATGGCAATCCCTGTTCACTCCTTCTCGAGGACTGTATCTCCTCTACATTAACATACCTCTCGGCTTTGGTCAGAAGCTCATCAAACGTCTTCGGAGGCTTCTTGACCAGGGACTTGAAGAAATCACCCCCTCGCAATCCCTGGGTGAAAGCCCCAATCAATAAGTCGGGCGTGGCAGATGGTACCTCGATAATGGTCCTGTTGAAGCGCTTGATGTACTCCCGAAGAGTCTCCTGCTCCTTTTGCTTCACAGTAAATAGATTCAGCGTAGTCATCGGCTGTTTCTTGCTCCTAGGAAACTGATGAAGGAACGCCTGGATGAAATCCTGAAAACACTTGATACTCCCGGTTGGCAGAAGATTAAACCACTGTTGTGCAGCTCGGACTAGAGTGGTGAGAAAGACTCTGCACTTAATAGGATCAGCATACTCGTTCTCAAATCGGGACAAATGCTCCTCGGGATATCCTATCCCGTCATACTCTTCGACATTTGGAAACTTGAAGTGCTGGGGCAACTCAGCAGCCAGTACCTCAGCAGAGAACGGCACCTCCCGAGCAGGAGGGGGAGGAGGTACCGAGCTTCTTTCCTCCCTTAGACGGTTAACCTCCTCATGCAACTTCCTGACCTCCTCAGATTGTTGTTCGGACTGCGGGTGCGACTCAGGTTGATTCGCCAGTATCTGCATCACAGTGGTTGCTACCAGTTTAGCTATCTGGGCGGCAGTGAGAGTGGGGTTCTCCGACCCCTGAGCAGTACTTTCCGTGTTGCTAGTTTCTCCAGTACCCTGAGCTCTATTACTCTTCGGTGGCATCTTGTATCATTTCTTCTACGTTTCTCACAGACGGCGCCAACTGATGTAGCCAAATTATCCCAGCCGACGAGCCAACACCATCACGTTGGGAAGCTCGGGAGCGTCGGGCACTGGTGGACAGTAGGTGCTTCTGTTCGACGTCTGCAACCACAAATCACAAGTCAGAGGGCGTCGGAAGTGTGTCCGGCGAAGCCCCTCGGATGCTTAAGTCAGGCAGTGCGCGCGAGAGAAAAGAGAGCATGGATATGCTGAGTGCAAAAATATGCAAGAATGAGTGTGGGTAGAATGAGGGAGCATACCTGGTATTTATAGAGGGGCTAAGGCGGTGCGAGGAGAATATCTCGGAGGATATTCTCCGTGATCCTCGGGATCCTCTCGCTAAATAAGGAAAGGTGTATCGATCTAGGATTCTTCAAATAAGGAAAGACGTATCTGGGCGGGATTCATCTGTACAAGGAAAGACGTATCCAGGCTGGACTCTTCACCACGTCGAGGCATAGTCCTCGGGAGATATTCTCGAACTGGGCATGAGTCCTCGGTCCAGCTCTCGATCACTTCTTGTAAAGTCCTAAGGTGATTCCCGATCTTGATGACGTATACGAAGCTTTGGGTGAGCGGCTCGGTCCTCGGGGTCCGAGGTGACTATGGGGGGCATCACTATTATAACTATGTAAACCTAAAATCATAATACAATGCAAATAAGTAAATATATCATTTATATGAATGCAAAATAAGCAGTGTTCTAATACAAATAAGTATAACTACTGCGCTCTCGAATGACTTCCCTTCTAATAATTCTTTCAATTAACAACTTGTTGGAATTCTTTGACATCAACCACATAATTTACCATTTTTTTTTTCAAAAACTTGTAGGCTATTGTCAGGGTATAATTCAAACATTTAAGTCGTGCAGCCAAGCAAGTTCAATACACATGATAAAATAAGGTATTCCTGACAAACGTTATGTGATGTTAAGATAAATCCATGAATGAAATATTAGAAGCATTCATCTTCAACTTCGAACATCTCAGAAGCTCATCTTTTTTACGAAGAATGAAATTCATGGAGGGGTGACGTTCATCTCAAACTCGAGAGTTATTCGAAATTAGCATTGCAGGCATCGTTCCTCTTGCATTATAGTATTTATATCATATCAATGTTCGACTAAAGTATTATTTATATCAATCTAATCATTATATATTTATTTCATATCAAACAAATATTTTTAATTATTTATGTTCAATCAATCAAATCATTAATATAAAATTACAATATTATCTCTCATACTTTTCTTTTTATTATATTTATTAAATTTTATAAAAGCAAACAATATAACACTTTTATCTCAAATTTAATCAATCAAACCAAACATATTACTCTTGTTAAATATTATTCTCTATCCAACTCAATCATTTTATAATCATAATATTTTTATTATTTCTATCATAACATACAGCAACCCGAACGATGCCCTCCGTACCAAGATGCACAAAAGCTGCAAATTTTCATTAGGACAAAACATCACCACAACTGTTAAGGGGAATTTAGTCATTTTGTCTATTGTTTTAAAAGACGTAACGTTACCGTAGCATCTTTGTCCAGTCATAGCATATATTATCAACATGACCTAAAATAATACCCCCAATTTATGCGACTAAAAAACTGCCAATGTATGGGTATTTATTTTCTTTGGCTCAAATTGCCGCTTTCTGCACAATTTTTGCACAATAAGTGCGCTAACGGGGTATATAGCATGCACTATTTGTGCAAAACGCCAAGGAGTGACCACTACTATCACAATTCACTATATCGCGCTATTTAACACAATGTGATATACAGAAAGCGCCATTCAAGCGTTTCAAAGAAAAAACATGTAAGTATCGACTCATGTAACTTTGACCACCTACAGAAGACAAAATGATGCAACATCATAAAACATCAGGGGACAAAGGTAAGTAACTTCATGCTTCAAATTCATCAAAAAAGTTATCAGCATTAGTTTTTACAAGGAGATCCAGGCGCAGAGGATCTGTCGATCTGGTATAACAGACAATATGAACAAGGCGCCGCATGCAGTTCAAGGAAAATATGAGACGAGAGTGGATCACTCTCGTTTGTCCTCCTCGAGATCTTCGCCAAGACCGAAGACACTATCTGCTGCAATAGATGTCTTCCTATCTTTTCTTTCTAGTTTGGATCCCAAATCTCCAGCAATTAGCACTCCTGTGCTAGTTAGAGCTATACCTTCCTCCTCGTCATCACCGGTCTCATAGGCATACCTACGATTAATTGTGCAAGAGAGATTTACACCCCTTTTCGATCATTATTTGTACTATATCAAGTAGATCTCAAAAGAGCTAAAACGAATATATAACGGATGTAGTATCAGGGAAATCGAGATAATCGGTGCTTCCCTACAAATTATGAATAGGAAAGAAAATAGGAAGGATATAGAACTTACCTAGTTGGGTTATTGGAAGGAGCCAAGAGTATGCATAGAACCACCAACAACAAGAAGGCGAGTATGGTCCAGAATGCAGGGATGATCCAGGATCTTCGCCATAGTTCGCTTAGGGGGTCACTAGCGTTGAAGTACAACTGCATCACGAAATTAGTTGAATCTCACAAGTTTACTTAGCAACTATAACATCAAACCAATCGGGCAAGGGCAACATGACAGAGAATTACCTCATAGCCGATCCAAGCAACAGAAAGCAAGACTGATATTGCTAAAGAGTTGGTAAACTTTCTGTAAAGCTCAAGTTTCGCCATGCTTCTCCGAATCTTCAACGGAATTCAAGAAGCAAAACTAATTCAGAATTGTATCAACTTATTATACTTGTACTGGAAATGTGTTCATTTGTTCAGAGAATAAATGAATTAATAACTGCACACATAACAAACATGCAGTGGCAAGTGGCAACCGACTCTTAACAAATGCTGACATCAATACCTGAAGTTTCTCCAGAGTTTTCGATAAAGATGAGAAGATCCAAAGAATAAAGCAAGCGTCCAAAAGTGCCACCGGTAGAACCAGAAATAGCCTTGCTTTTCCCGCAAAGTCATTAATATTTCCCAAATGCTCGAAAAGCTCTAGGGCTTCTGATGCCACAAAATACACAACACCAAGAAGAATAACTTTCGAAGTTATGCCTCCTAGAGTTGGTCGCATAACACCATAACCCATCGAGACCACTAAGAGAAGAAGCCGAGAGACGGTTTTCTTAACAGCACTGAAGGTAACCGCCCAAAGCGTAATACCCATTGGTCTACTGCCAGTAGCATTGAAATTTGCATACTCAAAGTACCAAAAAGCCATTTCACACATTCCCAAACCAATTACAGCAGTGATTTGGTAATGCAGCAGTATAATGTCTTTCCAGTGTTGCACAAATCGCACAAACCATATGAGACCAAGAGCGAGATATGCTAGAGACATCAATCCATAGAATGTCATTAGTGGTGCCATTTTCCCTGGCAAATAGCCTTCGGGATTCCTCCAGACGGTCCTTCCATTGATAATTGTTCCTTTCAGTTCGGGATCACAAAACATAAAGTAAAGATAATACATTCCAGTTTGATTTATCTCAACAGTTTGAAGATCCATAGTGGCCACTTCATTTATTCCCTCAAATGAAGCTTGTAGCCTTTTCGGCCAATCTGGGTTATTAGGGTCTTGGCGGATGATAACCTCTCCAACCTTGCAAAACCCTTCCTTGGCAAGAGTGGGGTTGCAACAAATTGCATTGGAACCTATATGACTGCCACCAAGCTTATCTCTATCTTTGACCTCCAATATTATGGCCTCTACCACTCCTGTACTAATATGCATCTTATTTTGCTTGCTGGCAATGTCCTTTGGTCTGCTGAAAGTGATCGACTCAAACCTGAAGCATGGGGCATACACTGAATAGTTTAGAGTTCTACATCTGTCTTGCAAGAGAACTAAAAAACATGTAGTCGGCTCCCACGCCATAGCACTGCAATTATGGTTTCGTGCTCGAGTGTAGGCCGAAAACAGTAGCGAAGCAAAAAATTAGACAAAGACAGATGAAAAATTAAAACTTGAGAACTACACAATCATATTGTTGTGTGCTTATGTATATGTGTAGACACACACGCAAACACATAGAAAAATGTAAAAGATCGAGGAAGGCAGCCAGCGACATCTTGCTTCACAAATGAACAAAATTTTTGTACCTTTCAATGAATCAGATGTCACAATACAATTCTAATAAACCCATCGTAACGACCTAAGTCTCCAATAGGAAATCCAAATGATGTGTCAAGACGCATCTACGTGACGACAACATAAAACCGACAACTCGAATTAATTGCGACATAATATTTCACTTTTCAGCTCCAAATCTAAACAAGAAATGAGTGGACAATAAATGTTTTATAGCATAATCTCCACTACATTTCCTCCACGAGGTCTCCAATCTGTGAGGAAGATTACTTGCCTCAACAGCCAACTCCCCATCTAATGTCAGCATACCAAATACTTTCATAGGGAAAAATGTGACATGTTAGAATTCGGCGTTATTCATGATCCTCATTTTAACCAATATTCTAAAACCCTATGAAGTGAAAATAACCAATTTTGGTACACTGTAAATTTCTACCAACCTTCCAAATCCAACATAAAGGAAACGAAAACATAAACTTCTTCTTAGAAACTTAGACCAAACCCGACCATTCAATCGAATGTGAATAGGGATCAAATCAATGCATGGAGATCAATCCAAACAATTACCACAACAAACACACATTCAAGCGGTGCAAATTACTTCAAGAGTAAAAAAATGAAACATCTAAAAGCCATCTACACACCTCCAAGAGTCAAAAGTAAGGGGGAAAAAATAAAATTTGGCAAAATAAAAAAGGGTAAAACTTCCCACGAAAACCCACTCGAATTCTAAGTTGAACCCAGAAAAATCTTTATACCTGATGAAAGATTTGCCATTAAGGGGCTTATTTTTATCATCACTAGGTGCGGTTTTAGAAGGGTCAAGAATCTTGGAAGCGTACAGCCCTTCACTCCCACCATGGAAAAAGAATGAATCGAAACGAGGAATGAATTTCTCATTCTTATATTCATGGATCGACGCCCGCACGCCATTTTCAATCAAATTACATAGGAACAGCAAAAACCCTACAAGAATTGCGATTTTTCTTACACTTATACGGCATGGAATCACTCTGCTAAAAACCATCTCCCCTCAAGTAGTCTGAATCAGTGCAAGTAAGAAATGAAATGGGGAATGTGCGTTGAGAACCGGTGAAGAAAAAGGGAGTGAAAAAGGTGATTTGTCGGTAATGTAAGAGGAAAGATGACGATCTGTTAGAGTGTTGGTTCTGCTAAAAGCCTAAATTTAGGTGTCATTTTTGCCTTTACTTGACATCATCTTAGGTTGCCTCCTATTTAATGAATCGGGTGATGAAGAGGATGAAAAATTTAAATTTATTTTTTTATTCCACCTTACTTTTTCAAAAAAATTGTTTTACCAAAATCTTTCTTGCGCTAACAACACTAAATTCCTATGCAACATGTTTGCCTATGATTCAAACCTCACAAATTTTTTTGGATGCAGTCCTTGCAAGGGAAAATGGTCATTTTGATCCTCTATATTTAACTGTTTTCTCTTTTAATCCTGTAACTAGTCAAACTTCAGTATTGATCCATTAACTTTCAAATTTTACCTATTTTAATCCTATTTTACGGAATTGACCAATTTTGATATTAAATTGCTGACTAGGCGAAATTAACTTGATGACATGGCAAGAAATTTGGGAATTTTGAATTTAATATAATACTTTTTTACTTGGAATGACACATAATTGGACAAAAAATATAAACTATAAACAAATAGTTAAAAAATACACAATTAAAAACATCTATCTCTTCTTACTAAATTAATAAAAAAATACCAATAATATTTATTTTGTATTATTATGTTATTCATTTTAATACCTTGTAACCAAATGTTGTCTTCTTTGTGGATCTTTTCTCCTTAAAGGTAAAGACGAGAACCCTGTTCAGCTCTTTCAATGTGAATGGTGAAATTTTTTATTTCCTTTAAAATCATTTAGGTATTTGATCCCTGTCGGTTTTCTGCCGTGCAATAATATTGTCCTTTATGTGAGAGCTTAAAATGAATAACACAATAAGATAAAATAAATAATTTTTGACAATAAGATAAAATAAATAGTTTTTGAGATTAATTTAGCAAGAAAAGGTTTGTGTTTTCAATTGTATCTTTTATTTAGTATTTGTTTATAGTTTATATTTTTTATCCAATGATGTGTCATTTCAAATATGATATATTGTATTAAATTCAAAAATTCCCAAATTTCTTGTCATGTCATTAAACTAATTTCGTCTAATCAGCATTTTAATTTCAAAATTAGTCAATTCAATAAAATCGGATTAAAATAGGCAAAAAATACAAGTTAAAGGATCAATGCTGAAGCTTAACTAGTTATAGGACTAAAAGGGAAAACAGTTAAAGATAGATGATCAAAATGACTTTTTTCCCGTCCTTGCAAACACTTTTAACTTTCTAAGACAAGGAAAGTTACATATTTATCGTCGTTTCGTAAAATATGAGTGCTCAAAACTTCGAAAAAATCATCCACTTTTGTAAGTTTGATAATGTCAACTCCCGTTTGTGAAGAGAAAATTCGGTTATTCAGGTTTTTCGAGCTTTCTCTTCCAATGTTGTTTGAAATCATAGTTAAAAAAATGTACAAAACCCATTGATTTTATTCTTAAGCGTGATTTCTCAGTATGCCGTTAAAGATCCGTTATGCACAACTTGAGAGCTCATTTTTTTGTTTGATTTTTCGGAGTCATAACAATATATGTGAAGTTAACAACGTATATGGGAGCATGGATTTTCATTTCTTGGTAGTTGGCCAATACCTTTGAGGAAATTTATTTAATTCCAATTCTGGGATTTTCTATTCTACAAGGGACAGTTAGGATGAGTTGAGCTTAGATTTGTATTCATTAAAAAAGCCTTGGACAAATTCATTGAAAACACAACCTGCGAGCTGTTGTGAATTGTGAAATCAGGATTTCAGCTCGGGTGCGGTCTGACAGATCGGATTAGGATATCCTTTATGTAATGCCGGAAAATCCAGATTACGTGAGAATGAGTGCATGACTAGGGGAAAATTATTTTAGAAAAGTTATATGCCATTTTATGTGATTTATCTATGATTTTTATGTTGCATGGTATGCATGTCATGTTTTTAGTACGCGTGGACGAAACTAGGGACGACCGAGATGAAAATAATTTAAGATTTTTACGTTCTTAGATTTTTAAGAATAAATTTATTATTTTTTAAGCAACAATTTTTGAAAATTGGGGTTTTTATTATTATTTTGAGGGGGAACCCGTTTTTCGGCTATACGAGCTGTTTTATTGGATTTTAAAGTGTTTTAAAATTTGAGGGGACTTGGATTTCGAAAATTTGACATTTCTTAAGCCAAGATAAAGTTTTAATTAGCTTTTAATTAGAGGAGGGACAAGCATGTCAATTTTTCTCTTTTAATTTCTTAATTAAGCCTTAGGGGTCAAATGTGTCACTTCCATTCATTTCAGAAATCAAGATTAATCAAAACCTAACCTCCACATTTCAAACCAGCCGTCCATCTTCTTCTCCCCTCTCAAGTTTCGAAAATTGCTAGACCTTGATGAATTTTTGTGATCCAAAGGCGGTCGTGCCCCGATCTCGTGTCTACAACATCGGTAACTCGCAGATCTACCTTTCTTACGAACCAGACATATAATATCTATTCCTTTTCTCACCATTTACACCATATTAAACTGTTTTAATGTTCAATGCATGATTTGAATGTGATTTGCTTAGATCTATGCACAATTGTTTTAGATCCATGCATAACTCATGATTTTTTAGCATGCTTTTGATCGGTTCTTGTATTGCTTCGGCTAAGGGCTGTTAATGGGTCTAGGGTTCGGTCCAATGGTGGTCCAGATAGTTAGTCTATTGAGTTAGGATTACGTAGGTCCAAACAGAAAGCAATTTGGTCCAGGAATGAATTAGTTATAATTTTATGATAAACACGTGTCCTGGCTTGTCGTCTGTGCGCGACAGTAGAGTTGTTGGGGTCGGATACGTCACTCAATATGGTCTGTGTGGTCAAGGTTGATTTCAGGGGATATCGTATTGAGTTAGAGTCACTTAGGCCCAAATGGAAAGCAATTTGGTCAAGGAATGAATTAGTTATGAATTTTATAGCTAGCATGTGTCCTGGTTGCATTCTGCGCACGGGCAGTGGGATTGCGGGCGTCAGGTTGGTCATGTACTGAATCCTTTTTGCATTTCGTTTGTTCCAGTGACTATTATATTGAGTTAGGGTGATGTGGGTTGAAACAGGGACTTATTTGGTTAAGAAATGAAATTTTAATGGTTTTTACCGTTTTGTCGCTTGAAATGAGCCTCGTCGGGTCATTTTTGTGAAAATTAAGATTTCGAGTCTTAGGGGCTGCTAAAGTTCGTGGATGGTTTTATTTGATGTTTTAAACATATTTTAAGATATTTTCCAGCATTTTTAGAATTTATTTGATTTATGAGAGTTTTGACAATTTTAGCATATTGGGCCGAATATTTTAAAGTCAAAATCATTTTATTTATGGGCCTAATATTTTTATCAAATTTTAAAGTCAAATTTTGGTCATTGGGATTTTATTTGGTCAATTGGTCTTTATTTAGTCAAATTTTAAATGTTTGAGTTTTTAGCAAAGGATGGAGTAAATTAGAAATTTTAAAGGTTTAGTTTTATGTCTTGGACCGGCCGGTTCAATTGAACGGGTTTGGCTGGTTCGATTGGACCGGGTCGGTTTGTCGTGTGTCGAGTCAAAATATTTTAAAGTTGGTCCGAGTTATTTTAATTGTGGACCGGTTATTTTAATTTTAAGTCAAAGGTCCAATTTTAAAGAAAATTGTCCAAGATTTTAAATCGAGTCAAACTTTTAATTTTATTGGGTTTGATGTTTGTTTTAAGTTTTTAAGTAAAAATTGGAGCCTTTGGATTTTAATTGAGTCAAAATTGATTTCTGTATTTTAATTTGGTCAAAATCGGTCTTTTGGTCAAAATTGGTTATTTGAGTCAAAATCGATTAAGTTGTCATTTTAAAAGTCAAAATTGATTTAAATTGATATTAAAGTCAAAATTAATTTTAAATTCAAAATTGATTTAAAAGTCAAAATTGATTTTAATTAATCAAAATTGATTTTGATTTGTCAAAATTAGCCTTTGATTTCTAAAGTCAAAATTGAATTAAAAGTAGTCAAGATTTTAAAGGGTGAACATTCGAGTCATTGACTAAGTTAAGATTGATGTTTAGTCTAGAAGTAGTAGGCCGGGCTCCTGAACCATTCTTGACCGAAGTAGAAAATGTAGAAGCCCGTGAATGTATATTTAATCATATATGTAGTATGCTATGTACGTAAATGTTTTAAAGGAAATGATTAAATATACATTAACGGGCTAAGTTTTTTAAACTTGCATAATTTATCGAAAATGCATGCATCATGAATGTTTCATGGAATGTTAAAGGCATGTTCTTTTAAAAGACAAAACCCAAGGGATTGAATGATTTATGACAACTTATGATGAGGGTATGCGGGATACCGGGCCCGTTGAACTTATGTTCATGTATTACGAGCTTACGGATCCATGTGTTGACATCATGGTGAAGTGACAGCATAGAGGTGTGATATATAGGGATCTCGAGGTAAGGTCGGGTAAACCACACCACCACGTATGTTGGTTTATAGATTGATCAATTGAATATGGTCACACTTCAGGATACGACTCATACGTTTTTCATGTATGCTATGTCATGCGTTATGTATGTATATGTTATGAATGATATGAAATATATGAAGCAATGTTTGAAGATCATGCACGCCTTCATGCTTTAACGTTATTTTATTACAAGTATGTGCTTGCATGCGATTCTGTTGGATCTGTTTTTGACAGATCCTAATTAAGTTTTGAATTACACAAAACCTATTATTGTGATTCTAACAATTCTAATTGAGTGTACAGATACTAGCTAATGAAGAAGACGATCAGCAGCTATATATGTCCAGCAGATTGGTTCGCAATATTATTGATCAGCAGTTGGTTTGGTGTTCATAGAATCAGCAGTTGAATTAGCGATGGAGACGTCCAGAGTTGATTCAGTTGTTCGTAATCAGGCGTAGGCCAAAGTTAAACCAGCTGGAACGAAGAGAAGTAGCAGATGATGAAGATCAGCTGCAAGCGCTATAGAGCAAAGTGAACCAGCTGGTACAGGAAAAGAAAAGCGCGCTGAAGATTTAGTTCGAGATGATGAAGATCAGCTGGAGGCGCAAGAAAGGAAGCGATTATAAGTACTGTTGATGAATCTATCAACAGTCACAATTATAAGTACTGCTGATGAATCTATCAGCAGTCGCCTTTCAAGAAGCAGGATGTATCGCAAGTTGGAGCTGGAGCTGAAATGAAGAAGATTAGCTGGAGCGTAAATTGTAGATGACATCAGCAGTGAAGTCATCATTCAGCAGGAAGCTATCAGCAGATGAAGAAAAGAGCGAAAGAGCTTAAGCGACGTCGTGTTGAGGATCAGCAGATGAAGCAAAGCACGAGAGGAGAAGCGACGTCGTGTTGAGATTCAGCAGATGGGTTAGTTGTTGATGACGTCATCGGTGACGTCATCCAGTCGCAAGAATCAGCAGGTAGCTTGCATCCAGACACAAGAGGAAGCGACGTCGTGTGGAGAATCAGCAGATGGATTAGTGCTGATGACGTCATTGGTGA
>KV014374.1:83726-104491 GCA_001598015.1 Dorcoceras hygrometricum | reverse complement strand
ATCATCAGTGACGTCATCATCAGTAGGATGCTACTGTTCATCAGCAGGATGCTATCTGGAGTTAGCGATGGCAAAACGATGTCGTTTACATAAGTTGGTACGACAGCGTTTTGACTTCGCATATATAATTCAGCAGGTTGATTCTTACGAAGATGAAGATCCAGCAGGATTATCTTTGCGAAGATCCAGCAGATGCTATTACAAAACGATGTCGTTCAAATTAGTTGGAACGACAGCGTTTTGCATTCGCGAAGAAATCAGCAGATGGAGTGTGTTGATGAAAATGACCAGCAGGATGATCTTTGCGAAGAATCAGCAGATGCACTACAAAGATAACCAAACGACGTCACTTGAATAAATTGACTCGACGTCGTTTCAAGATCAGTTGGATGAGCTTAACAAGATATTCAGTCGATGGAGATTCCAGCAGAAGTGCAAAGAAGCTCAAGAATACATTTGCAGCGAAGCAGTTGACGATTTACGAAAGATGAATGTCAACTGCTGAGCTTAATTCAAAATGGCGAAAGCGACAGTAGCCTGCAAAAGAAAAGGACGCAAGTACTGTTCTTGTGTCTGTACTTTACAGAGGAGCGTTGCATTAAAGAGGAAAGAAGACAAGATAGCCTTCTGAAGCGCTGAACAGTTTTGGAAGCTTTCCAACGGGAAGAATTTTACAGAGGCTATATATTCGAGGCAACGCCAATTGAAGACAAGTGTTGGTCGTCGTCCAGTTGAGAGACGACGTTGGTGCATCTACATACTGTGGTAGAATTACATTGAATATACAGTGCACCAACAGAGGGAAAAATAGAGAGATAGACGAAACAATCAAACACCATTAGAGAGGAGCTTTTCACGAGGATGTAGGATGTTGATATCCGAACTTCCATAAACAAATATGCTTTGTATCGTGCTCTGTTATTCATTCAGCAGCCTATTTACTTAGCACGCATTGCACGCACATTTCAGCAGCACACTAGCACGCAAGTCTTGAACAGATTTATGTTGTACATAAATCTGTTTGAGTTGTTTTAAAATATAGGATTCAGTTCTGGTATTTTCCGCATGATTTTTAAATCATACCAGATCTGTCTCCGGTGCTCTTTGTATTTTATTTGTTCAAGAACAACGAGCTATTGCAGCTCAAGAGTTATATCAGCAGCGAGCGTAAATTTCTAAAGTCTTTTATCAACAGCGCTCTTGCTGCTGATCTCTTAGTGATCCTTTAATTTCAATCGGACCAACAGATTCTATTAGCATGTACCTTGTTATGATATAAGATAGAGCATGCTGAGCCTCTAGGCTCACTAGTTTAAATGGTGCAGGTGATGATCCTGCTGAGTTTACCCCGACTGGCGGTGAGGACCTCTGAGCGCCTGCTACAGCAGTACCCCGTGACCGCCTTTATGTTCCAGTTCTGTTATGATACAATTTTCAGATGTTGGTTTTAAACATGTTCACTTTCAGTATTTTACTCAGTTGATTTTTATACCATATGGATGTTTTAACGTTTTAAATATTTCTTTATTTACGTTTAAAGTATTGTTGAGAAAACGATTTAGAAATGTTTTAATAAGGGAATGAGTCATACTTTAAGTTTATGTATTCCGCACATGTCTTAAAAAAAATTTAGAGTCTGGTTCGTTTCACTTTTTCTTGTCAAATATTATAGTGGAATCCTTCCTCAATTGAAAGAAGGTGAGGCATAGAAACGCTGCTTGGAACTTGCATAAACAAACTTCTTTTCTCGCGATCTGATTTAAGCTTTAGCATTTCATTCGCATTTCCTTATTCACTGTTCGATTGAGCTACTTCCGCATAAATTCCTTTATTGCTCAATAGAACAAATTTCATTGAGTTATGTTGGATCTGTTTTGTAGATCAGAATCTAAGTTTTGATTCACACAAAATCTGCTTCTATTGTACTAATGCTCTACTTGACATGCGCAGCTTGCTTAGACTGGAGTAGACGTGAAGATATCCAAACTGGAACAGTGAGGGGACGCCTAAGCTGGACTGGTCGAAGATATCTAGCTGGAACAGTGAGGGGACGCCCAAGCTGGTACAGTTGTTTACTTCCAGAAGTGCAGGGAACACCAAGCTGGTTCACCAGCTGGAAGTAGGAGCAGCATGAAGATCAAGCGCAGAGAAAGAAGAGCAGTTCAAGCGCAAATCAAGAGCAGAATTGAAGTGCAG
Source organism: Dorcoceras hygrometricum (assembly GCA_001598015.1). NCBI lineage: Eukaryota > Viridiplantae > Streptophyta > Magnoliopsida > Lamiales > Gesneriaceae > Dorcoceras > Dorcoceras hygrometricum. The sequence goes on along the minus strand of KV014374.1, from coordinate 102,295 downwards.
TGATTGAAGCGCTGAGTTGCTCGAAGTGCAGCGCACAAGGGCAGTGATTGAGTGCGGAGCCAGGTACAAGTGCAGTGACCGAGTGCAGATCCGATCACCAACGGAGTATGCTATACCTCGCTGAACGGCCAGTTGAAGGACCAGCTGGAAGATCAGCCAGGACATGAGAGCTGTTTCAACGAGAAGAGAGACTAGCTCGAGGTTCCAACCTTGGACGAGGAAGAATCTGCATGCCGGTGAGGCACTCGAGTAGTCTTCATAAAACCAAGATGGTTCACCTAAGAAAATCAGCTTGGGGAACAGCTCAAATGAAGTATCTTCTCAATATAGAGAGCAGATTAGAAACCAGCTGGTTAAGGACAAACCAAGCTGGACAAGCTGATCAAAAGCTGATCCAAGAAGAAGGGACTCTATCTAGCAAAGTCATGAACAATCATAAAATGGGGAAGAACTTTGTAAGATAGAGGAACTTGAAGTTCTGAAGATGATGAAGATCAGCTTAAGAGCAATTGGCAAGAGCAAATTAAAAAATTGCTCAAGAGCAGTTGCAAACGAGAGGAGAATAAGAGAGCTCTGAACGATTTGAAGAGGCAACCAGCTCGAACAAGACCAGATTGATGAAGATCAGATTGATGAACAGGCTGACAAGCTGGTGAAAGTTAAACCAGCTCAGATAGCATGACAGATGCTATCAAATCGACGAGCAACTGGATTTGAATACAACGCTATACGACATACATTGTTTAGTAATTCAAATCGACTAGCTTGTATTGTCTTCTCAGTACAGTGCTCACGTGTTTAAAGTGAAGAAAAGCCTGCGAAGCATTTATTGACAAAGGACGCAAAGTACAACAGTGTCAGAAGACCTTTCAACGTCTACTACTTTGTGTCAAACGGGCAAATATCAGCGAAAGGCTATAAAACAAAGCACAAGCAGCTGCATGAAATAGCTGAGAAGAGCGAAGTCGTAACAGTGTTGTCAAAACCAAAATGCAAACATCTGAAGAAAACACAACACTGAACCTGGGAAGAAAATGAAAAACCAGCTCGTATAAGAGCACTTCCTAGGGTGTGAGAATACATTTGGAGAGAGGATATACACTGTATATTTCTCACACACAGATTAACTCACAAATGAGAGTTGAGAGCTTAACCGAATAGTTGAGTGAATCAAATCAAACGACTTCCATTGTAGTCTTTGAACAGAGACTTTAAACAAGTCTAGTTGTCTTTCGCACTGAGATGTTAAAGAAGTGTGTGTAGCATTTCTCACTGAGGCGTAAAATAAGTGAGTTAGACACATGCAGCTTGCGGGTTAGTGTGCAGTGGTGTGGCTAGGAGTTCTTGCGGCTGCGGGTCGTAGGAGTGGGTTGCAGCGAGGATCGTTGTAATCAAAGTCTTCTAGTGGATCCTTCCCGTTGCGAAAGAAGGGGAAATGTAGAAAATTGAGCTCCGAACTTCCATAAACAAATCAACGTATTTTCTTTACGGCTTTCAGTACTTACATACATATGCTTTGCATATTTTCAAATGCATAAAACTGTTTAATAAATCTTTCGAACTTTAGAGTGCAGTTTGAGTTATTTCCTCATGATTTATATTCATTACTCAATCTGTATCTCGGTGCACAAGTATTCAGGTACACTGAGCTATTGCAGCTCAAGATAAGTTAACCAGATCGTTCGACTGTGTGTCGAGCCGGTTTCAGCATCCAGCTGGAACCAGCATGTTGAGCGCTTGCTTTGTATCAAGCTGGTTTCAACAATCAGCTGGAACTAGTTTGGTTATCGCAACCCGGCTTCAATGCCTTGATGAATCCCGCGTCTTATCATTCGATCTGGTTACACCCTCTAAGTGCTGATTAATGTCAAAATAACAAAGTATATAGAGGGTAAATCGATCCCAACAAGTTATTTTATCAGTTGGTAACAAGACTGGTCTTAAAATTGTTTAAAATACAAAAATATTTTAAAGAGTTTATTTAGCCCACCTTAAACTCTGTACTATGTTTTTCGATCCTAACACATGTTATACCTAATAAATGTTAAAAATATATCAAGACACAAATAAATGAATTTTCTATAAATAATTAATTCAAACTCCATATATCTATATCGAATAATATGAATACATTACAATACACATAAATATATTGAATACATTACAATACACATAAATATAATGAATAAACAATCCATTACTTACAAATGTTGAAAATGAATGCATTATAGGTGTCAGACCCGGTGCTCGTAATCAATGATTAAGCACTCAATTAATCATAAAACATGGAAAAAATTTAAAAGTGGGTTAAAATTTTTACTTCTTTGGCCTGAAAAGAAAACAAGGTTTAGGATCGAAGGATCAGATATCGACATGCAATACTAAATAAAACAAAGGCCGTGAGATCTGATCCAATAAAATAATGAAAATAAAGAGCGCTGCTACTGTTAAAAATTTTGCGCTATTAAAAGAGGTGCAATACCTCGGGTTATTGAACATAAACAGAGCACGGAGACAGATCTGGTACGTAATAAAAACATGCGGAAAACGCCAGAACTGAATCCTAATTTTAAAACTAGATGCTAACAGATTTCTGTTACACAGAAATCTGCTACTGTTCGTGTGTGTCAACTAAAGTGTTATGCGTGCTAAATGTAAAGTGTATGCGGAACTGTAAATCGTAAAGAGATTACTCAATGTTTATTTATGGAAGTTCGAATATAAATATCCTACGTCTCCCCTTCTTCCGCTCCGGGAAGGATCCACTAGAAGATTTGATCTTACACCTCGTGTACAGACCCGATCCAACAGCCAGCAGCTGCTAGAACTCCTAGACTCTACACCAGCCCTCGGCTGTGTCAATCACTTGTTTTACGCCTCTGTGAGAAATGCTACAGACATAGAGTTTAACGTCTTCGTGCTTGGACGAGATCTGATTTTGTATTGTTTGTGATTCACTCGCTAAGCAATTTCGCACATCTCTCAAAATATGCGAGTGAATCTGTGTGTGTGAGATTTTACAGTGAACGCTCAACTCTCTAAAGAATAAATCTCACATGCTGGGAAAATGCTTCTACAAAAGCTGATTGAGACTCAGCAGTCGACACTTAGCAATAAGCTCCTCTTTCATGGTGGTCAACTACTTCGTCTCTCTTGTTTTTCTTCCCTCTGTATTTGTACACTATGCATCAATTAATCTGTCAAAATCACCGTCTTCAACAGTGCTTGTTGTTTAAATAGCCTCTGTTCAAATTTCTTCCCGTTGGACACAATTTCCTTCCTGTTAAAAGATGTTCTGTAAAGTACCGACAGGAAGTTGTCCTTGTGTCCTTTCTTTTGCAGGCATTTGTTGTGTTCTGATTTGGCTTTTATGTTCCAACAACTGTTTGCTTCAATTCGTTCCAAAAGTTGTTTGCTTCAATTGATCAACAGTCAACATCTGATATATCAACATTCTTACAGCTGATCAACATTTGATACTTTTCGTCCTTACAGCTGATTCATCTTCATTAACGCGCAACAGCTGAACCATCTCCTTCTTATCGCAACAACTGGTTCAACGTCTGATTGATATTTTCTTCGCGCAACGTCTGATTAATCTTTTCTTCGCGCAACGTCTGATTCATTTATGTCTTCGCGCAACGTCTGATTCAAATATTTCTTCTCCACGACTGAATTAAACTTCTGTTCAACTACTGTTCGACAACTGATAACATCTTATGTCCATGTCTTCGCGCAACGTCTGATTCAAATATTTCTTCTCCACGACTGAATTAAACTTCTGTTCAACTACTGTTCGACAACTGATAACATCTTATGTCCAACTATTGATTGACATTTCTTCGCATTTGTTCCAGCTTATCCATTAACGCGCAACAGCTGGTTCCAGATTTTTCTTCTCAAATGATTAACATTTGTTCGTCATCTGAATCATCTATTCCACATCTGATTCAGATTCCTCTATGCATCGACGTCTGATTCCATATTCTGCTTGCATCTTCAGACTTCTACTGTACATCGGAATTCTCCTGTTCTTCTCTTCTCATCAAGACTTTTCTGTCTCATCAGATCTTTTCCACTTACGTCTGCCTGTTTCTTCATCAGATTTCTCCTATCTTTACATGATCAGATTTCTCTTTTCACATCTCTACGTCTGATCAGACTTCACACTTCAAGACTTCTCTAGACTTCTCTTATAGTTACTCCTGATCAGACTTCTCCAGACTTCACTCTTCATTTCCTGTAGACTTCTCCATCAGACTTATTCTAATATACTCCAAATCAGACTTTGCCTATTCACGCCAAATCAGACTTCTTCTATTCAACATCCGATTGCTTCTACTACTGCCATCGTCTGAGTGCTTCTCTGGTATTCTCTTCACCAGATTTCTACTGTTCATATCCAAACTTACAAGTCTTGTCCAGACTTCTCCTGTTCATCCAGACTTCAACTGTTCATCCCATTCAGACTTCTTCTCTTTAGGCGATACATCACATCAGATTCTTCTTCCTTCTCTTCATAAGATCTCTTCCAAATCAGATTCTTTTCTCCTATCTTACATAGCTTCTGCACGCTACGTAAATCAATTATAAACACAATAGGAAGTTTTGTGTAATTCAAAACATAGATCTGGATCTGTTTACACAGATCCATCACAAGGACTTAAAAACGCAAATACTCAAAATATAGAAACTAGTCGTGACACGGATCTAATGAAAGAAAATATTTTAAAATCATATTTCATACACATGAAAAGCTAGTACTACTCACAATTTCACGTAAAAGACATGAAATAAACAACATCCAATCTCCTAGATAATAGTTCAATAAAAATAGTATACAAACAAACACCAAATCTTTCATCATCGAATAATAACAATTACAAAGGGTATCTCCTGGTAAAAAAATCCATAAATATATATAACATACCAATATTTGGGACACTCGATTGACCTACAAAGGGAATATTGTTGAATATTCTGAAATTTGGTGAAGACAAATTTCAGCTAAGTATAAACTAAGAATAATTCACCTTAGAGATTGAGCGTCCAGATCAGGCCAGAGCTAAAAACGTTAGTTTTTCAAATCAGATCAGTGTTAAGATGAGTAAGGACAACTCAGTTATAGAATTTGTTCAGATCAGTTCAGTTTAGAGCAGATCAGTTTAGAATAAAACAGTTGCGAGCAGATCATCTTAGAGAAGTTCAGCTCAGGGTACAGCATCTCAGAGGAGTAGTTCAGCTCAAGACTTCAGTACGGAATCAGATGCTTGTCAAATTACTCGGTTCTAGCATGATTTGGCATGTGAACTTCTAAGAATTATTTATATTCGTTGAGGGCACTTTTGGCTAAAACCAGAAAAGTCTAAGAGCTACTTCTTTATCAGAGTTGCTAAATTTTTGCAAAAGATTGAAAGCATGTGATGAACAGTGTAAGGTATAGTACGAGAATTAAATGCACATTTATTTGCTTCAGACAGTGGCTCAGGGATTCATACGATGTGTCTATGAATAACATGTATTACGTTAGATCCAAAGAGTATAAGTAGAAGATCGATCATGAAAAGAACAAGTTTTTCGAAATCATTGAAAAACCAATTACAACAAAGATTGTGAGCTGAAAGTTGAATGGAAAGAAAAAATCTTATTCATATCTTTTGACATAAGATTACGCGTTTCTGAATTTTTTTTGGCTTTGTGTTGTTCATTCACATCTTAAACAAAAGTCTTATACACATTGTAGACACAACCTGTGTACTGGTGTAGTTGTTGAGACTAGGAGCTAAGCACAGGTGCAGCCTGACTGACCGGATTAGAATACTTTATGTTTATATCAAATCTTCTAGTGGAATCCTTCCAATCTTGGAAGAAGGGAAGACGTAGAAGCATTGATTCGAACTTCCAGAAACAAACTTCTCTCACGATCTTATTTTATTTCAGCATACATTTGCATATCTTTCTTCACTGTTCAAGTGAGATATTTCTGATATATTTTTATATTTCTCAAGAGAAAAGATCATATTGAGTTACAGACTCAGTTGTTAAAGCAACTGATCTGAAAGATTATTTTAAAGCACAAAAGTTTGCAAAGAGTTTATTCAACCCCCCCCCCCTTCTAATTTCTGTGATTTTTTACGATCATAACAAGTGGTATCAGAGCAGAGTAAACTCAATTATGAACAAAAATCCTTTTTTAAAATCTCATTCATTATACATGGCATCATACAACAAGATTCCTATGTTCTCCAAGGAAGATTATGATGATTGGAAAATCCGTATGCACCACATTTGTCAGTTCAAGATGATGCTATGTGGTTCATCATCACATATGAACCATTGAAGATAATGAAAGCCAACACTATCGTTGCAATATCAGATGCACTCCTAGAATGGCTTAAAAGCCCAGATATGAATGGACTTAAAAGCCCAGATATGAATGGACGACCGAGTTCAAGAAGAAAGCTAATCTTGATAATGTGGCCAAAGACATCATCTTTAAGACCCTGGGCAAGAACATGTCCAGCATGATCAAGATGTGCTCTACAACTAATGAAATATGGGAAAAACTAACTCAGCTCTGTGAGGGGAACGAACAGACAAAGGAAAACAAGCTCACAGTATCCACTCAAAAGTTTGACACCACAAAGATGAATTTTGGAGAGACAATGGCGGCATTTGATGAAATATTTAACAGTATTGTCATTGAGCTCACAGCTCTCGGGAAGACATACACCAACATAGAGGTGGCCCTAAAAGTAATGAGAGTCCTACCCAGAGGGTGGGATGTCAAGACAATGGCCATACAAGACTCCAAAGACATCAATAAGCTTGAGCTCTACGACTTACTTGCCGATCTAAAAGTATATGAGTTCAAGCTGTTGAACAGATCAGAGGAGGAAGCATAAACTTCTCAACCAGTGAAGGATCTTGCTCTACAGAAGACAAACCTCAGAATACGACAGAGCAGTTGAGCAATGACGTAATGTTCCTCTTCGTAAATAAGTTTGGGAAATTCATGAGAAAATATTTCTCTCAATATTTTTCTCATAAAAGTCAAATAATCAGAATAGACTACTACTGACTCAAAATGTTTCAATTGTGGTAGATCAGGACATTTTGCCGCTAATTTCATGAAGCCAAAGAGAGATACAAGAAGTCATTAGATCGGAGGCGAGATAAAGGCAGTAGGAAAATGTTCAAGAAAAAGCATGACCGCAAAGTCTTAATTGTTGAGGAAAACAATAGAAAATGGGCAGATTCTGAATCAGATGAGTGTGCCTCAAGCAGCTCATCAAGTGAAAGTGAGCAAGAAGAAGTACAAAGGAAAATGATAGTCGCATCCCGTTCCTCGCAACATCATTATCAAATCACACATGTCTAATGGCAGATGACAATGATGAGGTATTTGATTTCTCAAATGTTGAATTTACATGAGTGGACCTAGTTCCTGCACTTAACAAAATGGTCCATGAGTATAAGAAGCTGTCACAAACATTTGAGGAAGTTAAAGCTGAACGTAGAAGTCAAATAGATAGCTCAGGCAATCCGAGCTGTTCATAGCTTGGAAAGCTTGACAGTCTAGAGGCTGAGATAAGTAAGCTCAAAGTTGAGAATGATTTGTTTAAAACAACGTCCAATGAGATCACATCTGAAAATATAGGATTGAATCGTTTAATTAACTCTTGGACTAAGTCATCAATTTAATTATGTAAGCTGCATGAAACCCAGAAGCCATTGGATTATAAAACTGGCTTAGGTTTCAGCTCAGAAGCAAGCAGCTCAGATAAAACTTATGCTTAAGCAAATCTAGCATATGAAAAATTTAAGAATGTGAATTTTTTCAAAGGCAGTACGATATATGACACACTTGAATCGATCAAATATGATGACTAGAGTGCAACTCATCTGAACCAGAAGGGAAAGCACCGTATAGGTTATGCTCAACCTGAGAACTCTAAGCCAAGCTTGTAATACCCCAGATTTAACGACTGTCCTCACTGTACCAATACTGGTCTTTACAATGTGTTTTGTTCTTACTCGCATGCACCCTGGCTTCCCGGGGGGTCACCCATCCCAAAATTTCATCTACTAACCTTGTGGAATCAATTAATGAAGAGATACAGGTTAGAATACCCGCAGAAGTGGTCCCAGCTGATACAACAGAGCATGTCCAAGTTGATGCAGCAGAAGGTGTCCAAGATGATGCAGCTGGTGACGTTCAAATTGATCCCGTAGAACAAATCCAAGTTGTTCCAATTGAAGAAGATGTCGTAGTCAACTTAGGCGAGGAACACGAAGCGACGAACCTACCTGGTGAACCAGATTAAGCCAATTCAAACATTTTAGCTCTCTATCTACCTGGTTTTCGATGGAACAAGAATCATCCACCCGAGTTGGTCATCTGTAATCCTTCTGAACCTCTTCGACATGTTGCACAAGGCTATACTATTGGTCCAAGGCTATAGACAAAAGAAGGCATAGATTTTGATGAGACCTTCGCCTCTATGGCCAGATTAGAAGCTATTAGGATATTTCTAGCATATGCTGCATTAAAAAATTCAAAGACATTCAAAGAGATGTCAAAAGTGCATTCTTAAATGGAATTCTAAGTGAGGAAGTGTATGTTGCACAACCTCCTGGTTTCGTAGATCATACCAAATCAGATTATGTTTATAAACTGTCTAAGCTCTGTACGATCTGAAACAAGAACTGTTGAGTTAAGCGTGCAAGGGTGAGAACAGTACTGGGATGGGTGACCTCCTGGGAAGTTCTCGTACGTCAAGCTACTGACGTTGAGCCGCTTGATCTGGTTGGCCATGTGGGCTGTAAAAGTGTGATGCCAGATCTTAACGGGTAATACTATCTCTGATAGGTATAGGGCCGACGTTAGGGGAATGGTAAGACTGATCTCTAAGGGAATTGAGACAGCACCAGCAGTTAGACACTCACCTCCCATGACTCATGGGCCTAACAGCCCAACCCTAACGCTAGGTGCACTCTGCGCTGCCACATTATAAGAAAATAAAGTAGCACCTTGGCTAACAGCTATAGCTTTTGGCCTAGTGGTAAGCGCTTGATCCTAAAAATTGGTATCAGAGCGAGGTCAGGGGTTCGAGTCTCCCAAGAAGCATTTTCTATACTTCTTGGGGGGGCGATTGTTGAGTTAAGCGTGCAAGGGTTAGAACAGTACTGGGATGAGTGACCTCCTGGGAAATTCTCGTACCTCAAGCTGCCGACGTTGCGCCGCTTGATCTGGTTGGCCATGTGGGCTGTAAAAGTGTGATGCCAGATCTTAACGGGTAATACTATCTCTGCTGGGGATAGGGCCGGCGGTAGGGGAAGGGTAAGACTGATCTCTAAGGGAATTGAGACAGCACCAGCAGTTAGACACGCAACCTCCCTGACTCATGGGCCTAACAGCCCAACCCTAACGCTAGGTGCACTCTGCGCTGCCACATTATAAGGAAATAAAGTTGCACCTTGGCTACAGCTATAGCTTTTGGCCTAGTGGTAAGCGCTTGATCCTAACAAGAACAAAGAGCTTGGTATGATACTTTATCTAAATTTTTACTTGATCAACATGATTTTTTCATAGGCTCTGTTGATAAAACAATGTTTAAATTTGTAAAAAATAATCATGTTTTTTAGTACAAATTTATTTTGATGACATTATATTTGGCTCAAATAATCCCAAGCTGTGTGAAAATTTTCCATGTTGATGCAGGATAAACTTTAGATGAGAATGATCGGTGAGCTAACAATTTTTCTTGGTCTACAAGTGAAGCAGCTTGAGAATGGAATTTTCATGAATCAAGCCAAGTATACAAAAGAACTTTTATAGAAGTTCGGTATGGAAAAATGTTCAACCACAACAACCCGATGAGTGCTTCAATAAAATTGGATAAATATGAAGCTGGAACTGCCGTGGAGGTAACAATTCATCGAGGGATGATTGGATCGATTTTGTACATAACTTCTAGCAGACCAGACATCATGTTTACTGTCTGCATGTGTGCCAGATTCCAAGCTGATCCCAAACAATCTCGTTTCATTGCTGTTAAACGTTTTTTCAAATATTTAAAAAGGCACTCAGAACGTGGGTCTTTGGTATCCTAAAGACTCAAGTTTCAATATAATTGGTTATTCAGATTCAGATTACGCAGGTTGCAAGATTGATAGGTGTAGCACAAGTGGAACTTGTCTGTTCTTTGTAGATAGAACAATTTCATGGTTTTGCAAGAAGCAAACATCCATCGCAACGTTCACAACTGATGCAGAGTATTTAGCAGCTGGGAGATGTTGTGCTTGTCAGGCCTCGTGCACAAACACAGAATTAACCACGCAAACAATAGCGGAAGCATTCAAAATAGTGGCTAAAATTTTGCTTTTGGCCTGACTGAAAGATACATAATTTAAAATACTGCAATACTCAAAATATCCCACTTTAAAATAACACAGTACAACAGTACAACATGTATCAAATACAAAAAGGCAACATTACAACCGAATATAATAAATCACAGGGCATCCACGGGCTAATAGTACTGATACATATATGCTATACGCTAACTGGGACACTCTAACCACCTCCTGGGGCCCCTCCAGCTGGGTCAAATTCACGACCGCTGAGTAACCATGATAACCTGAAAACACACACAGGCAAACAACACCAGCCCCAGAGGGACACGGGGTCAAACCCCAGTACGCAGAGCAGCATAAAACATCTAATGAAAAGCAAAAAGTAATATGCAAATGCTATGCATGAACAGCTGAGTACAAACATAAGGCTACAACCAATGGCAGGGAGCCAGAATCTCGAAGGCAACTCAAAGCTGATCACTGATCAAAGACAAATACAACTGGATGTGGCCACGGTGTGTGTGAGTATATGGGATCTACCAATTCATCTCAACACACGGCACCAGATGCAAAACACATCTCAACCTGCTGTTTCCCAACTCATGAGGTGTGGGAGCTACCCACTCCGCTCATAGTGGCTAAAGATCCCAGCAGGGAGATGAGGGTGACAGGAGTTACCCGATCGGCCTCTAAAAAAGCATCCTGGTACGCACAGATCAAGATAGCAAGGCACGGCTTAAAAATCTGAGCTCAATATGAGAAATGCGTATATGCAACAGATAAAATGTCCAACACAGAACATATACAACGATGCAAGGCATACATAGCAGCACGCATAATCACCCATGCTCAATCCAAAGCTGTAAAACAAACTCACATCCGTACCTCAATTCTGAGCTATAATTACAACAACGAAGTCCCGAGCAACACAGAATCGAGAAACTGCTAAGCAACAACGCACAAAATCTCAGGGACAATAGCGCAGAAACTACAACTGGGAGTTACGAACTCAACCAACGCTATCCTACCCTTCTAACACAACAGAGGGCTCTAAAAAAAGCACAAGGTAGGATCTTAAAGCTTACCCAGCAAGCTACCTGAACGGCAGAAGCAAAGCCACGCTTATGCTAATAGACTACATAAGGGAGATGTCTTCGCGAACCACCTCCAGCTAATCCCAAGCCTGAGAAAGAGGTATGAGAAGAATCGCCTTGACAAGAGGAGTCCAGCGCTACCACTCTTGTCTCCGTCGGAGATATCAACCGTCGGTAATCGGAGAAGATAAGGATCGGTGAACAGTAGCTAGGGTATCGCGACAGGTTTCACTATCGGGAAATATTCTTAAGTGTCGAATCTGAATAATAAAGAACGAAGGCAAAGTCCTCTATTAAAAAGGTCAAATCTACTCAAATCTGAGGAACAGAACCCACCGACACTTAAGTCTCAAAACTGATTTCCCACTCGGATCTGAATCCCACATCAGATCTGACTCTACGTCGAAACAGATCCTGACTTATCCAAACGACGTTGCACAGAGTCTATGTGACACCGAACCCACGGGGTCACGAAATTTGGGGTGAAATAAAAATTTTATAATAAAAGAAGGGTTGAAAGACAATTTGTTATAAGCTGTATTTCTTATAACTTAAAAGAATGAAACACGAACTCGATCAAAAGCTGACAGACACTCGCTTGCGCGCCAACTACTGAAACATTTGTGGAAAACAAATTCTATTATATATATTGCAATTGCGGTGTATTACAGCTGATATTCTATTTGAACTACTACTGTTGCAACTGATTTAATACAGTCTTTACAAAAGATAAAATAACATCAGACTTGACACGGAAAACGCTGGCCATTGACAAACACACACCACCCAGCAGCTGATTCAAGTTTCACCTCCCGTTCACTCCTCAGCTGTCGAACCTGCACCATTTTAAAAGCTAATGAGCCTAGGGGCTCAACAAGCAAAACCTGAGTAATAACAATTTCATTTAACGCAGGCAGACATCTGAACATACATAACTTGAGTTAAAGGAATCATCAATACATAAACGTTTCATAAACATTTCTTTCTTCCATAACTTGGAGATAAGGGATAATAGTCCAGATCTCATCATCATCAATATCATTTTCTTTAGATATGGCTTAGAAGCTCTCCTTAGGTCCTTGTTGCACTATGATCAAAATGGCTTCCGATATCAGTTGCATATAGCTCATATGAAAGGGCAGCCGACATCTGGACGACTACTCACCCTTCTCCTTGTGACCGTCTGTTATCTATGCCATAAACCTTAAAATAACTTTTGTTCCTTTAACATCCTTTCTTTCTTTGAAATATCTTTAAACATCATCGGGTTCCATCATTTAAAACTTTCGCTTTCCATTTTAAACTTTACTGAGTATCGAATTCGACTGTTGGGAACTTACCGCTGAAATGAAATCAGTCGTAACAAAGTGAAACAATACTTTGAAACAAAACAGATCTTCATTGTTCACGTTTATCGTAAAACAGCTGCGAGAATATTTGTGAATACTTGAAACAGACGTAGTAAATGAAACGATGTAGTTGAAGTAGGAAACAGACGTGATGACGTAAGAATATCTGCTACCAGTTGTAACTTAAGGAAACGACGTCATTAGTTTGAACCAGTCGCAACAATAATCTCTAACAACGCGACTCGGGAATAAGTGTAAAACGATGTCGTTTGCTTTAAGAAGCTGACGTAAGAAGTCTGATAATAAGAATAAACGGACGTAAGATTATCTGTTATCAGACATGACTCCGAATAAATGAAATGATGTCGTTTGCGCAACAAACAGACGTGAGAAAAGTGCAACGACTGAATACAACGATACAATGCAACAGCTGATGAACAAACCAATAGCTGATGAACAATAAAACTAACAGCTGATAAACAATAAAACCAACAGCTGATAAACAAATGCAAAGCTGACAACAGCTGAACAAGAACAATGTAAAGCTGACAACAGCTGATGTGAGAAATTCTCGAAACCAAAAGTTTACTTTAAACTTGGTGTTGCAACATCAAAACGACAGCTACACTATCAGCTGTTATCTATCAAACCAGACTTTATACTGATTCGACTAACAACATCCGATTACATAGCGTCAAATTCCAATGTTACCATTCACCTGAAGGAAGAACATTCATGAACATATTTGAATCAAACTCGAATCCTCAGTATCCATATTTTTCTGGAAAACACTTGGAAGCATAAAAACATCATTTTGAACCCAATCTTTCTTTCCTTGAACATGCTCTATTCATTTTAAACATGAACTTCAACATACTATAACATACAGGCAAGCAGATCCATAAAATGAATAAAATCAATATATGATTTAAATGGTGTAGCAAAGGATCAGCTTTTACTTGCCTTAACAAAGCTTTGCAACCGTGGTTAATTCCGGCAGAATCTTCTCCCTGAGCAACACACGAACTTCTCTGTGTTTTATTTTGAAGAATACTAAAGATTTTCTTCGCAAATGATAATGATCTTGCTTTCAAAACAAGTTTAAATATGGAAGGGATTAGTGGCAAGGTGCTATGTTTACAAAGCATGACACACTTCAACCAAGTTGTGAAATTTTAGTAAAATTCCCTTTCATCTCATTTTAAATTTGTAAAAAACCAAACCCTTTTCAAAAGAAATCATTTGTCCTCCTTAAAGATATTTTCAATCGATTTAAACCTGCTCATGTATCGCTCTTGGAGTCATATGCTGGAACCAGCCGCGACGCATCTTATTTTCTGAAATCAATAAAAATCAGCTTTTTGCCAAAAATTAAATTGTCATTTTGACCCAATGAAAATAAACAAGATTCATATACGTAGTCCTATGGATTTTGGGGCGTTACAACTCTATCCTCCTTATTGAAATTTTGTCCTCGAAATTTTACTTACCAATCAGATATGGGTAAAGGTTAAGCATATCAGCTTCTGTCTCCCACGTTGCTTCTCGCTCAGATTGGTTAGACCATTGTATCTTAACCATAGGAATACTACGGTTTCTTAGCTTTCTAATTTCTCGTAGGAGAATTCTTTCTGGTCTTTCTTCATAACTTAAATCTGGTGCTAATTCAAATGGCTCATGACTTAGCACATGCGAAGGGTTGGGAATATATTTCCTCAAAGCTGATACATGGAAAATATTATGCACTGCTGACAACTGTGGAGGCAGTGCTAATCGATAGGCTACTGTTCCTATCTCCTCTAGGATCTCATATGGTCCAATATATCTTGGACTAAGCTTTCATTTCTTTCCAAAACGCATTACTCCTTTCATTGGAGCAATTCTCAAAAGTACGTGATCACCTATCTCAAAAGTCAGTTCCCTTCTTCGATTATCGGCATAAATTTTCTGTCGGTTTTGAGCAGCTTTCATTCTTTCTCTTATCTTATTAACAGCTGTTGCTGTTTGCTCCACTACATCTGATCCTAAACCAGATTTTTCACCAACTTCATCCCAATGGAATGGTGTTCTACACTTTCGACCGTAGAGAGCTTCATATGGAGCCATCTGAATCGAAGCCTGGAAACTGTTTTTGTAGGCGAACTCTACCAGTGGCAAATTCAGATCCCAGCTTTCTGAAAAATCCACAATACATGCTCTGAGCAAGTCTTCTAAAATCTGAATCACCCTTTCAGATTGTCCATCGGTCTGGGGGTGAAGCGCAGTGCTAAAGGTCAACTTTGTACCCATAGATCTATGCAAACTTTTCCAAAAAGCTGATGTGAACTTTGGATCCCTATCTGATACAATGGAAATCGGAATACCATGTAGCCTCACTATTTCCTTGACATACAAATCCGCGTATCTGCTCACCTCATATGTTGTTTTAACTGGTAAGAAATGAGCAGACTTAGTGAGTCTATCAATTATAACCCAGATGAAGTTATATCCTTGAACAGTTCTGGGTAAACCCGTTACAAAGTCCATCGCTATACATTCCCACTTCCATTCTGGAATGGGCAGTGGTTTCAATAATCCAGCTGGTCGCTGGTGTTCAGCCTTCACCAGCTGACACATCAAACATTCAGCTACAAATCTGGAAACACCCCTCTTCATTCCTGGCCACCAGTACAACTGCTGGAGGTCCTTATACATTTTAGTACTTCCGAGATGTACTGAGTATGGAGCTGTATGAGCTTCTTTCAAAAGATCAGCTCTCAAATCATCTACTTGAGGTACCCAGATTCTCCCCATGTATCTAACTACTCCATCTTCTGAAAAGTAGAGGTTGCTGCCTCTTTCTTTATCTTGCTTGACCCATTTCTGCAACTGCTCATCTTTCAGCTGATTCTCTCGAATTTGGTCTAATAGATTTGATCTTACTGAGAGGTTTGATAAAATCATATTACTGCTGCTGGACACTATTTCAAGTCCAAACTTTTCAATATCAGCTGCCAACGGTTTCTGGACAATCAGCTGAGCTAATCCAATAGACTTCCTGCATAAAGCATCAGCTACCACATTTGCTTTTTCTGTGTGATAGCTGATCGTACAGTCGTAGTCTTTAACCAGCTCCAACCATCGCCTATGCCTCATATTCCATTTTTTCTGGGTAAAGAAGTATTTCAAACTTTTATGATCTGTAAATATTTCACACTTCTCCCCATAGAGATAATGTCTCCATATCTTAAGGGCAAAGACAACAGCTGCCAGTTCCAAGTCATGCGTTGGATAATTCCTCTCGTGATCCTTCAGTTGTCTAGATGCGTATGAAATTACTTTACGCTCCTGCATCAAATCAGCTCCTAAACCCATTTTGGATGCGTCTGTATAAATTACAAATTTTCCCTGATCAGATGGCATTGTTAACACAAGTGATTCTATCAGCGCTTGCTTCATCTTGTCAAAACTGTTTTGACATTCAGCTGTCCAATTATACTTCACCTGTTTTCTTGTTAACATAGTCAAAGGAACAACTATCTTAGAGTGTTAACACAAGTGATTCTATCAGCGCTTGCTTCATCTTGTCAAAACTGTTTTGACATTCAGCTGTCCAATTATACTTCACCTGTTTTCTTGTTAACATAGTCAAAGGAACAACTATCTTAGAGAATCCTTGGATATATCGCCTATAATATCCGGCAAAACCCAAGAAACTCCTTATCTCTGCAACAGTCTTTGGTGCTGGCCAATCGCGAACATCTTCTACTTTAGCTGGGTCGACTTCTATTCCATCCTTAGAAATAATATGGCGTAAGAACTCTACTTTCTCCAAACAGAATTCGCATTTGCTAAATTTTGCAAACAGCTGCTTATCTCTCAAAATATGGAGAACTGTTCTCAAATGTTGGACATGCTCGCATCTGGTCTCAAAATATACTAAGATATCATCAATAAATACCACTACGAACTGGTCCAGAAATGGTTGAAAGACTCTATTCATTAAATCCATAAAAGCTGATGGAGCATTTGTAAGTCTAAATGGCATAACTAGAAATTCATAGTGGCCATACCTAGTTCTAAAGGCTGTTTTATAAACATCTGGTGCCTTAATCTTTAGCTGATGGTATCCAGACCTTAAGTAGATCTTAGAAAAGACTATGGACCCTTTCAACTGGTCAAACAGATCTTCTATCCTAGGCAGTGGATACTTATTCTTAATAGTCATTTTGTTCAGCTCTCGGTAATCTATACATAGCCTCATACTTCCATCATTTTTCTTAACAAATAAAACTGGGGTTCCCCAGGAGGAAGTACTTGGTCTGATAAACCCTTTCTCCAACCGATCTTGTATCTGTTCCTTCAGTTCTTTCATTTCTGATGGAGCTAATCGATAAGGCGGTCTAGAAACTGGAGCAGCTCCTGGAATTAGATCAATGGAAAATTCCGGCTCTCTGTCAGGTGGTAGTCCCTGGATATCTTCTGGAAAAACCTCAGGGAACTCACTTACCACTTCTACATCTGACAACTGGGGTCTACTGGTCCTTCTGCTGAAAGGCCTGTCTTTTCTATTGCCTTTACTCATCGACATCTTTCCAATCCCTTTCAATTTGCAGGGCTCTATCCACTGCTTCTCGATAGGTCCTTGGCACAGATAGCCTACATACATTTTGAACATAGGCTTCAATCCCTCCATGAAATGACTCAGCTTCTCCTCCGGGTCATTAATCTAGCACCCTCTTTCAAACTTCCGCACATATTACTTTACGGTTAAACTTCCTTGCTTAAGGGTCAAAAATTCCCTTTTCAATTCGGACCTCTTACCAGCTGTGAAGTATTGCTCAAAGAATACTTGTTTGAAATCTGCCCAAGTGAGATTTATCAAATCTACAGACAATTTGACTCCTTCCCACCAAACCATGGCGTCCACTCTTAACATGTAGATAGCGCACATAGGCCTATCTAAATCAGACATCTGGAGGTACTCAAGATAACCTCCATTGATTTGATCCAGCTTTCTGTTGGAATACGGTGGCGGATCCGGATCCCACTTCCCGGGGCGCAGCGGAAAAACAAAAATTGCCCGGAAAGTGTTCAATACATTCAATAAAATCTACAAACATTCATAGGGTGTTCGTATATAGTTACCTTGCTGGCGTCTAGGCGTCTGGCTCCGACCAGTTTCACGAGGAAACCGACACTTCAAACTGTAGGCGGCGGTAGATCCTCCAATCAGGTCCACGACCGGATTCAATCTTCCTCCGTCAATCTGCACTAGAAGACTTGACGGATTCGGCACGAACGGAAACTCCTCGTTGCGGTGGCCGGAACAAGTCTGGCAAGAGGCGGCGGCGCGTGGAGGAGCCAACGGCGGCGCGTGGCCGTGAGGCTTGTGGAGGGGGGCGGCCGAGAGTTGTAGTGGAGGCTAGGTTATTTTGTGTAATGAAATTGTGATCAAAGCCCTAATCCATCTTAATTAAACAAAGATGGTAGATGGGCTTGAACCGGCCCAATGGACTTGGGTCAAACCCAGGTCCATATGAACATTAGGCTCGTTTAATTCACCACGGTTTCATCATAACTCCGATCAACGATCAGATCGGACCGATCGACTCAGTTTCCAAAACTGAACGTCATGATGCGAAAAACAATTTTTCAGATACCTAGTCCAAAATGACAGTTTCGCCCCTCAACAGTGGGAAATCGCAATTTGACCCCTGTTGACTTTTAGGAAGTCGCACTCCCTAAAATCCTCATCAAGTGCTCAACACATTGAGCTCAGTTTCCG
>KV014374.1:65435-76755 GCA_001598015.1 Dorcoceras hygrometricum | reverse complement strand
ATTGGGCACGGCTCTCGATCATCCCAAACATGCAATCAATCTAATTAACTTGCATAAATTAAATAATCAAATTATTTACCACAAAATCATATTTTAATCATAAAATCGCATTTTATAATAAAATCGCATTTTGTCGATAAAATCACATTTTAATCAACAAAATCATATTTTAATTATAAAATCATATTTCATAACTAAAATCATATTTTGCAATTTTAATTGCATCATATTGGGCCTAAAAGAATTTTGGGCCCAAAATCTCAAAAATTTCAAAATCGACCAAAATCGGCCCGATATCGAATATCGGCCCAAAAACTTCATGGGCTGCCCGGGACAGGCCAGAACATGACCTAGAAGAGAATTAGCAGTCGCAACGCTGCCGGAGACATCGCCGGACGGCGGCCGCCGCTACCAAAACGCGCGCGGCACTCGGCCGCACGCTGGCCGCATGATACGCGGCCTGGCCGCGCCAACAGCGGCGCCTCCCGCCGCAAGCGTGCGCCCATCATGGCGCACTGCACCACCGCGCAATGGTTGCGCGTGGCCGCTGGCCATCGTGCGGCTCTCGATCGTGCATCCATATGCGCGGCCGCGGTGATCACCGCGCGCCAAGAGCGGCGCACAGCCGCACGCCTGCTGCCCCAATATTGCGCAACGAGTGCGAATGTATGGTGGGCAGTGAGCAGTGTTTCTGGTGTGAAGGTGGTTATTTTGAAGGAGGTATTTGCAAAATCTTTCTAGCTCCCATCTGAGGGTATCTCCAGTTTCTCCAACCTACCGGCAAAGGCCATTGCCGATATGAGCATTGTGATTTCACTCGTTCAAGCCGTCGAGCAAGAAGAGAGATATGAAGTTAGAGTGCCGACATCAGAACAACATAGTGGCCAAGTCATTGATGGCCAAGCAGGGTCGTCGACGAGGTGATGGTTGAGCATTTTGAAATAATGGTGTCGATTAGCGCCGACATCAAGGTGAACTGAGCTCACATACTATTCAATATTCTAGCTGCCATGGTCTCTACACCTGGAAAACAATCTTACGGGTACGGAGTCCAGCTCAGTTTGCAGCTGGAGAAACTCGTTAAAGTGGATCTTGGGGAATTCGTAACTCTACATCCCCTCAAGGTGTTGAATACCAAGTGACTTCACACCTATAAGCTCAAGGACCAATATTCTATTCCCAAATCTAAGGGAAGGACGAAGAAAACTGGGCATATGAAAGTTAAAGTTGCCTATCCAAAGCAGAAGGCGCTACAGGGGAGAAAACAATCGGCAGAGGGCTCCCAATCTTCAGTCCAAGTGAGATCTGAGTCCAGCTCAGACTCAGTTGAGCGCACTCTAGAGATAACAACTTCGAATAGAACAGGTGGCCCGTGCCTCAAAAGAAAAATTATTTTGGGTTCATATGATTCTGAGTCCACAAAATCCTTGGACCATCCTATACTGAAGAAGAAGCTAAGGACACAGAGGTCCAGGAAATTCAAACCCTTTCTGTAGCGCCCCAAAATCCATAGGACCACATTTGTTAGCCTTTTTCTTTTGAAGGGTTGTTTTGATATTTGCGTTTACAACTATCGTTCAAGCTGGTTCATTTACCTAAGCTGATTTCTTTTCTTCCAGCTTAGAAGCATAGTCCAGAAGATTCCCGAAAGGATGCGCCTTAAGCACAACCCCGAGCTAGCAGTGATTTTAAATAAAATGCTTTGTATTTGTGAGCTCATTTTTCAATAAAACTTTAGTCGAATATCCACATCCTGTATTCTAAGTTGATGGTAGCCGGAATGAAGATAAATCTTGGAATACACAGCTGAACCCTACAAATTATCAAACAAGTCATCAGTTCATGATAAAGGATATTTGTTCTTCACTGTCGCTTTATACAACTGTCCAAAATCAATACACATTCTCACCGTCCCGGTTTTTTTCTTGACAAAAAAAATATCAGAGTTCCCCAAGGTGACACACTCGGTCTAATAAACCTTTATCCAAAAGATCACCAATTGATCCTTGAGTTCTCCCAACACCATTTTTTCCAACCTATATGGTGCTCTCAATATCGGAGTAGTCATTGATATTAACTCAATACCAAAATCTATTTCCCTTCTCAGAGGGAAACCTGGAATTTCATCGGAAAATACATCAGAAATACTTTACAATGGAAATATCACAAACCTCCAAACTAGGTTCGGGTGTCACATCTAAATCATATTGAAACGAACCAGACTCTAGAATTTTTTTTAAAACATGTTCGGATTACTTAAACATTGTGAGACCTAGAATTGTATTAAAAGATTGATTGTTGGATTAATAGAGTTTTTGAGGAATTCTGGGTGTTCGGAATTCTTCTTGAAGGTTTCGTTTGCATTTTCGGGTCAGAAATCACATTTAGAGCAATTCTGGAAATTTTGGATTTTTCAAGTTTGAAATCTGAATTTTGATGAGATCTGATTGTTTGTGAGATACGTTAGGATTTCTTGAGAAATCTGGTCGCAGCGTGTAGTTGATAGCGTAAGGTTTAAAACCTGTCGTTTCGTGAGATCTGGACGTTTCGTACTGTAGATGAGATCTGTGCGCGGCGCGTTTTTATCGTAGACGCTAGTACGTCGTCGTTTAGGAGAGATATGGTTTTGCTTTAGCGCTAGAATCTGATGTAGAGATTTGCCCGTGTGTTTTTGAGTTGAGGGCTAAACGATGTCGTTTAGATAAGTTGCTACGGCGCCGTTTTGGTGAATGCTTGAGGGAGAGATCTGTTTTGTGAATTAGCGTTTGAGTGATCAGCTTTCAGCGATAAGCTTTTAGCGCTTTGTATTTCAGATTTCATCGAGCTGTGCGACGTCGTTTTAGAGTTAGCGCTATTTCTCCAGCTTTTAACGCTTGGTTTTCAGCTCTTGCGTGTGGTTTTAGAAATCAGATTTCTCTGTGGTTTTGGAACGCGACGTCTGTTACGAGCTGTTGGTTTTCGTTAGGCATCAGCTGTCGCAAGATTTCGCGCAATGTTTGATCAGCTGTTGGGTCGTTCAGCTGTTGGAAATTTTAGCGACCAGCTGCTGCTTGTGTAAGACACCGGCTTTTGGATTTGAGGACCAGCCGTAAGAAGCGACCAGCCGTTGGTTTGTTTGTGACTGCTGGTTGGGATTTTAGTAGTGCATCGTCTGGTTTTGTCGGTGGACTTGTAAGGATAAAATTTATAGTTTTGGTGATAACAAAAAGATAAGATGGATCAGGTCGTAAAACGTTGATATTATAGAGTTACGATTATTGGATTTTATACAGTAATTTGGGTATCCAGACGCAAGGTACAGTGGATCTTTTATCCAGACGCAGGATACAGTATTTTGTACAAACCAGAAGAGAGCTACAGTAATCCAGACGAGAGCTACAGTAATCCAGACGAGAGCTACAGTGAGTCAGTCTTTGGTATTGAATCAGTCGCAAGTTACAGTGAAATATATAACCAGTTGATGGATATATCAGATTCAAGCTACAGTGAAAAGCAGAATCAGTCGTTGTGTCGTTATTTTTGATACCAGACGTAGTATTCCAGACGTTGTAGTGTTTATTAATGTGTAGCGTAAATACGTCGTTTTGATAAGTCAAAACGACAGCGCTGGATTAGCGCAAGAAATCAGACGATGGGTTTTCGAAAGGATTCAGACGTTGGTATATCAAAGTTTCCAGTCGTTGCATGCTCTCAAGTATAATTCAGTCGCAACAGTATAAACAACTATGAAGAAAGATCTGGTTAACAAAAGGAATTTCAGGCGCCAGCATAAAAGCAATTAAAATACGATTGATTACTCAATTTGGAAAAGATCAACAGAATCGTACAAATTACCTGGAATTTAGGAGACACATCGGTACTATTTTGGGTAAATAGTACATATTTACAGAGGTTGTTACACGGATATGGAAATCGACAAATTTGCTCTGACAGTGTGCAATTTACCTTGTAGTGGAGCAGAGTATACGGTTACAGAATTATCAGTATTTCAAAAGGATTTTATTTCCTTAACAGATTGAAGTGATCGTTGAGCGAAGACTATAAATACCAGCAGTTTGAATTGAAGATATACTTTGCTCTCATTAACTTTCCAAAACTCTGTCAAATTGATTTCTGAGCATTCTTTGTTGAAGCAATCTCAAAGCTCACAAAACTCGAAGAACTCACAAGTGTTGATTTTCATTGAAATACCTTCGAGTCTATCTTCTGGTTACATTTTTGTAATCAAGTCTCATTGTTGAAACCAGAAGATTTTACAGTCTCATATATTGTGTATTCACCGTTGTTATCATTATTGAGTTGTAACAAACATTCTCTCAAAAGCCGTTTGAAAATATTACAAAGGATTGTAAGACAGCAGCTGCGACTGCGTGTGAAGTTAGTTGTGCTAGGAGTTTACAAGTGAGGCTTGTGTGATCGGGTGTGTGCAGAAGAACTGTAACATCAAAGCTTCTAGTGGATCCTTCCTGAAAAGGAATAAGGGGAGACGTAGGAAATTTATATACGAACTTCCACAAACAAATTCTGAACCCTTATCTTTTATATTCCGCATTTATTTATTGTTTACTGTTCACAAATTAATCGGCTTCATTCCGCACTCTTTAGTTAGCCGAGAGATTTGCACTTAACTGAGATATCTTAAGTCTGATTACTCAGACTTAAGTTGAGCAACGCTTGTAAAAATATTTTAATCGAGTTTGAAAATTTAAAAATCGAAGGAGTTCATTCAACCCCCCCCCTTCTGAACTCCTGTAATTGTTTTGATCCTATTTTTGGGACCATCAATTGGTATCAGAGCTTGCGAGTCTCAGTTATTGAACAGTTGTTGTGTGTGCTCTACTTTATATTAACATGTCTACCTCTCACAACAAGATTCCTCTGTTTTCAAGGGAAGATTACGATGATTGGAAAATCCGCATGCAAGCACATCTGGCCGCACAGGATGATGAGATGTGGACTGTTATCACCAAAGGGCCATTGAAAATTATGAAGCCTAATCTAGCATTTGTGATAACAAATGGCGAGCCTCAGTTTCTGGAGAAGGCCAGACATGAATACACCAGTGATGATAAGAAGAAAGCAAACTTAGATAATGTGGCCAGGGATATCCTTTACAAGACGCTGAACAAGGATAAAAACATGTTCAGAAAAATCAAAACCTGCGCCACAGCCAAAGACATCTGGGAAAAGCTGACCCAGATCTGTGAAGGAAGCAACGAGACAAAAGAGAACAAGTTGACGGTCGCTCAACAAAAATATGAGTCCATCAAGATGAAGGATGGAGAGACAATGACGGAGTTCGATGAAAGATTCAGCATAATAGTGATTGAGTTGAATAGCCTTGGCAAAGAATAAGTAACAGAGAGTTGGCGTTGAAAGTAATGAGAGCGCTGACCCGGGAGTGGGACGTGAAGACAATGGCGATGGGGGAGTCGAAGGACCTGAACAAGCTGGAGCTTCACGATTTATTTGCCAACCTCAAAGCCTACGAATTCGAGTTGGAAACAAGAGCAGAAGCTGGTCCATCTACCTCTCAGCCGACCAAGGCATTAGCAGCAACTGCATCTACTGAACAGTGCTCTCCAAGCACAAGCAAATCAGCAGATCAACTCAGTGACGACGTCATGTCCCTCTTCGTTAAGAAGTTTGGGAAATACTTGAGAAGATCTTTCAACCCTTCCTCTCCTTACAATAATTTCAATAAATCTGATAAAACTGCTTCTGATATGAAATGTTATAATTGTGATCGTCCAGGGCACTTTGCAGCTGATTGCAATAGGCCAAGGAAGGAGGACAGATCCAGAGATGATAAGAGATCAGATGATAGATACAGAAGAGACGAGAGGAAGGAGGATAGATACAAGCGAGAGGACAAGACAGAAGAGAGAGTTGTTGAGAGATCCAAGGAGTGATCCAAGGATAGGCGGATGAGGAAGAGAGGTGACAAGAGACCCAGCCGCAAGCATGATCGTAAAGTATTGGTGGCTGAGGAAAGCACCAAGAGCTGGGCAGACAGTGATTCAGAATCCTCATCCAGCAGTTCTTCATCAAGTGACAGTGAACAAGAGGAGGTTCACTGCCTAATGGCTGACCAAGCATCTGATGATGAGGTATTTGACTTTTCCAACGTTGAGTTTACATGAGAAGACCTTGTCAGTGCACTTAATGACATGGTCAAAGAGTACATGAAGCTTTCCCATTCATTCGAGGAAGCTAAAGCTGAAAACATAAGTCTAAAAATTAGTTCGATTGAATCAAGTTCTGATGAGCTTGAGGATATTGACAGCTTGAAGATTGAGTTGAGTAAGCTGACAGCTGAGAATGATTTGTTGAGAAATGAATCCAGTGAGCTCAAAGCTGAAGTTGAGAAATTAACTAAAGAAATGAGCTCATGGAATCAATCGGCTCGTGCTCTCCACAAGCTGCATGAAATCCAAAAATTAGTGCACGATAGAACTGGTTTGGGCTTCAGTAGTGGTGAGAGTAGTGAAGGAGAGACAAGTACTCAATCACAATCAGCATATGACAAGTTCAACAAATTGAGCTTTGTCAAAGCCAATGTGATATATGACTGTTTTGAGTCGATAACATTTGATGACCAGAACTCTCCCAAGTTGAGCGATAATGGAAAAGCTGGTATCTGTTTTCAAAGACCTGAGAATTCCAAGCCCAGCTGGCTAAAGAACAAGCTGGACAAGGATAAAGCGAAAGCTGGTTCCAAGTCCTTTGTTCCCAACCAGCCGAGGCGTAATTCGAGGAAGGCAAAATCTGGTTGGACAAAGACTCAGTCGAGGAGAGATCTAAGTGGTCAGAAGATGAAATCAAAACTCAATAGATCTCACAGCAATTATGCACAGACCTTTGTGGATCCGCATACTGGGAAAACTGTGAAAGTAATTCAAGTGTGGGTCCCGAAAGGGGTAATCCGATCTGGACCCATGTAAAATTGGGTACCAAAAGCTGGTTTTCATGATTGCAGGATAACAGGTACGAACCAGCTGATGTATCAAACTTGTGGTACCTGGATAGCGGCTGTGCAAGACATATGACAGGAAATCGAAAGCTGCTAACAGACGTCATTCCACACAAAGGCGCAAAGATAGTTTTTGGTGATAGCGCATACGGTAACACTGTGGGTAATGGTAAGCTTATCCACGGTAACATATCTATTTCTGATGTCTTAGTTGTTGATAACCTTCGATATAATTTGCAGATCAGCTGGAATCTGAGCATTTGTGCCTTGCAGCTGGTTCTTCCAAGAGCTGGTTGTGGCAATCAAAGAAATGAAACCATTTAAAACTTCAAAACACTTGCTAAGTTGAGTGAGCATGATATGGTTTCTGGTATGCCCAAATTAAAATTTTCTAAGGATAAGATCTGTGCAGCCTGTCAGCTGGGCAAACAAATAAAATCAACTTTCAAAAATAAAGGCGGAAAACGTTCTACCCGTTGCCTTGAGCTCTTACATATGGATCTTTTTGGTCCTATTTCAGTCACGAGCTTAGGGGGAACAAATTACACCCTTGCAGTTGTTGATGATTTTACAAAATATACTTGGGTGTTGTTTTTAAAAGCAAAATCTGAAACCGCCGACCAGCTCGCCTTTTGAAACGTTTACAAAATGATAGATCTTGTTCAGTCAACCGGATAAGAAGTGATCGCGGTACTGAGTTTCTAAATTATAAATTAACTTCTTATCTGGAAGATTTAGGAATAAAGCATGAGCTTTCAGCAGCTAGAACTCCTAAGCAAAATGGGTTAGCTGAAAGGAGAAACCGCACTTTAAAAGAAGCTGCTAGATCTATGATTGCATATTTTGGTATTTCACAAAAATTCTGGGCAGAAGCAGTTAACACAGCATGTTACACTCATAACAGATCAATGATTAATAGGATGCACGATAAAACCCCATATAAGATCTGGCATGGCAAGAAACCTGATATTTCTTATTTCAGGGTGTTTGGATGCAAGTGTTTCATTCATAACAATGGCAAGAAGCATCTAACAGCTTTTGAACCTAAATCTGATGCAGGTATCTTCTTAGGCTATTCAGCTGTGAGCAAAGCATATAGAGTGTTCAACAATCGAAGCTTGACAGTTGAGGAATCAGCACATGTGGTGTTTGATGAAACAAGCTTCAAGTCAAATTCAGCTGCAAGCCTACATGACTTGTGTTCACGTCTGGAGTCAACAAGTCTTGAAGAATCAAACGATGATGTGCCACAAAGACAATCAGCTGAAGCAGAACAACCAGCAGTGGTCACAATGCATAACAATGTTCAACAGGATCTGACAGGTAATCCAGTAGTTATTGATTTAACTAACGTGGATCAGCCGCATGATCGAATTGCTCCAAGTGTACCAGCCGCTGGAGGTGTAGTGTTCAACCAGACGACGATCAATCAGATGCTGCTTCAACAGATGTTGAGAAACCAGACGTTGGACAAACAGCCGCAAGCGTTTCAAGACCAACGACTGGTGTACCAGCTGCAAGCACAGACTTTCAATTGGTATCGTCATCACCAGCTGGACAACCAGACGCGAGCACATCATACCACCCGGTTTTAAGACCAGCGTCTGGACAACCAGTCGCAAGCACATCTCACCAGCTGGAAGCAGACGCACAAGCCAACAATGCGCAACAACAATTGGCATCTGCTGAACCAGCTGTTGCAATCCAGCCAGCAACACAGGGGGAACAAAGAACAAATCCCATTGGACTTGATCTCCGGTGGAACAGAAATCATCCACCCGAGCAAGTCATAGGTAATTTCGAATCCCCTTTTCACACACGAGGCCGGCTATCTCATGATCATTTTGATGCTGCATTTCTTTTGCATATAGAACCTAAGCAGATAGATGAGGCCTTAGCTGACCCAAGCTGGATAGACGTTATGAAAGAAGATGGCATCTGCTGAACCAGCTGTTGCAATCCAGCCAGCAACACAGGGGGAACAAAGAACAAATCCCATTGGACTTGATCTCCGGTGGAACAGAAATCATCCACCCGAGCAAGTCATAGGTAATTTCGAATCCCCTTTTCACACACGAGGCCGGCTATCTCATGATCATTTTGATGCTGCATTTCTTTTGCATATAGAACCTAAGCAGATAGATGAGGCCTTAGCTGACCCAAGCTGGATAGACGTTATGAAAGAAGAGTTAAATCAGTTTGAACGTAATAAAGTAGGACACTTGTACCTAGACCTAATAATCATTCAGTTATAGGAACTCGATGGGTCTTTAGGAACAAGCTGAATGAAGATGACATAGTTACTAGAAACAAAGCTAGGCTGGTTGCACAAGGATTTAGGCAAATGGAAGGAATAGATTTCGATGAGACCTTTGCGCCAGTAGCAAGATTAGAAGCCATCCACATGTTCTTAGCATATGCGGCATATAAAGACTTCAAGGTCTTCCAGATGGATGTTAAGAGTGTCTTTCTAAATGGCGTCTTAACAGAGGAAGTGTATGTTGCACAACCTCCTGGCTTCGTAAGTCATACACATCCAGACTATGTATATAAGCTGGATAAGGCTCTTTATGGGTTGAAGCAAGCACCCAGAGCCTGGTATGACACACTATCCAAGTTTCTACTTGAGCATGAATTCACAATAGGCACAATAGATAAGACGTTGTTTAAATTTGTTAAATATGATCACGTCTTATTAGTTCAGATTTACGTTGATGACATTATTTTTGGGTCAACTAACCCCAAACTGTGCAAGAAGTTCTCTAAGCTTATGCAGGACAAATTTGAGATGAGCATGATGGGGGAGCTGACATTATTTTTGGGCTTACAAGTTCGCCAACTGGATAATGGTATATTCATCAACCAGGCGAAATATACGAAAGAACTGTTGAAAAAGTTTGGCATGGACAACTGCTCAGCAGCAGCAACCCCGATGAGCTCCTCGATAAAGATGGATAAAGACGAAGCTGGATCTGCCATAGAGGTATAATTGTATCGTGGTATTATAGGCTCGCTGCTTTACTTAACTGCTAGCAGACCAGACATCATGTTTGCTGTCTGTATGTGTGCTAGATTCCAAGCAGAGCCAAAGCAATAGAATTACATAGCTGTAAAGCGAATATTGAAATATTTAAAGGGTACTTCCAACGTGAGTCTTTGGTATCCCAAAGATTCAGGCTTTCAACTAATTGGTTATAGTGATGCAGATTACGCAGGATGCAGGATTGATCGCAGGAGCACCAGTGGAACCTGTCAATTTTTAGGGGATCGCCTGATCTCCTGGTTTAGTAAGAAGTAGACATCAATCGCCACATCAACAGCTGAAGCAGAGTATCTCGCAGCTGGCAGCTGCTGTGCTCAAATATTATGGATTCAACATCAGCTGAAGGACTATGGCATTGACGCCTCTGAAGCGCCTATTCTCAGTGACAACACCAGTGCGATCGCGATCACCCAGAATCCTGTGCTGCACTCGAGGACCAAACACATTGACATCAGGTATTATTTTATAAGAGATCATGTGCTAAAGAAGGACGTCCGGTTGGAGTACGTGTCGACTGAGCAGCAAGTTGCTGACATCTTCACCAAACCCCTACCAGATGCTAAGTTCTCCTATTTTAGAAATATATTAGGTCTCCTTAATTGCCTTGATTGTCTGTGAAGCTAACATATTTTTGCAGGTTGTCAGCCGTTGCCTAACTCAGTTGCAAGTCTTGTGTTCAGGGGGAACAGTAGACTTCCAGCTGAGGGAAGCATCCTTCGTTGGGAAAATACCAGTCGCAAGGAAAACCAGGATCTGGATTGTTAAGTGTGACGTCGTCTGAATATGTTGCGTCCGGACACTCAGATTCTACAAATATACAGTCGATACTTATTGGTGACCAGATCCTGCTCGCTCCTTGCGATACATTAAAACCAGCTGCGGTGTTATTAAACCAGACGCAGCAGTTGTGACTCATTAAATTTTGGCGCGCGTTTTCTGTACGATTAAAATATTTCTTTTGCAAATATCTTTTGAAAATATTTTTTTCGATTAAAACATTTTGAAAAATCTTTTACACTGTACGATTAAAATATTTTGAAAATATCTTTTTAAATCATTTCCAAAATAGTACCTGATGGTCCCAGAAATAGGATCAATAAGTAAATAGGAGTTCAGAAGGGGGGGGGTTGAATGAACTCCTTCGATTTTTGAAATCTTTTAAAATGTTTTACAAGCACAGCTTAACTTAAGCCTGAGTTAACAGACTTAAGGTATCTCAGTTTTATGCAAGTTTCTCGGTTAACTTGAAAAGTGCGGAATAAAACCGATTAACTTGTGAACAGTGAATAACAAGCAATATGTAA
>KV014374.1:21217-35495 GCA_001598015.1 Dorcoceras hygrometricum | reverse complement strand
CTCAAAAGCTGTAAATACAAGCTCGATTACGTACCTCAATTCAGTGCAACATTACTACAATCAAAGGTCCCCCGAGAAATCTGGATATCAACCTGTCGAAGCACACAGGCATAAATCACAGGGACACTAATACACAGAAAACACGCTGGGAGTTATACACACACTCAACCAGCTATCATCCTACGCAACAACTCAACAGGAAGCTCAATTATAGGCTAGGAACAAGATCTCATCGAATAAACGAAGTTCTACCTGAACTACGAAATGCGCAAGCTAAACCAGCAACTTCGCGTTTCTGCTCCAGACCACAACAACCTCCAAAAAGTGTATAGGATGAAAGAGCTTCTCAAGAGGGGTCCAACGCTACCTCAAACGTACCAAACGGTGGCCGGAAACGATGGGAAGTGCCGGAGAAATGCTACAGTGAACAGTATCTAGGGTTCGAAGCGAAGAACACAATCGGGGAAAAATATCACTAAGTATGAAATCTGGTATCTCAAATCGAAGACCAAGTCTTCCTTAAATACACACGTAAAAGCTGGTTAAAATCACCCACCGACAAAACCAGTCGACGCACGCTAAAAAAAACTACAACCAGCAGGTGCAAAGAAACCAACTGCTGATTTCTCAAACAACGCTAATCAAAACGGTGTCGCAGCGACTTAACAAAATGACGTCGTACCTCTTACGTCATCAAATCTGCCACCAGCTGGTCGCCTAAAACCATCGGCAGGTTCTCAAATCCAAAAGCTGGATTGTATAACACTCAAAAGCTGATACCAGACGTTGCATCAAAACGCTGCGTTCCATCAAAATAAAACGGCGTCGCATAAACCCAACAGCTGGTCACTAATCCATCGACTGGATTCCATAGCGCTAATTAAAACGACGACGCATAGCCTACGTCATCCAGTCGCTAGCTCTTACGCAAAACAACCAGACGCAAGCTACAGGAAACCAAACGCAAGATACAGGAAACCAGACGCAAGCTAAAGGAAAGTTGACCATCGTTGACATCTACTCCCAGCTGGACAACCAGTCTATACACACGCGAACAAAACCTCGCAGCTGGTACCAGTCGCAACATTCAAAACGGCGTCGCATCAACTAATCAAAACGCTACCATTTTGCCCTCATCAAACGAGATAAAGCAGCAGCTGGATACAAACACGCTACCAGCTTTCACTTAACACTACGCATCCAGATTTCACTTAACACTACGCATCCAGATTTCACTAAAACGACGGCGTTTAGGAATCTCACGCTACCAAAACACACTACGACTGGATTTCACCAAATCAACCAGCTCTCACCACAAAACCAGATTTTACCCAAAATCTTAAAAAATACGAAAACTTCGAGAAATGCTCTAAATGCGAATATGACCCAAAAATGCAAAAAAAACATCCAAACAGAGATCTGAATACAAAACGCTAAATAGCTAGAGAAAACTGAGACAAGCTCCAATCGCTATTCCACGCAACAGTGATCACCCGCTATAGAAGAGTTGACTTGCGTTGACATCTACTTCCGGCGAAAAACTTAACAAACAACTCTCTCGCGCGCACCAGATCTCGCAATCCAACGCTAAGCCAAACGACATTGTTCCAAATTATTTAAACGACCTCGTTTTGGAATACAACACACAAAATGCGCGAGCAGACTTCGCAATGCCTCTAGCGCTACCAGATCTCTACCAAGACTCCTAGCAATAACTAAAGTCAGATCTCTCTAAACGACGACGTATGGAATTCGCGCCACAAAACACGCTGCAAACCAGCAAACACCAGTGACCCGATTTCACTAGAAATCCGAACATATCTCTTCACAAAAACAGTTTTCTAGCTCAAAAATACCTAACTTTCCAGAATTGTTCCAAGTATGAAATCTGACCCAGAAATACTTTCGAAGTCTTCCAACTGAAGCTAAACAACCAGATTTGTCCACGCACGAATCTGAATTCTTAAAATCCGATTAATTCCACCAATTAATCATATTCGAATTTCTGGATCTCACATTTCTCTCCACCTTAAAAGATTTCGTCCTCGAAATCAAAGCGACAAATTTGGAATAAAACAAAGCCTACGCCGGAAAGTTCAGTTATACACAAAACAATCAAAAGCACTTCAACTCTCAACCAGGAGACTACTAAACTAAAGTTCAAGATAAACAGGAGCACAACCACAAGCAACCAACTGCTGGAGAATCACAACGGACATATAACTACAGAAATCTAACTCAATGCTTAACACAACTTAGCGTAGTCATTCGCTCCATAACTTCACCTTAACATAAACACGCCGTGCAAGGAGATTAGATCATGTTGGCACTGCCAAACTAAAAACAGAAACAGTTCTTACTGTGATCTCCAAAAGGTCACACACCACAAGAAGTTCGTCGCAAAACACCGCGATAGTTAAAACAGCTGATGCTCAAAATCCAAGTTACCACGTAAAATGCCAAAGAGAGATCAACAAAATAACAACCAATTAACCAACGGAGTAGGAACAAAACTTGAATCTGAAGGAAACAAAACACAATAATGAAAGGCTGTCCCAACATAGATGAGGATACGATCCACTCATCTCAGATTCGATCTCTCAATTATCCTTTCCAAAATTCCTTGTTAACCAAAACAGTCAAATTGAGGGTCTAGTCCCGCTCATTCCATCAGTATTCAACACAAAAGAAGGATATGATATTCAATTTCCTCGGCTTTAACACATAAAACACACTACATGTCCATAACAACACAGCCGGTACTCGCAAATCACACACCAAAGATCCAATTATCCCAAATCATATAAACAACCTGATGAATCTAATAGCGGACCTATCCTTAATTCTCAAATCCAGCAAAATCTAAGAAGGAGAATTTTGCAAGAAACACAGGGTTCACAAGCAGAGGTTCAAAAGTCCACACATAACAAGCATAATCTGGTTACAGGACACGCTTACCCACCGTTTCAAAAGAAACAGACCTCTTTGGTCAACCACCTACTGCTTAACCTCTGAAGAAAACTACTAAATTCTCCACATTTCTTCTAATCGCTAAGAAAGATCTGTACTTCCCGCAGTACAAAATCCCAAAGAAGGTTATACCAAAACCTCTCTTGGCAACAAATGCCACACCAAAAACTATACCAATCCTTGGTATGATCTCTCAAATTAAGCATCTGATCAGGGAAAAATGATAAACTCGCAGTCCCTCGAGACCCAAAAACATCGAAAACTCTTCCAACTTCGGAACAAGAGCCTAGAGTACTTCCCAGCCACTACAAACACCAGAAAACTAGGCAATCTTGATAGTTTCCTAAAGTAAGCCTTAACACAAGGACAAAATGGGCTGATATAGACAATCCAACAATTATCAGTAGCGAGCTTCTCTTGTGCAGGCAGACGTTCAACTCACAGACAAACTGAACTGGGTGAAGACAGAAATCGCTAATCGCTCTCCACCTAAAAAGATTAACGCTAAGACTCCAAGTAAATAAAACAGTCTCCAATACCGAGACAAAGGTGGGGCATCACATCTAGCAAAGTCTCTACAATCCATAACGCAACTATGCCTCGCAGAATGCATGGGAGGGACTACAACCGAAACAGGGAGTCCACAGAAGTTCAACAACTCAAGACCAATCGAAAATCAAAGACAAGGATCAACAAACAGATGTGGCCACAGGGTGTGAACATATGGGAGTTACCCACTCGACGCAACGCACGGTACTAGGTGCACAACAATCACTCAACCTGCGGTTGCCCAACTCATGAACTGTGGTAATTAACCACTCGGCTCATAGCGGCTAACAGAACCTAGCAGGGAGACAAAAGGCACAACATTCCCGTTTGTCTTCCAAAACAACACCCTGGTACTCACAGATCAATACCCAAAGCCTACACAAGGCACAGTTAAACGAATCAGGTTTCAACCTGGATACACGCAATCTCGCAAAACAACTCAACGGCTGGGAACACAAACAACAGATATCAAAGGGAATTCAAATACTGCAATTCTGCTGTTCCAACGAGAAAAATCAAAGAGGATACACCCAGTACTAAAGATCACAGGGAGAAATTCTCAACAAGTAACAACTATCCTCTCAACAACGAGGAGCTAAACACCCCCAAAACAACCACTTCCCTAACAGGACTTGCTCACAATTTGCTAACCTAACTCAGCATCACTCTCGGAACGACAACTTCTCCACCGGCAGGAGTAACAAAGACACTACATCACACAGACGATATGGGGCGGAAACATCCTCACGCACCACCAAACACAAATACAATCGTAAGCGAGCGCGATGTACATGCGTCAACTAAACTCACACAGAGTTAACAAGCAAGGAACAACTACCTGTAAAATCTCCTCCGGTCAAGACATCATCTCGCTCCCCAGTTGCCACGTCCACCTGAGTAGGCTGATGTCCCGATTGCTCAGACAGAGAAAGCTCTCTAACACCAGAAGCCTCTGAAGACTGAAATCCTGAGCGCTGGGACTGAAAAGGTCGACAAAATCTCCTCGAAGAACTCCTAATCAAAGCCTGCTGTCCCAAAGTAGGACACACTCTAGCAAAGTGCCCAACCTGACCACAATTGTTGCAAGCGCCTCGCACTCCAACGCATTGAGAAGGTCGATGCTTACCCCCACACTGACCACAGTATGACACATTCGTCCTCACTCCACCAGAACCGCCAGAACTCGAAGAACTCAAACTGGATCTCTTAAAGTGCCTTCCTCTTGGTATAAACCTCTGTCGACTCAAAGACTGCGGTGCCACAGAAGGCTGGGAGGACGACGTTCCAGATGGCACAGGATCCACACTTTGTCCTGTCGACTGCTGCACTCGAGTCTGTCCAACTGTAAGGCTTTCCATAAGGTCAACCGCTCTGTTGACAGCATTAGCAAGAGCGAGAAAGGCTGAAGACTGACTCTCACTAAATCCCAAAAGAAAACTCGGTTGGGAGGCATGAAGAACTCAAACTGGATCTCTTAAAGTGCCTTCCTCTTGGTATAAACCTCTGTCGACTCAAAGACTGCGGTGCCACAGAAGGCTGGGAGGACGACGTTCCAGATGGCACAGGATCCACACTTTGTCCTGTCGACTGCTGCACTCGAGTCTGTCCAACTGTAAGGCTTTCCATAAGGTCAACCGCTCTGTTGACAGCATTAGCAAGAGCGAGAAAGGCTGAAGACTGACTCTCACTAAATCCCAAAAGAAAACTCGGTTGGGAGGCATCCTCTCTAACAGCACTAACCGGAGTCCTCGAATCAACCACCACTTTCCTACTAGCTCTACCTCTTCTCCTAGGTGGCATCTCTACAAGACACTCAAAGGTAAGCACACAGGCAAGTAATTCAAGTAGTCAAGCATAAACCAAAGAACAACTACTGTGCCTAGACTCACATGTGATCAATGAAATCGAGCTTATCCCAGTTTAAGCTCTGATACCACAAATTTCAGGCCTCGTGCACAACACAGAGTCAAAACACACAAAATATAGCGGAAGCACTTAAAAAGTGGCTACAAATTTTTCTCTTTTGTCCTGAGGAAGAAAACATAATTTAAAATACTATCATACTCAAAATAATCCCAGTTAACACATAATCAAAATAACATAGTAACATTATAACGAATACATACACTGCCCTACGGCCAAATACAACAACTGAATACCACAAATCACAAACAGACTAATAACTATATAAGCCTAAACACCACCCGGGACATCCCACCCGCAGCGATACCAGTACAATAGATACTATACATAACTGGGACACTCTAAACACCTCCTGGGGCATCTCCAGCTGGATCATCTCCACGACCAGCGGAACCTGAACAACAAGTAGGCAAACAAAACAAACCAGCCCTAGAGGGACATCGGGGTCAAACCCCAGTACTAAGAGCAACATAAAACAGCAATTAAGATACAGCATGCAATATATATCATGTCGTGCAAATGCATGAGCGGTACAAAGGACATCGGTAACAACCGGAGGGCCAAACAGATAGAAAGCAACAACTGTGACACATCACTGAGTCTCGGAAGCTACCCGATCGCACCCAATGGAAAATAGAGTGGCTCATCGTCGCACCTACGCGGAACGCCACCCGCCAGGTCGCACGGGATTTCAAGTGGACACAACCGACCCACCAACCTCTATCCAGGTCACTGCAACTGAGGACTGGGAACAACTCAACCACATCCGCCAGCTGCTGCAACTGAGAGAAGCTCCAACAGAGCAACATATCATGGCTAACAAAGGAACCATTGGCTCAATATGCTGTGCAGATGCAGTAACATGCTTAACATGATGCATGTATAGTAATGCCAGAAAACACAACAAAAGCATTCAAATAATCACATGCATAGCAACTCAACAGATCACCAAACAGCAGGTAATACACCAAATAGTTCAGCCAATAGACATGCATAATATACACAGCTTGCCTCTACACAAACACTCGGCACAGCTATAAAGCACATAATACATCCCCATGCCTATCTCAAAGCTGTAATACAAGCTCGATTCGTACCTCAATTCTGTGCAACAATTACTACAATCAAAGGTCCCGAGAAATCTGGATATCAACCTATCGAAGCACACAAGGCATAAATCACAGGGACACTAATACACAGAAAAAACGCTGGGAGTTATACACACACTCAACCAGCTATCATCCTACGCAACAACTCAACAGGAAGCTCAATTCTAGGCTAGGAACAAGA
Organism: Dorcoceras hygrometricum; assembly: GCA_001598015.1. Taxonomy (NCBI): domain Eukaryota; kingdom Viridiplantae; phylum Streptophyta; class Magnoliopsida; order Lamiales; family Gesneriaceae; genus Dorcoceras; species Dorcoceras hygrometricum. The sequence goes on along the minus strand of KV014374.1, from coordinate 28,763 downwards.
TCTCATCGAATAAACGAAGTTCTACCTGAACTACGAAATGCGCAAGCTAAACCAGCAACTTCGCATTTCTGCTCCAGCCCACAACAACCTCCAAAAAGGGTATAGGATGAAAGAGCTTCTCAAGAGGGGTCCAACGCTACCTCAAACATACCAAACGGTGGCCGAAAACGATGGGAAGTGCCGAAGAAATGCTACAGTGAATAGTATCTAGGGTTCGAAGCGAAGAACACAATCGGTGAAAAATATCACTAAGTATGAAATCTGGTATCTCAAATCGAAGACCAAGTCTTCCTTAAATACACGCGTAAAAGCTGGTTAAAATCACCCACCGACAAAACCAGTCGACGCACGCTAAAAAAAATACAACCAGCAGGTGCAAAGAAACCAACTGCTGATTTCTCAAACAACGCTAATCAAAACGGTGTCGCAGCGACTTAACAAAACGACGTCGTACCTCTTAAGTCATCAAATCTGCCACCAGCTGGTCGCCTAAAACCATCGGCTGGTTCTCAAATCCAAAAGCTGGATTGTATAACACTCAAAAGCTGATACCAGACGTTGCATCAAAACGCTGCGTTCCATCAAAATAAAATGGCGTCGCATAAACCCAACAGCTGAAGCCCGAAATCATTAAGAAGAGGATTAGTCTAATAATTCCGATATTGAAGAATTGATAAAGCTTGATTATGAGCTCGGATTTATTCTGGAAGTGTTGGGTGATTAAGGAACAGTGTATTGTTCAATTGCGCTAAGTGTGAGAACCAGATGAAGTAACCAGGCGAAACGATTTGATAAAATCAGCAGCAGGTTACTGTAGCTTGCGACTGGTTGGATTTTGAAATTCAGTTGAAGCGTTATTAGAGGAAGCAGACGCGCGAATACAGGAATCTATAAGGAAACGCCACGTGTTGGTTACTGTTACGAACGAGGAATCAGCAGCAAGAGTTTCTTACGCATCTGCTGGTTTATGTACCTGCTGGTTTATTGATGTATCGGCTGGGTATTGATGACGTAGGTGCTACGTCGTTGCTTTTGTAATAAACGCGAGCCAGTCGAGGAGAGTATGTGGAGATTGGGTCCAGCTGAGAAAATAATGCGACATCGTTTTGACTTATGAATATGAGCCTCGATACGATGTCGTTTAGCAACCAGGCGAGGAATTGGAAATCAGTCGATAGATTGTTGTTTCTGCTGGTTATCCAGTCAAGGGAACAATGCGACACCGTTTTGATTATGAAATCAGGAAATGTTGATACGATGCCATTTCGACCAATGTTGCGAAATCAGCCGTTGGAATAAGAGAGCGACCAGCTGCTGGTTTCTTTTAATAAAGGTGATACCAGCTGATGACATGTAACGACGTCGTTGGAATTAGTTATAACGACATAGTTTTGAGTTTTGAAGTGTTACGACTGGATTTATGTTGCGACTGGATTCATGTTGCGACTGGTTGCGACTACAGCTGGTTGTTGCTTCTGCTGAAGAACAAGAGAATGATATTCGAACAGCAACTGAGGAAGATCAACAGCAGTTGAGGAATCTGTTTATCGTTATCCACTTTCGAAGCGGTGGGAGTATATCCTGTTTGAATACTCAGCATGACACGTGGAATTCGAATTGAACACGTTGGAAATGCTGCAGAAAAATAGAGACCGTTGTCTATAAATAAGATTGAATTCGAACTGATGAGAAGATTGTGATTATAGACATCGGACTTTGATTCTGTGAAATTCTCAAGACGTGTGGAAACAAAGTTTGAGTGAAGTACTTTGAACACAGAGATTAATAAAAGGTATAATCTGACAGAAGAGTCAGGAACTAGATTACTCGAGAATGATATTTCTTGAGTATTCCGCTGAAATCACATACATATTTGATTAATGTTCTTGATTTAGAACTGTTCTTGATTTAGAACTGGAGTTATGTGTGTGTCGATCCATCACAGGTAGTGGATCTTTTATCTTTGCATGAGTTTGCATATTGAAGAAAATTGAATTGATTCTAATGCCCAGGACTGAGTTGGCCTGATTTTCGAAGCCGGAGATGGTTTCGATAGATGAATATTCATGTCAAGATCGGATACGAATCTTGATGGCATCGAACTGATATAGAATCAATTCTGAAATCAAAGAAGAGAACTAGAATCATTTCATTTCATTGCATTCGTTTTACAGTTGATAAACTGTGGTGCATTTTATTATTATTATGTGTACCTGCTGATTATACTGAGATTATTCTCACCGGAGTTTATCCGGCTGTTGTTTTTTTTTGTGTGTGTGCATGACAACAGGAAGAAGGAACTAGTGGGGAGCAACCAAAGGGTAGTAATAGAAAACTACCTAGCAGCTGGATCAGCAGCAGGAAGAACAAAACACCAGCTGAGAGTCTATGTTTGTTTGAACAGTTGGTCTTAGGTTGTTCGAGTCTGGTTTTGTATATAAGATTCAAGTTTGTACTAATGAACTTAGTTTGTAATCTCTATGGACCTTGGAGCATTCGTATAAATAGATACTATTTCCGATACAAGCTGAACCCTTTTCGCTTCTGCTGGTTGAAATTTTTTTTTTAGTAACTTATGTATGAACCAGATTAGATTTATTAAACTTGTTTAGTTTAAATTAATAACGCACTGATTAAGATTAGAAGATTAATTGTGAGTAGAGAGCCTCACAACAGGTGGTATCAGAGCGTTACTACATCAGTGAGATCATTGAATTAGATGAGTGGGGTAGATCGAATTCTTCCTGATTGCTTAGATTATGAATTGCATGCTTGTGTGGTATATGTATTACCGCTTTTGAATTTATATCACATGATTCTTGTGAATAAATGGTAAGAATATACCGAAGAATTATGAGAATTACATGCTTTGGAAGTGATTAACAGCATGTATTGTGTGAAGTATGAATCAGCACTCGATCTCTTGAGCAGCAGTACAGTGATGTATGCTAATCAGAGGAGGGACTGAGATTGACTTGTTATGCTTGATGAGAAATGATAAACACGTCTGTTTGATTCCTAGATATGCCTCCTCGAAGAACCATGAATCGGCAGATAGAGCAGGGTAGTACCTCTACTGAAGTTTTGAATGCAGCTGCTACTCCAATGGAGACTTTGTTGAAACGATTCCAGTCGTTTAAACCACCGATATTGACAGGAACGTAGCAACAAAGAAAGCGCTTGAAAATCAGGGTACTGTGATTACGTGGGAAGTATTCCGAACAGCTTTTTATCAACGGTTCTTCCCAGTTTCTTATAGGAAGGATAAAGGACAAGGGCAGTTGAATATAGAGGATTACGTTGCCAAGTTCACAAGTTTACTGAAATTTGCGCCACATGTTGCTATGAATGATGAAGCGCAAGCGGATCAATTCATTAATGGATTGAATCCAGATGTATTTACCTTGGTAAATACTAGAAGACCAAATACTTTTGCTGATGCGTTGAACCGAGCAAAAGGAGCAGAAGCTGGATTACTAAGGCAGCGAAGAGCACAATTTGTGCCAGCAGCAGCCAAAGCAGCAGAGAACCCACAGATTCCACCACCCCCTCGTTTTGATGCTGGAAGCAGCAGCAGTGGGAAAAAGAAAAATTTCTTTAAAGGAAAAGGAAAACAATTCAAACGATCTGGAACCAGCAGTTCTTCCAGCTCGAGCGATTTTAAACAAATGCAAACTGGACAACAAGTTGGCGATTATTGTACCAAGTGTGGAGGAAGACATGCCACAGAACAATGTAGAGGAGTGTTTGGCCTCTGCCGTATTTGTAATCAGCCGGGACATTTCGCAAGAATATGTCCTCAGCGTAATTCTGGGAAGAAGGAACTAGTGGGGAGCAACCAAAGGGTAGTAATAGAAAACTACCTAGCAGCTGGATCAGCAGCAGGAAGAACAAAACACCAGCTGAGAGTCTATGTTTGTTTGAACAGTTGGTCTTAGGTTGTTCGAGTCTGGTTTTGTATATGAGATTCAAGTTTGTACTAATGAACTTAGTTTTTAATCTCTATGGACCATGGAGCATTCGTATAAATAGATACTATTTCCGATACAAGCTGAACCCTTTTCGCTTCTGCTGGTTGAAAATTTTTTTTTAGTAACTTATGTATGAATCAGATTATATTTATTAAACTTGTTTAGTTTAAATTAATAACACACTGATTAAGATTAGAAGATTAATTGTGAGCAGAGAGCCTCACACAACAGCTGGTCACTAATCCATCGACTGGATTCCATAGCGCTAATTAAAACGACGACGCATAGCCTACGTCATCCAGTCGCTAGCTCTTACGCAAAACAACCAGACGCAAGCTACAGGAAACCAGACGCAAGATACAGGAAACCAGACGCAAGCTACAGGAAAGTTGACCATCGTTGACATCTACTCCCAGCTGGACAACCAGTCTATACACACGCGAACAAAACCTCGCAGCTGGTACCAGTCGCAACATTCAAAACGGCGTCGCATCAACTAATCAAAACGCTACCATTTTGCCCTCATCAAACAAGATAAAGCAGCAGCTGGATACAAACACGCTACCAGCTTTAACTTAACACTACGCATCCAGATTTCACTAAAAAACGACGGAGTTTAGGAATCTTGCGCTACCAAAACACGCTACGACTTGATTTCACCAAATCAACCAGCTCTCACCACAAAACCAGATTTTACCCAAAATCTTAAAAATACGAAAACTTCCAGAAATGCTCTAAATGCAAAATCTGACCCGAAAATGCAAACAAAACATCCAAACAGAGATCTGAATACAAAACGCTAAATAGCTAGAGAAACTGAGACAAGCTCCAATCGCTATTCCACGCAACAGTGATCACCCGCTATAGAAGAGTTGACTTGCGTTGACATCTACTTCCGGTGAAAAACTTAACAAACAACTCTCTCGCGCGCACCAGATCTCGCAATCCAACGCTAAGCCAAACGACACTGTTCCTAATTATTTAAATGACATCGTTTTGGAATACAACACACAAAATGCGCGAGCAGACTTCGCAATGCCTCTAGCGCTACCAGATCTCTACCAAGACTCCTAGCACTAACTAAAGTCAGATCTCTCTAAACGATGACGTATGGAATTCCCGCCACAAAACACGCTGCGAACCAGCAAACACCAGTGACCCGATTTCACTAGAAATCCGAACAGATCTCTTCACAAAAACAGTTTTCTAGCTAAAAAATACCTAACTTTCCAGAATTGTTCCAAGTATGAAATCTGACCCAGAAATACTTTCGAGTCTTCCAACTGAAGCTAAACAACCAGATTTGTCCACGCACGAATCTGAATTCTTAAAATCCGATTAATTCCACCAATTAATCAAATTCGAATTTCTGGATCTCACAACAGTCGCCGATATCGACAGTGGCTTTTGGAACAGATGTTGGGAACCAACAGGAACACTCTTTTGATGCGAATACCAGCAGGACAGATGCTGAAGATTATTTGGTTGAGGAGTCAGATGAGGAGCTGGTGCCAGAGACTGAGAAACCATCGGATGACGAGGAAATGTCTTTAGAAGACATCCTCATGACAATCCCAGTAGGAATTCCTCTCCCGTCTGCAGGTGTGGAGATTACCAGGATAACCTTGGGGAAGGAGATCCACATTCCTGGCGTCACTGAAAGGACTTGGTACTTGGCTGGATTTCCACAGATTCCAGTCGATGACAAGGGAAAGGAGCCTCTTCTGCAAAAAGACCCAGTTAAGGGAAACCCAGTCCAGGAACAAATTTTGTTGATAGTTGCGGACGTTGAATGTCTTGTCTAGTTACGGGAAAAGGTTATTGGTGAAGTTGAGGAATTTTTTCATTCTTTCAGTCGCCTGAAATGGGCCAAGTTACAGCAAGAAGATTTTTCTGCGAAAATAGAGAAAGTCCTCACATGGGCTGAAACAGATTCTACTGTCATCGCTCTTCAACGGAAAGCGTATGTATTGCTCAAATACAGGGAGATGTTGCTGAGGAAATTTATTGAGGCAAGGATTCTAAACTTTGTTCCAGGCGGAGGTGAATTTGCAACTGATCTTAAAATTCTGGATCGATTATCAGATATTCATTTGTTTGTGTTGGAAGAATTAAAAGACAAATCGCAAGAACATGGTCTTCGTTGGGACAGGACATGTTGTTCAAAAATTTTTGAAGGGAGAATTCGTGATCGTGGCGCCGTTATTGCCCGATCAAACACGAACACTAAATCGTCCTGCTGGATTAGAACGATGTTACTAGTTGATGGCACTTGGGTTATTGAACCCTGTGCTGACTACTGGAAACCAATTCCAAGAGCAAAGTTATCCAGTATGGTCATTATCCCTTCCCGGCTATTATACGTGGACACTCTCCCTCCGATGCGTGAATTTTTCAAGTTGCTAAGGAAGAGATGGGCCGATGTGTGTATCGAGGTTGCACAATTCCTTGGGTCCGGGAAACTCCTGCCCGTGGGATCCATTAATTTTTGCAGAGGATTGTCAGTTGTTGAACCAGTTGCTTCTTTTGGTCCTCGCCAGCCGACTGTTTTTTCCTTGCGGGTTTCTCAATTCTGTACAGTTTTTATTGAACACATCTTTTTTAGCAGTTTATTGAGTATGATTGATTTCAGTTCTCTTCGATCAGTTGTTATTGCAGACAGAGGAATAGATATCAGTGTTGATTCAGGTGTACAACGCTCCTCAGTGTTGCTCACAGAGTTGCTTGAGCAGGATGTACAGATAGCGGATTCTCCAGTTTTTGAGTCTCAGAATGTACAGATTGACCAGAATTCAGCTTTAGTTGCTCCGTTTGTACAGTTTTTAGATGAGCATCTTTCTTCCGCATCTACTTTAGATACTTCTTCTATGCGTTTTGATGGAACAGACGTTGCTACTACTGCTTTATCTCTACCAGCTACTGCTTCTACTGCTCCAGATGTCACTGAGGAATTAAACCAGCTGCGAGCCTCTATTGAACATATCCGAGAAAAATATGATGATGCTAAGTTCAAAGATTACCTTCTAATGCATCTCCGCGACATTGAGAAGAAATTTATTGCACGCTTTGATTCACAAGACAGAGTGCTTGGGGTGTTGCGCACAGACTCAAATGATCAAAGAACTCTCCTGTCGTTGGAAATCAAATCATTTCAAAGGTAGTTAAGTACTCAGATTGCCGCTGCTGCTTTTGATACAGTCGATACACGGATCGTGGTGAAAGAACTGGATGCTAAAATTAATTCATTGGATGGGCAGGTTGCTGCTATCAGATGTGAACAATTAGAATTCCAATAAAAAATAGCAGCAGATCTTCTTAGCATTTCCACCCATCTTGGCGATATCGTCGACTACTTACGTGGCGGTGATGCCAAAAAGGGGGAAGGAAGCAGCAGCCACCGCCCTCTACCTACTCCTGCTCATCAAAGTGAAGGCAGTGGTGATGTTGTTAGAACTACAGAGATCTCACAGAGAGATATTGACAATGCTCAAAGAGATATTCTGGAGAGAATGATGCGTGCTGATAGAGAAAGAGAAAGGGAGAGTAGAAGTAAGAGCAGAGGGAGTGGATCCTAT
>KV014374.1:5206-21128 GCA_001598015.1 Dorcoceras hygrometricum | reverse complement strand
TAAAGATATTAGAACAGTTGAGGAGTTTTGAGAATAGGAGTGTGTGTGTGTCTCTCTGTTGTACAAATTTTTTGTACGTCATTTGTCAGTTAATGAAATTTCTGTTCTCAGCAGTTCGTGTGCAATTTATCTTTGCATATTCATTTATCTCGGCTGCTAGGTTTTGTCATCACCAAAAAGGGGGAAATTGTTAGGATAAAAATTATAGTTTTGGTGATAACAAAAAGACAAGATTGATCAGGTCGTAAAACGTTGATATTACAGAGTTACGGTTATTGTATTTTATACAGTCATTTGGGTATCCAGACGCAAGGTACAGTGGATATTTTATCCAGACGCAGGATACAGTGTTTTGTACAAACTAGACGAGAGCTACAGTAATCCAGACGAGAGCTACAGTGAGTCAGTCTTTGGTATTGAATCAGTCGCAAGTTACAGTGAAATATATAACTAGTTGATGGATATATCAGACGCAAGCTATCGTGAAAAGCAGAATCAGTCGTTGTGTCGTTATTTTTGATACCAGACGCAGTATTCCAGACGTTGTAGTGTTTATTAATGTGTAGCGTAAACTATGTCGTTTTGATAAGTCAAAACGACAGCGCTGGATTAGCGCAAGAAATCAGACGATGGGTTTTCGAAAGGATTCAGACGTTGGTATATCAAAGTTTCCAGTCGTTGCATGCTCTCAAGTAAAATTCAGTCGCAACAGTATAAACAACTATGAAGAAATATCTAGTTAACAAAAGGAATTTCAGGCGCAAGCATAAAAACAATTCAAATACGATTGATTACTCAATTTGGAAAAGTTCAACAGAATCGTACAAATTGCCTGGAATTTAGGAGACAGCGTCGGTACTATTTTGGGTAAATAGTACAAATTTACAGAGGTTGTTACACGGTTTTTGCACGGATATGGAAATCGACAAATTTGCTCTGACAGTGTGCAATTTACCTTGTAGTGGAGCAGAGTATACGGTTACAGAATTATCAGTATTTCAAAAGGATTTTATTTCCTTAACAGATTGAAGTGACCGTTGAGCGAAGACTATAAATACCAGCAGTTTGAATTGAAGATATACTTTGCTCTCATTAACTTGCCAAAACTCTGTCAAATTGATTTCTGAGCATTCTTTGTTGAAGCAATCTCAAAGCTCACAAAACTCGAAGAACTCACAAGTGTTGATTTTCATTGAAATACCTTCGAGTCTATCTTCTGGTTACATTTTTGTAATCAAGTCTCATTGTTGAAACCAGAAGATTTTACAGTCTCATATATTGTGTATTCACTGTTGTTATCATTATTGACTCTGTAACAAACGTGCTCTCAAAAGCCTTTTGAAAATATTACAAAGGATTGTAAGACAGCTGCGACTGCGTGTGAAGTTAGTGGTGCTAGGAGTTCATACAAGTGAGACTTGTGTGATCGGGTGTGTGCAGAAGAACTGTAACATCAAAGCTTCTAGTGGATCCTTCCTGAAAATGAAGAAGGCGAGACGTAGGATATTTATATACGAACTTCCACAAACAAATTCTGAGCCCTTATCTTTTATATTCCGCATTTATTTATTGTTTACTGTTCACAAATTAATCGGCTTCATTCCGCACTCTTTAGTTAGCCTAGAGATTTGCACATAACTGAGATACCTTAAGTCTAATTACTCAGACTTAAGTTGAGCAACACTTGTAAAATTATTTTAATCGAGTTTGAAAATTTAAAAATCGAAAGAGTTCATTCAACCCCCCCTTCTGAACTCCTGTACTTGTTTTGATCCTATTTTTGGGACCATCAGGACTTTTTAACCAGCTTTCACGTGTGTATTTATTGGAAGCTTTGGCCTTCAATTATTGCAACATATTCCATACTTAGCAAATTTTCTCCCAACTTCGTTCTTCGTTTCTAACCCTCGGGTTACTGTTCACCATGAGCTTTTTCGGCGAATTCCCGTCATTTCCGGCCACCGTTTGTCACGTTTGAGGTAGCGTTGGACTCCTCTCGTTGAGCTCTTTCATCTAATACCACTTTTGGAGGCTGTGGTTGGCTAGTTGTGGAACACGAAGTTGCTGGCCGTTTGTACGTTTCGTAGTTCAAGTAGAACTTCGTTCCTTTGCGATGAGATCTTGTTCCTAGCCTTGAATTGAGCTTCCTGCTAAGTTATATTAGGGTGTTAGTTGCTGGTTGAGCGTAGGACTCCCAGCCGTGACTTTTTGTAGTTGGCCGTGAGCTTTTGTTGATGTTTCCCTTGTATTTTACATGTGTTCAGCAGGTCAGGATCAGATTTCACGGGCCTTGAATTGTGGTAACAGTTGCTCTCCGTACTGTGGTTTGACCCCATGTCCCTCTGGGGCTTGGTTGTTTTCCTTGCCTGTTTTGTTGTTCAGGCTATCCAGCTGGTCATGGAGCTGACCCAGCTAGAGGTTCCCCAGGAGGTGGTTAGAGTATCCCAGTAGCATATAGCATATTTATATGTATCAGTATTGTTAGCCAGGGGATGCCCTATGCTTTTGTAGTAGTCTATTATATTCGATTGTGGTTGTTACCAGGTGTCTGATACATGTTATGCTGTATTGGTTGTTGTGGGCTTGTAGCCTTGGTTTTGTTGTTATTGTTAAATTGGGATTACTTTTAGTATCACATTATTTTAAATTATACTGTTTTAAACCGTCAGGCCAAAAGCAAAAAATTTTACCCGCTTTTTAGTAGCTTCCGATTGTGTTTGTGTGTTTTAACTCTGTTGTGAGCACGAGGCCTGACATTTTTGATATCAGAGCTTAAGCTGGGATAAGCTCGATTTCTTTAATCACACTTGAGTCTAGGCACAGTGTCGTGTGTTGCATGTGCTTGACCTATGTGATTATGTGTTGATTTTTGTTGTGATATCTATGCCGTATCTGTTCTCTGTTGCTTATCCTGTTGAGTGTATTCTTAGATGCCGCCTAGACGTCATGGTAGAGGTAGGGGGTAGTTTGAGGAATCGACAGGATATAACGAGGATCAGCGTAGTGCTCGTAGTCGTAGCCGTGTTGGGCATGATGAGGAGGAGGAAGTTGGTGACTTGCCTGCTCTTGTGGAGCGGATGGATGTTGTTATAGCGAGGTTTCAGCGGATGAACCCTCCGGTCTTTAATGGTGATGAGTCCAGTGAGGATGCAGACTCGTGGCTCCGGAACATTATTGGTCTTTTCGATCGGGTTCAGTATGATGATGATCTTTGGCTGAGTTTAGTGACCCTCTTGATTAGGAAGGCGGCAGAGCGCTGGTGGCGAGGCGCTTCAAGTACCTTGTTGGAGTCGGCGTTGGGATCTCTTGGGGCAGTTTTTGCGAGACCTTCCGGCAGGAGTATGTACCTGAGTCTTATGTGAATGCCCGTGAGCGGGAGTTTGATCATCTGGAGCAGGGCTCGATGTCTGTTCGTGAGTACGCTCGGAAGTTTTCTTCTTTTTTAGCGTACGTTCCGCATGTTTCTGGCCAGGAGAGGGCCAAGAGGACCAGATTCTTAGAGGATTTGAATGAGGAACTGTATCAGATGGTGCTAATAAACCCAAGACCTATGCTGAAGCAGTTGATAATGCTATTGATATTGAGGAGGGTTTGAGAAATCGTCGTGCTCGTAGGCAGCAGGTAGCGCAGGGTGGTCGTCCTGCTGTTCAGGGAGCGCAGTCTTCGCAGTCAGCCCATCAGCCTCAACAGCAGCAGCAGCCGCAGGTGGCACAACAGTCTGGCCATTAGAGGTTCCGACCCCGTGGTCAACAGTTCAAGAAAAAGTCTGGTTCTGGTTTGTCCGGTTTAGGTAGCTCGAGTAGCAGTGGTTCTCGGGCTGAGTTTTGTGGTTTTTGTGGTGGAAAGCATCCATCGACCCAGTGTATCGGTGTTCAGGGCTCTTGCCAAATCTGTGGTCAGTTTGGACATTTCTTTAGGGTGTGTCCGTCGGCCGGATCGCAGCAGGCCGCAGCCCCGTCTCAAGGTCGTGGAGGATCGTCTAGGGGTCGTTCCCCTCAGTTTCAGCCGCCCAGGGTTGGTGAGACTCCGTTCAGGCCGTTCCAGCAGCCTGGTCCATCGTGATTCGGACAGTCGTCTCAGCCGTTTTATTCTGGACCTCAGCATGCTCAGGCCAACGTCATGACTAGGGAGCAGGCCGAGGAGACGCCGAGTCGGGTGATCGCAGGTACTTGTCTTGTTTTCGATTTTCCTGCGCGTGTGTTGTTTGTGAAACATACTAAACCTCTAAATTTTTTTTTTGAAAGCCGACGTGGAATATACATTTAGTGAAAGCTATAAATAAAACCATAACTTAAGCATTTAAAAATAACATCTCAACATTCGTTAAAACGACTGCAAAAATCCTTAATCCACGTCTCCCAAACTAACATAAAAATCAGAGTATTCAAAAACTGTTTGCGGAAAACTGAACATGTTTAAAAGCAAAGGACATGAAATAACTAGGCGGTCACGGGGCAACAGCAGCAGCGGAGCATCAGACGTCCTCACCGCCGGTTGGAGTAATCTCGTCATCAACATTATCATCATGCTCACCTGCACCATTTAAACCTAGTGAGCCTAAAGGCCCAGCATGCTATATCCGCTAATAACAAGGTGCATATAATAAAACCACATACATGCACATAAGTATAGGAACATAATTTTCATGACATGCGTGCTTAAAAGATCTTAAACGTTAAATCGTACTGTAATCTTACATAATTCATCATATAACATATATGTTAAGGCATAGCATAAACATAACATAAACTTAAAAGAACATGTGAGTCGTATCCATGAAGTGAAAGCTATTAATTCGATTGATCAATCTATAAACCAATGTACGTGGCGGTGTGGTTCACCCCGATGTCACACGAGGATCCCTATATGTCACACCTCTATGCTGCCACTTCACCATGATGTCACACATGGATCCATAAGCTCATCATTATACATTAACAGGGGATCCCCGGGCCCGGCTACCCGGCTAACTCCCATCATTACTTTGCCCCACAACACTTCAATCCCTCAAAATATTTTTCATTCATGCCTTAACATAATTTAAACTTTCATGATGCATGCATTTCATAAAATCTTGCAACTTAAAAACCTTGGCCCATTAATATATATTTAATTTCCTTAAAAACATTTCATAGTTCAATACATAGCATAATACGTATATTAAATATATTCATGGGCCTATGCATTATTTTTCCTCGGCCCGGTCAAGGACTGGCTCAAGCGGCTGGCGGCTGGCCCTCTAATTCTAGGCCCAAGGCCCCCTTCTAGACTTAAAATAAATGCTAAGTCCAACTCAAACTTGGCCCAACAACTAAGGATAACCCTCTTTAAAATCATTTGAATGGCTCGGCCCAACATCGTTAAAACAGGCTTAAAACTCTTAAAATACATATCGGCCCAAAATCCACTAATTTGGCTAAAATCCAAATTTACTAAAAAAAATCCAGCAACTTAAAAATATACTTTGACTTAAATTCGTTGACCCGAAATCATTTTGGCCGAAGATAAATTTTAACTTAAAAAGTTAACTTGACCCGATAAAAATGACTCGGAGTTTAAAATAAAATTACCCGGTCCAAAAATAAAAGAACTCGGACCGAACTTAAAATATTTGACTCGAGACTCGATGGACCACCCCGGTCCAACCAAACCAGCCGGTTCAACTGAACCGAAACAGCCCACAAACCCTAACCCAAATTTACACACACTGTTTCATGCACTCAGCGACAGGCCGCCGACAAACGTTTCGCACACACTGCTCCGGCCACCACTTGCCGGAGCCCCGCCGGCTGGACCACCCCCATGTCCAGCCGGTCCTAACCTGACCGATCCGAGCCCAACAATGGACGCAACTGGACGCACGAAGCCTGGGAAGCAGACGCATGGCGCGACGCGATTACACACACTGCACGGTGTGTTTCATCTAGCCCACGGTTCGTCCGCAATCCCTACACTTCGAACCCCTACAAGACACCTAGGACCACCAAGAACCACCTAATATCGAGCCATAACAACTCAAGCAGTCCATCAACCGAAACCATGCAAAACAAGTTCGAAACCGTGAGGTGCACATGAAAAAACGTATGATCATGAATATGAGCATAGAGATCTGATACATCCACGAAAAAGCCATGCATAATCTTTGTAAAAACAGTGTATTATGATCTAAATGGTGAGAAAAGAGAGAACATAACATGCCTTGATCGAAAAAGAAGAGAAGATACGCAATACCGGAGCGGAGGACAATTGAGAAGACCACACCTTTGAGTTTCAATCCAAAACCTTGCAAATTTCGGTCACCTTAGGGAGAAAAGAGGCTGAAGTCGGCTGAGGAGAGGAGTGGCTAGGGTAATTTTCGAAATTATGGTGAAGGGTGAATGAAAAGTGTACAAAAAAGCCCTTACACCTTGTTTTATTTAAGGAAATAAAAGCCCATCAATACACTAGCCCTCCTTTAATTAAAAAGGCTTAAAAACATTTAAAATTCAGACTTCAAGCCTTTAATTTTCGTAATATATGGCCTCTCAAATTTCAAAGTGTAGTAAAAGTCATAAAAATAGCCCGTATAGGCGAATAACAGGTCCCCCTCGGTAACCGTGCATAAAATCCCATTTTTTTGGAAATGGTGCATAAAATAAAAATATTTTGCTTTAAAATATGTCTAAGGGCTAAAACATTTAAATATTTTCGTTTTGGTCGTCTCCGGACTCGTCCCCGCTTACCGGTCTCAAACCGTACTGTAAAGTGACATGCACACGTAAAGCATAAAATCATCATGAAATCACATAAATGACAAGAAAATCCTACTAAATTAAGTTTTTCCTCCTAGTCATGCATTAAATTCAACGTAATTAGGATTTCTGGGCGTTACAACTCTCTCCCCCTTATAGAAATTTCGTCCCCGAAATTAAGTTACGTACCGAAAAGCTCTGGATAGCGCGTCCGTATATCGGCCTCGGTCTCCCAGGTAGCCTCATCTGCCGAATGATTCTGCCACTGGACCTTGACCATCGGAATCCTCCGCGCTCTAAGCCTGCTCTCCTCTCGCGCTAAGATCTGAACCCCTCAAAAGATAAATCTGGTGCAAACTGAAGCGGCTCAAAATCCAGCACATGAGATGGGTTCGGGACGTACTTTCGCAACATCAAAATATGGAACACGTTATGCACTGCTGATAGACTAGGTGGTAATGCTACGCGATATGCTAACGTACCGACCCTCTACAAGATCTCAAACGGTCCAATGAATCTAGGACTGAGCTTGCCTCTCTGGCCGAAGCGCATCACGCCCTTCATAGGTGATATCCTCACAAATACATGGTCCCCTAATGCCAACTCCAGATCTCGTCGTCTACGATCGGCATAACTCTTCTGACGACTCTGAGCTGTCCTCATCCGATCTCGTATCCTGGTCACAATATCCGCTGTCTGTTGTACCATCTCTGGCCCAGTCAAAGTCCTCTCGCCAACCTTATTCCAATGCACGGGAGACCTACACCTCCTCCCGTACAAAGCCTCATAAGGAGCCATCCCAATCGATGCCTGAAAACTGTTATTGTATGTAAACTCTACCAAGGGCAATATAGAATCCCACGTACCCTGGAAATCTATCACGCAGACTCTCAGTAAATCCTCCAGAATCTGGATGACTCTCTCCGATTGACCGTCTGTTTGCGGGTGAAAAGCCGTACTGAATGATAGCTTGGTCCCCAAAGCAGCGTGCAAGCTCCTCCAAAACGCAGACGTAAACCTGGAATCCCTATCTGACACAATAGAGACTGGTATTCCATGCAGTCTGACAATCTCTCTAATGTATAGCTCTGCATACTGAGTCAATGTGAAAGTGGTCTTCACCGGTAGGAAGTGTGCGGACTTGGTGAGTCGATCCACAATCAGCCAAATCACCGTAAAGCCTCTGGGACTCCTAGGTAAACCAACCACAAAATCCATCATGATGTTCTCCCATTTCCACTCAGGGATAGGGAGTGGCTGAAGTAACCCACTGGTCTCTGGTGCTCTGCCTTGACCTGCTGACAGGTCAAACACTCTGATACAAATCGTTCAATATCCCTCTTCATCCCTGGCCACCAATAAAGTGTCTGCAAATCCCTTTACATCTTCGTACTCCCTGGGTGAATGGAATACGTCGATGCATGGGCCTCTGATAAGATCTCAGCTCTCAACTGCTCGGTATTGGGTACCCACATGCGATCCCTGAAACGAGTAATCCCATCCTCGACTGTGTACTAACCTCGTCCTCTAGCCTCGTCTCTCTGTCTCCACTGCTGTAACTGCTCATCTGTAGCCTGGCCGTCTCTAATCCGCTCTCGAAGAGTCGGCTGAACTGTGAGTGCTGAGAAGCTAGGCACACAGCCTCCTGAATAGAACTCCAACCCAAATCTCTGAATCTCGGTCTGCAGTGGTCGCTCAATAATCCGCTCTCGAAGAGTCGGCTGAACTGTGAGTGCTGAGAAGCTAGGCACACAGCCTCCTGAATAGAACTCCAACCCAAATCTCTGAATCTCGGTCTGCAGTGGTCGCTCAATGATAAACATGCCACCACTGAAGTCTTCCGGCTCAAAGCGTCTGCTACCACATTAGCCTTACCCGGATGGTAGCTAATGTCACAGTCATAGTCCTTCACCAACTCTAGCCATCTGTGCTGCCTCATATTCAGCTCCTTCTGGGTGAAGAAGTACTTGAGGCTCTTATGGTCGGTGAAAATCTGACACTTCTCGCCTTACAAATAGTGTCTCCAAATCTTCAGTGCGAACACTACTGCTGCAAGCTCCAGATCGTGCGTCGGATAGTTATGCTCATAACTCTTCAGCTGCCTCGACGCATACGCAATAACTTTACCACCCTGCATCAGATCTGCACCTAACCCTCTCAAAGAAGCATCTGTATAAACCACAAATTCCTCGTGGTCCACTGGCATAGCTAACACTGGTGCTGAAGTAAGGGCCTCCTTCAGCTGATCAAAGCTCCTCTGACAGTCGGCACTCCACACATACTTTGCATTCTTCTTGATCAAGGCTGTCAAGGGCACTGAAATAGAGGAGAAGCCCTTGATGAATTTGCGATAGTAACCTGCCAAGCCCAAGAAACTACGAATCTCTGCTGCATTCTTCGGAATCCCCCAGTTCTGCACTGCCTCCACTTTCGATGGGTCAACAGAAATCCCATCTCCCGACACAATATGCCCCAAGAAAGCCACCTGCTCTAGCCAAACTCGCACTTGCTGAACTTGGCGTATAACTTGTGCTCCATCAAGGTCTGCAAAGCCGTCTGCAAGTGCTGCCTATGCTCCTCAAAGCTCCTCGAATAGATCAGAATATCGTCGATGAACACAATGATGAACTGGTCTAGATACTGCCTAAATACCCTGTTCATCAGATCCATAAAAATTGCTGGTGCATTCGTCAGACCAAACGGCATCACCAAGAACTCGTAGTGGCCGTAGCGTGTCCGAAAAGCAGTCTTGGACACGTCCTCTTCTCTAACTCTCAGCTGGTGATAGCCAGATCTCAGATCAATCTTCGAGAACACTGAAGCTCCCTGCAACTGATCGAATAAATCCTCAATCCTCGGGAGTGGATATCTGTTCTTAACGGTAACCCTGTTCAACTCCCGATAGTCAATACACAACCTCATGCTACCATCCTTCTTCTTCACAAACAGAACTGGTGCGCCCCATGGAGAGAAACTAGGGTGAATGAACCCCTTGTCAAGAAACTCCTGAATCTGCTCTTTCAACTCCTTCATCTCGGTAGGAGCTAAACGATACGGTGCCTTAGAGATAGGCACTGTACCCGGCATCAGCTCAATAGAAAACTCCACCTCTCTCTCTGGTGGAACTCCTGAGACATCGTCGGGGAAAACATCTGTGAAGTCCCTGACTACCTCCACATCAGACAACGAAGGGCATGCTGAATCCCCTGAAGCAGTAACACTGGCCAAGAACGCCTGGCCTCCATGCTCGACTAGCTTCCTGGCCTGTAAGAAAGATATGAATCTGGGCTTCCGCGGCCTCCTAGCTGCCTCAAATAATAAGGCCTCCTGCCCTGGCGGTCTGATAGAAACTGTCCTCCTCTGAAAATCAATCACTGCTCCGAACTCTGTCAGCCAATCCATGCCTAGGATGAGATCGAATCCCGACATCAGCAATACCACTAGATCTGCTTGGACTGCATGATCCTGGAACATCATAGTCAATCCCTGAACCACACTGGCCATCGTCAACTCCTCTCCTGATGGGACCGTCACTACGAGAGCCATACCCAAGCTCTCCGGTGTAATACCCATCCTCTGTGTGAACGCACTCGAAATAAACGAGTGGGTCGCCCCTGAGTCTAGTAATGCAAGGGTAGTAACACCAAGCACGCGAATCTCACCCGTATGTAAGGTAGTATCCGGGTCTGCCGCCTCTGCCTGCATCACAAAGACACGACCCGTGGCCTGTCTCTTCTTCGGGCAATCCCTGGAAATGTTTCCCGGTTCCTTGCAATGAAAGCACTTCCCTGATCCTATCATGCACGGTCTAGGATGCTGCTTGTTGCATTCCTTGCAGGTCTGGTATCCTCCGGGCTTAGGGGCGCTGGCCCCCTGCTGCTGTGGCCTCTGCTGGCCCTGAGGTCTATACTGCTGCTGTCCCTGCTGAGTTGGGCCCTTAGAAGGCCCCTGAAATGGTCTCTTCATTGGAGGATGTGAAGACTGGCCCCTGACGCGGCTGCATCCGCCTCTTCCTCTGATAGTCCTCCCTCATATCCTTCCGGCCCCTCTCGGACCGGTAAGCCCTGTTCACTGCCGCCATATAGGTCTCCACGTCCGCCATGTTGACATCGTGTTTGATGTCAGGTCGCAGTCCATCAGTGAACTGCCTCAGCTTCTCACTCTCTACGATGGCAATCGCGGGTACAAAGGGACATCCCTGCTCAAACTGCTAAACATACTCTGCAACAGATTTGTCTCCCTGCCGGAGACTCATAAACTCCCGAATCAGCTGGCTCCGGGCATCCACAGTAAAGTACTTCTCAAATAAGACCTTCTTGAACTGTCCCCACGTCAAGCTCTCCAGATGTAGTCCAACCACTGTGCCCTTCCACCAAAGAGCGGCATCTTCCTTCAGCATAAAAATCGCACAACGGACCTTGTCGGCGTCCGTCAGACCCATGAAATCATAGATAGTCTCCATGGATCGGATCCACTCCTCAGCAACGAGCGGATCTGTAGTGCCAGAAAACTCCTTATGTCCCTTCTTGCGGAATCTCTCAGCAATATCTTCCTCATGCGACTTCTCGGGTCGCTCCGTCTGACGCTCCAATAGCCTAGTAATCCCGGATAACATCTCCACGTTAGCCCTTTCAAATGGCGTCATCTGTGGTGGTGGAGGAGGATGCAAGTCGTCACCCTGCTGCTGCTCTCTAATGCGACGGAGATGTTAGAGTAGATGCCCAACTAGCCAATTTGTGGCATGTGGGTTTATAGACTCTTGTATATGACAATCTTTATATATGATATTCGCATTTGTTTATGGCATTCTTTACTTTCATTGTGTTGTATGATGATTAACAATTGCGTTGAGTAAAGACCTAGAATGCACTATAGTGTATGTTAGATGTGATAGTGGGTATGACGGCTATCATGAAACACATCTAATAGTCACTGTGTATTCTGAACATGTTCCTAATCGATTGGGCCTTCAAAATGAGGATAAGACCGCCCGAGCTCGAGACTAGTATCTGCGATGCGAAGTACCATGTTTCATTGGTAGGGAACATTGTGATGTTCTGAGCATGTAGATAGATAGTGACCTGGTGATCTATCGAACTACCCTCGTTCGGACTTTTCAAGTGGTTACCATTTGTCGAGTGGATAAGTCCGAGGTCTTGGTTGTACTGATTAGTCCTCACGACTCAAAACGTCATTGAGACTCTACATGATAGGCGTCTCACTTTGACCCGTTTGCCGACTCACTTGGGGTCATTAGGCGGCGGGATTGGGTGAGACCCCGATGCATGTAGGAGTCGATGCATCGTTGTCGAGGATTCACCGCTCGCATACATGCGTGGATATCCTATGTTATCTGAGGAGACGATAGTGTATAAATCTCTGGCCAGAGTACTAGAAGTGTTTTAGGTAAATGGGTTTACCTTGTTACACTCGCGATGTCACTATTTGATCTCCAAGATGTATGCATAGCTATCGGATCTTTAGCGACTCTCGATTTACCAATGGTCGTTGATCTGATCGGGATATATGGATTGAAAGGACCGTACTGTACGCTAACCACGACCAACTGGTTCTTGCAGGCACTATCAGTGATACCTAGGGGATCATGGGGCGATGTTGCTAGACGCTCTTACCATGATCCGATGGGCGAGTCCGGAATTGTGATTCCGGAGCCACAATGGTTGTGGGCCCACGGCTAGCTGTATCCCTGAACCATTGAGAGTCACACAAGTACTGGATTCGAGATTTCCGCACGGATACTAAGCTCAATGTGTTGAGCACTTGAGGAGGATTTTGGAAGTACGACTTCCTAAAACTCAACAGGGGTCAAATCGTGATTTCCCGCGGTTGAGGGGCAAAACGGTCATTTTGCAATGGGGTTCTGAAAAATGGTTTTTCAGATCATAATATTCAGTTTTAGAAACTTAGTCGATCGGTCCGACCTGATCGTCGATCGGAGTTATGATGAAACCGCAATGAATTAAACGAACCGAATGTTCACATGGACCTGGGTATGACCCAAGTCCATTGGGCCGGTTCAAGCCCATGTACCAACTTTATTTAATTAAGTTGGGTTAGGGCCTTAATCATTGTAACTAACACATAAACCCTATTCTCTAAAGCTCTTGGCCGCCACCCCCTCTCCCTCTCCTCACGCACGGCCGCCGCTTGTCTCCGCCGCCGCCGCCTCCCTCGCCGGAATTTATTCCGGCCAACTTTTCAAGGATAATCCATCCGCGCTGATCTTGTCAGGCCTTCTAGTGCAGGATGACGAAGGAGTCTCCCTTCCGGTCGTGGACCTGATTGACGTAATCTACCGCCGCCTACCGTGAAGTGTCGGTTTCCTCGTGAAACTGGTCGGAGCCAGGCGCCTAGACGCCAGCAAGGTAGCTGACTAAACACCCTATGAATGGTTCATATTGTGTTATTATTGAATTGTATTGAACGTTTCCCGGCCTAATTTTTGTTCTTCCGCTGCCTCGTCGGGAGACGGGATCCGGATCCGCTACGGTTCCCCAACAGTGGTATCAGAGCCAAGGTTCGGATCCTTCAATACAATTGCTGCCTTGTTGTATCTAACTTTCAATTTTTCAGAATCGAAACGAAACAAAATCGACGTTGCATCGGCCACGGCGCCTCCGTGCTTGGCGGCGCCTCCTCATCATCGCCGCGCGCATGAGCGCGCGCGACGCCTGCGCGCTGGCCGCGCATGGCGCGCGATCGCTTGCCTTTGTCCAGTGCATGGTTGCGCGCTGCTGGATGCACAGGATATGCGCGCTGGTCACGCATCACGGCCAATCGTTGGCCGTTGCTCCGCATGATGGCGCATGGGAGCGCCGCGCTTGTTGCGGCCGCGCGCGATTTGTTGGCGGCGGCCGCCGTCCGGTGATGCTCTGGCGATGTCGTGACGGCTGGTTTGTTTTCTAGGGTTTAGTTCGGGCCTGTCTCGAGCAGCCCGTGAAATTTTCGGGCCGATATTCGATATCGGGACCGTTTTGGTCGATTTTGAAATTTTGAGATTTTTGGGCCTAAAATTTTTTTAAGCCCAATTTGATGCAATTAAATTGCAAAATACGATTTTATAAATTAAATATGATTTTGTTGATTAAAATTTGATTTTATCGACAAAATACGATTTTATTTATAAAATGCGATTTCGTAATTAAAATATGATTTTGTGGATAAATAATTTGATTATTTAATTTATGCATTTTATTTAGATTAATTTCATGTTTGGGATGATCGAGAGCCGTGCCCAATTTGTTAGGTGTATGCGATAGGTTTTGTGATTCGGTTGTATTAATATTGTTGATCATTTTTTTAAGTGGGCCTGTTTGTGGCCCGTTCCCACCCCTTGAAAAATGTATCCCTTATATGTCATGGTATATTTAAATGTAAATTACTAGATTTACTGGGAGGAAATCCGAAGACGGTGGACAATGACGATCAAAGATATTGAAGACCGAAGATCTGTAAAATCGGAAGCATTGTAATAGGATTGCATTGCATGTTGCATTACCCCTAGGATTGGACCCAGGTCCGTGGCTGACAACCACGGACCGCATAGCTCTCGCGATCGATCATCCCAATGTTTATATATGTGATATATAGTTAGTTGAATCCGCATGTTGCATGTTTTAAATTTGATTTAAAATAACTGCATGAGACCAAATTTTCAAAAATAAAATCCCTCGTTTTAAATACGATTTAAAACTAATATCAAGATAAAAGTTTATTCGATAAACCAAAGGGGATTTAAATTTGTTTAAATTTTCCTGCCTTTCATCAACAATGGGTGTACGTCGATGCTACCCGTATACATGGCCCGGCTCATATTATTGAGGGGGTCATGTATGCCGAAAAGCTGTCAACGCCATTGACAATTGTTGTGAGTCGATTGGAACTCCCTTTAACGTTGGCTCATATTATTGGGGACGTTAAGGGGACCATCCTTCACGACTCAACATTGATGGGTCATCTTGACACATGATAGTAAACGGCGTCATATTATTGGGCCCTTACTGGACGTGAGGTGAATAAATGGAGGTTGCACCGGTTGCAATTGGAAACTACCTTTTTGGGGTCATGGATGACTGATATTATTCGGGTCCATGATCGCTTGATTGGGCTCCGTGTACCCACTAAATAAATTTGCTTTCTCGATTTCATTAGAGGGTGGTGAAATCGTTAAAATAGTGGGAGGGTAATTCATAAAACTTAACGACCTTGTTTTATGTCTTAGCGATTATTTTATATATAGTTAGTGATGTTTGTCTGTTTTCCTTTTCAGTATTACTGCATATATAATGTCTTCGATGAAAAATCCACTTGCTGCTATACTGGATAGCAACAGGTTCACCGGTCTGAACTACCAAGACTGTCTCCGCAACCTCAATCTTGTATTGGATTCGGAGAAACTTATTTATGCGATAGAGAAGAGTCCTCCGGAGGAAACCCCTGCCAATATCAGCCCTAAGGAGTTGATTACGCTTAAACAATGGAGGGACGACGAGGTTAAGCTCGATGCTATGTGATGGCGTCGATGTCCAATGAAATGCAACGGCGCTTTGAGAAGACAAAGTATGTTGCTGACATACTTTTTCATCTCAAAGAACTGTATGGGGAGAACTCTCGACATGAGAGGTTCACGGCTGTCAAGGAGCTGATGACGAGCCGCATGCGCGATGGGACTTCGGTCCGCGAGCATGGGGTTCGTATGATTGGGCTCGTTGAAAAGCTGTCGGGCCTTGATATCACACTTCCACACGAGCTGTCTGTGGATGTGCTTCTCCTCTCACTGCCTGCTGCATTCGACCCCTTTGTGGTCAACTTCAACACGAACAAGCAGGCTGCCACCCTTGAAGAGGTGGTTAACATGCTTGTAGTGTTCGAAGGAACCATAAAGAAGGACAAGCCCATCCTCCTTATGGGCTCTTCTTCCTCTGCTAAGAAGGGGCCTAGACGCAAGGGTAAGAAGCGTTCTGCCCCTGCGAAGGAGGAAAAGTCCACCAAGAAGCCAAAGGCAAAGGCTTCCAAGCCAAACAAGCATGAGGATGTTTGCCACCACTGCCACAAGCCTGGGGATTGGAGGAGGAACTGCAAGGAGTACCTCGAGCAGTTGCGAACTGCGAAATGTATGTTCTATATTGAAATAAATATGTCTCTTAGTTCGACTTCTTGGGTACTTGATA
>KV014373.1:76872-127763 GCA_001598015.1 Dorcoceras hygrometricum | reverse complement strand
TCCACTTACGAAGCCCTTGCCTGGACCGTTGTTTGAAAAACATCGCGAAACAATGGGACTGCGTCTGATGAGTAGTTGGCTTTAGGGCAAGTGGGAGATTGTTAGAGTAGATGCCCAACTAGCCAACTTGTGGCGTGTGGGTTTTATAGACTCTTGTACAAACAGTCTTTATATATGATATTCGCATTTACTTATATGGCGTTCTTTACTTTCATTATGTGTGTAAAGATTTACAATTGGGTTGAGTAAAGACCTAGAATGCACTAAAGCGTATGTTAGATGTGATAGTGGGTATGACGGCTATCATGAAACACATCTAATAGTCGCTGTGTATTCTGAACATGTTCCTAGTCGATTGGGCCGTCAAAATGAGGATAAGGCCGCCCGAGTTCGAGACTAGTATCTGCGATGCGAAGTACCAGGTTTCATTGGTAGGGAACATTGTGATGTTCTGAGCATGAAGATAGTAGTGACCTGGTGATATATCGAACTACCCTCGTTCGGACTTTCCAAGTGGTTACCATTTGTTGAGTGGATAAGTCCGAGGTCTTGGTTGTACTGATTAGTCCTCACGACTCGAAACGTCATTGAGACTCTACATGATAGGCGTCTCACTTTGACCCGTTTGCCGACTCAATTAGGGTCATAAGGCGTCGGGATTGGGTGAGACCCCGATGCATGTAGGAGTCGATGCATCGTTGTCGAGGATTCACCGCTCGCAGACATGCATGGATATCCTATGCTATCTGAGGGGATAATAGTGTATAAATCTCTGGCCAGAGTACTAGAAGTGTTTTAGGTAAATGTGTTTACCTAGTTACACTCGCGATGTCACTATTCGATCTCCAAGATGTATGCATAGCTATCGGATCTATAGCGACTCTCGATTTACCAATGGTCGTTGATCTGATCGGGATATATGGATTGAAAGGACCGTACCGTACGCTAACCACGACCAACTGGTTCTTTCAGGCACTATCAGTGATACCTAGGGGATCATGGGGCGATGTTCCTAGACGCTTTATCATGATCCGTTGGGCAGGTCCGGAATTGTGATTCCGGAGCCACAATGGTTGTGGGCCCACGGCTAGCTGTATCCCTGAACCATTGAGGGTCACATAAGTACTAGATTCGAGATTACCGCACGGATACTCAGCTCAATGTGTTGAGCACGAGAAGAGGATTTCGGGAAGTGCGACTTCCTAAAAGTCAACAGGGGTCAAACCGGGGTTTCCCGCTGTTGAGGGGCAAAACGGTCATTTTGCACTGGGGTTCTGAAAAATGGTTTTTCAGATCATTGTATTCAGTTTCGGAAACTGAGTCGATCGGTCCGATCTGATCGGCGATCAGAGTTACGGTGAAGTCTCGGTGATGGAGATGAAACGAATGTTCATCCATCGGACCCGGGCACGTTGGGCCGGATCCAAATCCATCACCTATTCTATTTAATATAGAATTATGACTTAACCTAAACACAACTCATGCACTAACCCTAATCTCTATAGCCGCCCCCTCCTCACTCAAACGGCGCCGCCGCCGCCCGTCTTCGCCGGAAATTCGTTTCCGGCCAATTCGACGAGGAGAATCCGTTCGTGCTGATCTCGTCAGTCCTTCTAGTGCAGGCTGACGAAGGAGTCTCGTTTTTGGTCGTGGACCGGATTGGCGATATCTACCGCAGTCTACCGAGAAGAGCAGACGTTATTGTAACTACGGTTGGAGCCAGGCACAAGTGCCAGCAAGGTAGTGGTTTTGAACCCCCTATGTATGTCGATAATTGTTATTGAATTTTTCGTATTGATCGTCTCCCGACTTTTATTCTATGTTCTTCCGCTGCCTCGCCGGGGGGCGGATCCGGATCCCCAACAAGTTAGTCGGGTAGCCGGGCCCGGGGATCCACTGATTTTAGGTGATTATAGGGTCTATGGATCCATGTGATCACAACATGGTGAAGTGACACTTATAGGATGTCAGGCCTCGTGCTCAAATCAGAGATAAAACATACAAACACATGCGGATGCTACTAAAAAGCGGGTAAAATTTTGCTTTTGGCCTGACGAGTTAAAACAATATAATTTAAAATAATACGATACTCAAAATAGATATCCCAGTTTAAGAAAACAACCACAAACGGGCTACCAGCCAACAACAAACAATATAGCATAACGTCAACATGTATCAGACTCCAACAACTAATAACAACAACAAAGCACACGGGGCATCCCCTGGCTAAGAATACTGATACATATAAATATGCTATACGCCACTGGGATACTCTAACCACCTCCTGGGGCAGCACCAGCTGGGTTAAAACCACGACCATCTGTAAATCCCGGGTTTCCTGAAAACAACACAAACAAGGAATACAACCAAGCCCCAGAGGGACATGGGGTCAAACCCCAGTACGGAGAGCAACTATAAAAAAGCAGTAAACAGCTAGAATAAAATTCAGATGCTATGCATGAGAAAGGAAACAACAGCTCAACGGGATCTGCAACAGAATATGTGGCCACGGTGAGTGTAGGACATGTGGGTGCTACCCACTCACCCCTACTCGCCCACCCTTACCAGATGCATCAACAACCCAACCTATGAACTGTGGTAGCTAGCCACTCGGCGCATAGGGGAAATGAGAGTGCGGAATCACCGCTCGTCCTCGCATCCTGGTAAGAAAACAAAGAAGCAACAACGAAACAAGGCAATGGCTGCCACAACTGAAATGGAATGTCATGCCTGTATGCAACATGCTGGAACGCAAGCATATAAACTGTAACGACCAGATCTTTTTCATAGTCCACAATTAGCAAATTATGAGATTTGAGGGATTACAATGCTATTTTATTTCAATCCTTCAATTATTCGAATGTCAGATTTCATGTGTATGCCATTTAGCTTTCTTTCTTTAAACGCAAAATGCAGATTTCATGATATGTGCGTACAGATTTCATGTCTTACGTAATGTTCAGCCTTCTTTATGTTGGGTTGATTTTCAGATGTTAAGAATACAATTATAGTAGTTGTCTAGTTGAATTTCTACAGGACATTGAATCTTTTGTTTTAATTAAAGACGTCTCTTTATTTTAAAACAGAGCACGCTTTAGTGGAATTTGGGCATATTGATTAAACGTGTCTTCCTTCATTAGACATTTTAAACCATATAAATAGGATGTTAAGCTTCTTCATGCATCATTATCTTCAAAATTAAATCATTTAGAAGCGGTGATATCTTGGAATAAGCCGAACAAAGTCCTTTCAAAGTTCGTAAAAAGAAAAAGGCGATGCGTAGAGGTTTGCTGGATTTGCTGCTGTTGTTGTGTTAAAGATTTCAGGCAAGTAAACTCTGTTTCTTGCTCACTCAATAGAAAGCATATAGAAAAGAAAGATGGCTTCGGTTGTTCTTCAAGAAAACCAGAATGTTGATGCTCTGTTTTTGCAAAAGTTATGTTTATTGTAATTTTGATTCAAAGATGTTTTAGAAAATGGTTTAATGATGTTCACCGAGCAAATTCTTGAGTTTTCCAATGCTTCATTCATCGAAGTAGCTTACAAGTAGCTTATTCGATCTTTTCCAGAAATTTCGTAAGATATTTTGAGTTCTTCATAAGAAGGTAACCGTTGTATTTCATGTTTATCCACACGGTTAAGTATGAAGTCTGGTTCTTATCCATCGATGAATCTCTATGATAATCAGATTTCTAAGAGTAGAGGTTTGTTTACGTGTTAAGTTAAGTTCATATTTCTATCGTTGTTCATGGGATCTGAAGTGTTTCTTCTTCGACTGAAATACATATGTTCATTCAGATTTCACCTGTTCCTTTAGTTCAGATTTCTCCCTTTTATATTTGAGATCTGGTATAGAGCAGGTTCCTTTTATAAATTGTTGACATCTGGTGGGAATAGTCTCATTAGGTGACATCTGGTTTATTCATTAGTAGTATGACATCTGAATTACTCGTTTAGTTGGGTAAAATCTGGTGACGTCATGTATAAGTTGCGTTGAATCTGGTTGACCAACAGAGATCTGTTTTATTTTTTCTTCATTGAGATACATCTATATGATTCAGATTTCTACTGTTCATTTAAAACAGATTTCATCCTTTATTTTTTCAATACTTCTTCGATTGAGAAAGAAAGAATAGATTCGGATACCTCATTCATTTCCAAATCATTTCAAAGATTTATTCGATTCAATTGACAGATTCAAGTAGTATTTTTGTTCAGTTTTCATTTTTGCAAGCTTTATAGAGAAATCCTTTACAGTTCCAGAACATCATTAGACAAAAGAAAAACCAGTAAACGTTTAAGAGAAAGAAAACAGATTTCACGAAAGAACGAAAGAGCAGAATGTTTTAAGAAATGTTTTAAGTTGTGACAACAAAAAGGGTCCCCAGGAAGGATTAGGATTACGGTTGACGAACTGTATACCCCTTCAAAAATTAACCATAGTGCTAAGACTGATATCAGGAGTTTTATCAAACGAGATGGACAAATGTTTAAAGTGTTGTCATAATTTCAGAAAGTGAATGAAGAGCACAAGTGTGATTTTAATCACAGCTCTAACATATGTTTAAAGAAAATGTTTTCAGAATTGATTCATGTTTTATGCTTTCATTTACTTTCAGATTTCACAGTTATGTTTTACGCTTGTTTGTTCTTAAGCGTATTCAAAGTTGCAGACTCCAGTATGTATTAGCTAGTGTGTTTTCAGAATTGATTCATGTTTTATGCTTTCATTTACTTTCAGATTTCACAGTTATGTTTTACGCTTGTTTGTTCTTAAGCGTATTCAAAGTTGCAGACTCCAGTATGTATTAGCTAGTGAACGATTGTATGATTTGCTTTCGTTATTTCCAAACTTTACCTGCTGGGCCTTTGGCTCACTAGTTTTCATTGAGTGCAAGTAATGAGAAAATAGGAGCTGGAGAGAGCTGAACAGAATGGAAGGAGGTGTTTATCGTGGATATCAGATTTCAGCGTTTCTTTTGGTTCCAGATTTCACGTTTTCCTTTTTGTGTTATGCAGTATTGTACCGAACCTTTGCAGTTGGTTTAAATCACAACAGATTTCTAGTTTAGTTATTTTGTAAGAAATCTGTTTCCAGACTTCATTATGAACAAATGTAACTCTTTTGTTTAAATTACCAGATTTCTATTTCCGCGCCTTTTAATTATGGGATTTGATTCTCGTTTCAATCCAATAAGTTGCGATCCTTTATTTTGGATGTTCGAAATCTTTATGACTTTCAATTGAAACCCAAAAATTCTAAATTCTTCTAAGAAAAGTACGGGTCGTTACAGTTGGTATCAGAGCAATGGTACTTGACATAAACACACTTCCAGTCTGGGCAGATCTCTCCAGCCACTTATAAATTGTGAGTTTTAATTCATGTTCTAGCATATAGTAATCTCTCATAATAGAATTGTGGTGGTTTTGGGCTACCCTTTACAGATATGTCAGGACGAGGCAGAGGAAGAAGAAGTTTTACAGCAGAGGACAATGAATCTGAGGGATTAAACCCTGTCCTCAGCAGTAAGGCTCAACTATTAGAACGACTAGTTGATCAAACCTCTAATGGGAATGGTCATTCGTCAAGTAGAGTTATTAGTAGAGAAGATCCTCAAGAGAATTTTAGGAGGCAGAGACCTCAAGAATTTTCTGGCACTACCGATCCCCTAGTGGCAGAAAGCTGGATTAAATCCATGGAAGTAATATTTGATTATCTGCATCTAACAGAACTCGAGAGGCCCAGGTGTGCAATCTATATGCTGAGGGGAGATGCGATGATGTGGTGGGAAGGAGCCAAGTTAACTGTGGACTTGGAAATTCTTAACTGGGAAGAATTTAAGAGAGTCTTCTTTGAGAAATACTTTACTGTTGATGGTAGAGAACAATTACAGAGTGAATTCTTAACTCTGAAGCAGGAAGGAATGGCAATGCGTGATTATATCCGCAAGTTTGATAGGGGATGCTATTTTGTTCCACTGATAGGGACAAATGCAGATGATAAGCTTCGCCATTTCATCAATGGGTTGAAGCCCATGATTAAACACGATGTTAGGTTGGCAGAACCTATAGATTATAGATCAACTGTTAATAAATCTCTACGGGCAGAACAAGATTGGAAAGCAATCGATGATGAAAGACAATTAAAGAGGCAGGCTTTTCAACAAAATGATCGTAGGAAATTCAAGAAGCAAAACAACAATCAACAAGGATCGCAAGGGAAAGGACCAATTGCTGCACAACCAATCTCTGCAATTCCAAATACAGGGAATAGACAGCCATGTCCTACTTTCAAGAAGAATCATAAGGGGCAGTGTCTTCAGGGACAAAATGTATGTTATACTTGTGGAAAACCAGGCCACATGTCGAGAAATTGCCCCCAGAAACAACAACTTATTACCAGTAGGGCATACGTGATGACTACTGAAGAAGCTCCAGTAGATACCACCTTGGTGACGGGTAAAATTTTTGTTGATAGCATGTCTACTATAGCTTTGTTAGATTCTGGTGCGACTCATTCTTTTGTATCGGAAAGATTTTCTAAGAAATTGCTTATTAAACCAGTAGAGGTAAATGTAGGATACTGTGTTCAGGTTCCTACAGGAGAAAGTATAATAACCAATCGGGTGATTCGAAACATAGAACTTAAGTTACAGGGAAATATTGTCTACGCAGATTTGATAGTATTGCCTATGATTGAGTTTGATTTCATTTTGGGAATAGATTGGTTAACAAAGCATGAAGCTGTTATAAATTTTAAACAGAGGTCTGTTGATATTAAGATACCAGGCGGGATTTCATTTTCATTCAAAGCTGATAACTATGATAAAGCCCTTAAGATAATATCAGCAGTGAAAGCTCAGAAGTGTTTAAGAAACGAATGTCAGGATTTTTAGTGAATGCTATATCCTTAGAATCCTAAAAGAAAATTAAGTTGGAAGATGTACATGTCGTGAGATTCCAGATGTCTTTCCAACAGATGTCTTAGGTTTACCTCCAAATCGAGAATTAGAATTTACCATCGATTTAGTACCAGAAGCCGCTCCAATTTCGAATCATCCTTATAGACTTGCTCCTAAAGAAATGAAAGAACTAAAGGACCAGATCCAAGACTTATTGGACAAAGGATTCATTAGACCCAGTACATCACCTTGGGGTCCACCAGTGCTGTTCGTGAAGAAGAAAGATGGGAGTATGCGTTTATGTATTGATTATAGGGAATTGAATAAGTTAACGATTAAGAATAAATACCTCTCCCTAGAATCGACAATTTATTCGACCAATTATGAGGAGCTGCAGTATTTTCCAAGATAGACCTGAGATCTGGTTATCACTAGTTTCGGGTAAAACAAGCAGATGTCTTTAAAACAGCTTTTAGGAGAAGATATGGCCATTATGAATTTCTAGTTATGCCATTTGGATTAACTAATGCGCCATCTGTGTTTATGGATTTAATGAATCGGGTATTTCAACCTTTCCTAGATAAATTTGTGATAGTGTTCGTAGATGATATCTTGATTTACTCGAAGAATAGAAGTGAACACGAAGAGCACCTTAGAGAAATCTTACAGATTATTAAGAAGTAAACAGTTATTTGCTAAGTTTAGCAAATGTGAGTTCTGGATTAATAAAGTTGTATTTTTGGGACACATTATTTCGAGAAATGGAATAGAAGTAGATCCTTCTAAAGTGGAAGCTGTTCGAGATTGGCCTGTACCTAAGAGTGTCACAGAAATCCGTAGTTTCTTAGGACTTGCGGGTTATTATCGAAGATTCATAGAAGGGTTTTCGAAGATTGCTGTTCCATTAACAGCTTTGACTAAGAAGAACGTTAAGTATAATTGGACTCCAGAATGCCAATCTACTTTTGAGGAATTAAAACTTGCATTAGTTGAAGCCCCTGTTCTAACTTTACCATCAGAGAAAGGGAATTTTGTGATCTATACAGATGCATCGAAGACAGGGCTAGGAGCTGTTCTAATGCAGGAAAGGAAGGTAATTGCTTACGCTTCGAGACAATTGAAAGTTCATGAGAGAAATTATCCTACGCATGACCTTGAATTAGCAGCAGTAGTTTTCGCATTAAAAATCTGGAGACACTATCTTTATGGTGAGAAATGCGAAATCTTTACAGACCATAAGAGCCTTAAGTATTTCTTTACCCAGAAAGATCTAAATATGAGAGAAAGGAGATGGCTTGAATTGGTTAAAGACTATGATTGTGTAATTAGCTATCATCCCGGTAAAGCTAATGTAGTAGCAGATGCGTTAAGTAGAAGGAATGTGGGGTTGGCACAGATCTCAGTTCAGATTCCTCTAGCATTGGAGATTAACAGATTTGAATTGGGAATAGTTAATAAGGAGAACGCTGCCAAGCTATCAGTTCTTACGATCCAATCAACGTTAAACATAGGATTAGAGAAGGTCAAACGAAGGATGATCAACTCCAGAAATGGAAGAAGCAAGATGAAAACAGAGGAACGAATCTGTACGTGGTGGAAGAAGGATTGTTAAATACAAAGATCGATTATGGGTACCGCGCATAGATAATTTGCGTAATGAGATTATGAATAAAACCCATAACTCGCCGTATTCCATTCATCCAGGAGGAACAAAGATGTTTAAGGATTTGCAAGCTCTGTTTTGGTGGCCAGGAATGAAACATGCATTTGTAGATTTGTTGCTGAATGTCTAACATGCCAAAAAGTTAAATCGGAACACAAAAGACCTGCAGGAATGTTGAAACCACTTCCTATACCTGTTTGGAAGTGGGATAACATATCAATGGATTTCGTAGTAGGATTACCCAGAACAGTTCAAGGATTTAATGCAATTTGGGTAATAGTGGATAGATTAACTAAGTCTGCACATTTTCTTTCTGTAAAGACAACTTATGATTTGAATATATATGCAGAGTTGTATATTAAGGAGATAGTCAGACTTCACGGGATTCCAAGTTCTATAGTATCAGATAGAGACCCCAGATTTACTTCAAGATTCTGGAAAAGTTTGCACCAAGCCTTAGGCACAAATTAACTTTCAGTACAGCGTTCCATCCTCAAACCGATGGACAATCAGAAAGAGTAATTCAAATACTGGAAGATTTGTTATGGGCTAGTGTTCTTGATTTATCAGAAAGTTGGTATTCTAAATTACCGTTGATTGAGTTTGCCTACAACAACAGTTACCAAGATTCGACAGAAATGGCACCATACGAAGCTCTGTATGGCAGAAAATGTCGATCACCAATTCTTTGGGATGATGTAGGTGAAAGAACGAAGATAGGTCCTGATATTGTAGAATAGACTTCAGAAGAAATTAAGAGAATACGTGAAAGAATGAAGACTGCTCAAATTAGGCAGAAAAGTTATGCAGACAATCGTCGTAGAGATCTGAATTTTGAGATAGGAGATCACGTGTTCCTAAAGATTTCACAATGAAAGGTGTCTTAAGATTTGGAAAGAAAGGAAAGCTAAGTCCCAAATATGTTCGACCATTCCAGATCTTAGAACGAATTGGAACGTTAGCGTATCGTTTAGCGCTACCTCCTCAGATGTCTACTGTTCACAACGTATTTCATATTTCAGCGCATAGAAAGTATATCGCGAATCCTTCGCATGTGCTTAGATATGAACCTATTCTGTTAGAACCAGATTTGACTTACGAAGAAGTTGCACACCAGATTTTAGCACAAGAGAATCGTAAGTTAAGAAGCAGAACTATTCCTATGGTTAAAGTGCAATGAACAAATCACTCAGAAAGAGAAGCAACTTGGGAAGTTGAATCTGATATGAAGAGAAGCTACCCAGATCTCTTTAAGTAAGTAATTTCGAGGACGAAATTTTTTTTAAGGTGGGTAGATTGTAACGACCAGATCTTTTTCATAGTCCACAATTAGTAAATTATGAGATTTGAGGGATTACAATGCTATTTTATTTCAATCCTTGAATTGATCGAATGTCAGATTTCATGTGTATGCCATTTAGCTTTCTTTCTTTAAACGCTAAATTCAGATTTCATGATATGTGCGTACAGATTTCATGTCTTACGTAATGTTCAGCCTTCTTTATGTTGGGTTGATTTTCAGATGTTAAGAATACAATTATAGTAGTTGTCTAGTTGAATTCCTACAAGCCAATTGAATCTTCTGTTTTAATTAAAGACGTTCGGATTCAATGTGCATCTCTTTATTTTAAAACAGAGCACACTTTAGTGGAATTTGGGCATATTGATTAAACGTGTCTTCCTTCATTAGACATTTTAAAGCATATAAATAGGATGTTAAGCTGCTTAATGCATCATTATCTTCAAAATTAAATCATTTAGAAGCGGTGCTCTCTTGGAAGAAGCCGAAAAAAATCCTTTCAAAGTTTGTAAAAATAAACAGGCGGTGCGTAGAGGTTTGCTGGATTTGCTGCTGTTGTTGTGTTAAAGATTTCAGGCAAGTAAACTCTGTTTCTTGCTCACTCAATAGAAAGCATATATTCAATTCTGTTTTACATATAAATAGGATGTTAAGCTGCTTAATGCATCATTATCTTCAAAATTAAATCATTTAGAAGCGGTGCTCTACTTGGAAGAAGCCGTAAAAAAATCCTTTCAAAGTTTGTAAAAATAAACAGGCGGTGCGTAGAGGTTTGCTGGATTTGCTGCTGTTGTTGTGTTAAAAGATTTCAGGCAAGTAAACTCTGTTTCTTGCTCACTCAATAGAAAGCATATATTCAATTCTGTTTTACATATTTATGTATGTTTTAAAGAAAAGAAAGATGGCTTCGGTTGTTCTTCAAGAAAACCAGAAGTTGATGCTCTGTTTTTGCAAAAGTTATGTTTACTGTAATTTTGATTCAAAGATGTTTTAGAAAATGGTTTAATGATGTTCACCGAGAAAATTCTTGAGTTTTCCAATGATTCATTCATCTAAGTAGCTTACAAGTAGCTTATACGATCTTTTCCAGAAATTTCGTAAGATATTTTGAGTTTTTAATAAGAAGGTAACCGTTGTAATTCATGTTTATCCACACGGTTAAGTATGAAGTTTGGTTCTTATCCATCGATGAATCTCTATGATAATCAGATTTCTAAGAGTAGAGGTCTGTTTACGTGTTAAGTTAAGTTCAGATTTCTATAGTTGTTCATGGGATCTGAAGTGTTTCTTCTTCGATTGAAATACTTATGTTCATTCAGATTTCACCTGTTCCTTTAGTTCAGATTTCTCCCTTTTATATTTGAGATCTGGTATAGAGCAGGTTCCTTTTATAAATTGTTGACATCTGGTGGGAATAGTCTCATTAGGTGACATCTGGTTTATTCATTAGTAGTATGACATCTGAATTACTCGTTTAGTTGGGTAAAATCTGGTGACGTCATGTATAAGTTGCGTTGACATCTGGTTGACCAACAGAGATCTGTTTTATTTCTTCTTCATTGAGATACATCTATATGATTCAGATTTCTAGTGTTCATTTAAAACAGATTTCATCCTTTACTTCTTCAATACTTCTTCGATTGAGACAGAAAGAATAGATTCGGATTCCTCATTCATTTCCGAATCATTTCAAAGATTTATTCGATTCAATTGAAAGATTCAAGTAGTATTTTTGTTAAGTTTTCATTTTTGCAAGCTTTATAGAGAAATCCTTTACAGTTCCAGAACATCATTAGACAAAAGAAAAACCAGTAAACGTTTAAGAGAAAGAAAACAGATTTCACGAAAGAACGAAAGAGCAGAATGTTTTAAGAGATGTTTTAAGTTGTGACAACAAAAAGGGTCCCCAGGAAGGATTAGGATTACGGTTGATGAACTGTATACCCCTTCAAAAATGAGCCATAGTGCTAAGACTGATATAAGGAGTTTGATCAAACGAAATGGACCAAATGTTTAAAGTGTTGTCATAATTTCAGAAAGTGAATGAAGAGCACAAGTGTGATTTTAATCACAGCTCTAACATATGTTTAAAGAAAATGTTTTCAGAATTGATTCATGTTTTATGCTTTCATTTACTTTCAGATTTCACAGTTATGTTTTACGCTTGTTTGTTCTTAAGCGTATTCAAAGTTGCAGACTCCAGTATGTATTAGCTAGTGAACGATTGTATGATTTGCTTTCGTTATTTCCAGACTTTACCTGCTGGGCCTTTGGCTCACTAGTTTTCATTGAGTGCAGGTAATGAGCAAATAGGAGCTGGAGAGAGCTTAACAGAATGGAAGGAGGTGTTTAACGTGGACATCAGATTCATCGTTTCTTTTGGTTCCAGATTTCACGTTTTCCTTTTTGTGTTATACAGTATTGTACCGAACCTTTGCAGTTGGTTTAAATCACAATAGATTTCTAGTTTAGTTATTTTGTAAGAAATCTGTTTCCAGACTTCATTACGAACAAATGTAACTCTTTTGTTTAAATTACCAGATTTCTATTTCCGCGCCATTTAATTATGGGATTTGATTCTCGTTTCAATCCAATAAGTTAGTAGAGATCCTTTATTATGGATGTTTGAAATCTTTATGACTTTCAATTGAACCCCAAAACTTCTAAATTCTTCTAAGAAAAGTACTGGTCGTTACATAAACATATACAACACAGCAATTAAACACAATAAGCATACACAGTCCTCAACCAGGACAACAACCAAGCACGGCAATCCAACACAGCCATCTCGCAATTCATCCAAGCCAAGTTCCACGCTGAATTACAAGCTCAAGATCCGTACCTCTTAATTTGCACAACGATTACCAAAATTCAAGCCTGGGAAATCCGCTCCGAAGCCTGCTAACCAATACACGCACAGCCTGAAATCTGAACGCACAACACACGCAAAAACAATTCAGATCTCACGGCCTTCTACAATAAACACACGGCCAACCCCTAAAATTCACGGCTGGAATTATGAAAATTCAGATCATCAACCTATCTCAACAATACAACTACATAGGGAGCTCGAAACAAGGCCAAGAATAAGATCTCAACACGAATTCGAAAAGCTACCTGCGACCACGCAACGCACGAATAAAAGCAGCAACTTCGGGCTTTTGTTCCAGCCAACGACAGCCTCAAAAATGGGTATGAGATGAAAGAGCTTTCCAAGAGGAGTCCAACGCTACCTCGAACGTGAAAAACGGTGGCCGGGATCAAAGGGAATCGCCGGATAAAATCTACGATGAACAGTACCCAAGGGTTTGAGAAACAGAGAACGAAGGTCGGGAGAAATTTGCTAAGTATGGATTCTGTTTTCTCAATAATTGAAGGCCAACGCTTCCAATTTATACACGCATGAAATCTGGTTAAAAAGTCCACAGACAAAAAAGATTCCTCAAGCCAACCAAGAACGCATGCGCTAAAACATGGTGAAATCTTATTTCTACAATCAAAGGATGCTGAAAGCTGGAAATACGCTAACATTAAAACGAGGCTACACACTACGGTGAAATCTGGAAGCCAAACACAACGCTTTCTATGAAACCGCGGTGAAATTTGGATAACAAACCAACGCTGGTAATAGCGCTAATATCAAAACGACGTCGCACAGGGCCACAGGTGAAATCTGAATGCTAGCGCTAAAAGCTGGACACTGAAATCTGGTCACTCGAACGCTAACTAATAAAACAGATCTCTCCCTCCAGCGCTCACCAAACGACGCCGTAGCCACTTAACCAAACGACATCGTTTAGCCCTCAATACAAAAACACGCGGCAGATCTCTACTACAGATTCTAGCGTTAAATACAAAACCAGATCTCACAAAAACGACGGCGTTTCCTTTCCTACGCTACAAAACACGCCGCAACGCTAAGCGTCCAGATTTCACAAAATTCGAACAGATTTCACCAACATACTGATTTCTCGCAAAACCAGATTTCAAACTCGAAAAACCAAAATTTCCAGATTTGTTCTAAATGCGATTTCTGACCCGAAAATACAAACTAAACTTCCAAACAGAGATCTGAACCACCAGAAATCTCCAAAAACCGATTAATTCCAACAAATTAATCTTAATTACATTTCAGGTCTCACATTTCTCCCCCACTTAAGAAGATTTCGTCCTCGAAATCGAACAACAATCTGCAATACTACTAAACAGCAAGATGCACAACCGAACTCTGCCTAACACATGCCAAGAGTTCAAGATAACTGAGCAAACATAACACAACAACTAGGGAAGAAATACAACCAAAAGCTACAAACTACTGGAAATTTAGCTCAACAGCTACTCAAATAGATGCGGCCACTCGCGCTGCATCTTTTCTTACAGCTCCCAAGTAGCCTCTTCCCTTCCATGTTTGCTCCACTGAACAACGGAATGGTCTTATTTCTCAGTTGTTTCTCTTTTCTGCCAAGGATCTGCAAATGATATTCTTGATAACTCAATGACTGATCTAGCTCTACCTCGTCAGTTCCAAGCACATGAGACGGATCTGGCTCATACTTCCTCAACATGAAAACATGAAAGACGTCATGAAGAGAAGACAACTCTGGCGGCAACAATAGCCGATACGCTAAAGGGCCAATCATCTCAACAATCTCATACGGTCCGACGTAACGAGGGGCTAAATTTCCCTTGCGTCCAAAGCGCATAACACTACGAAACGGAGAAACTTTGAGAAATACACGATCACCAACCTGAAACTCTAGAGGTCGACGCCTCTTATTCGCATAACTGGCTTGGTGATCCTGGACAGCTTTCATCCGCTGTCTAATAAGATCCACGTGATATTTCATTTGCTGCACAAATTCAGGGGCAGATAGCTGCTTCTCCCCCACTTCTTCCCAACATACTGGCGATCTGCACTTCCTGCCATATAAAGCCTCAAACAGCGCCATGCCAATCGTCACCTGATAGCTGTTATTGTAGGAAAACTCTACTAAAGACAATGTGTCTTGCCAGCTACCTACGAAATTGTGAGGCTCTCGGCTCACAATTATCTTCTAATCTCATTATGTGGGCGATTAATTAGACTAACAAGTTTAATTTATCAAATCTCGTGGTAAAAATTGTTTTTTTGAAACGCAAGAGCTGGTTCTCTAAACCGAACCCCACTATAGTTAATACCAGCAGCTGGTTACAAAACAACACTGTTTCTTTTGCAAAAGTTATTTATTCATAACCAGAACACATCATCCAATGATTGTTACATTTTACATTCATTGAACACAATATCTAACCAGTAATTACAAAACCAGCGTTCTTAATAGTTCAAGACTATACTAACAGTAGATCTATAGTACTTCCTATTCCTCGTTCTTCAACTTGGTAATCAGCTCTTGCTACCCTGGTCCCATCAATTCGGTTCTCTCCTTCCTGTTGTCATGCACACATACAAAACACAACAACAGCCGGATAACTCCGGTGAGAACAAATCTCAGTATAATCAACAGGCATAAATAATATCAATAAAACACATAACAGTCTATCGACTGAAATAAAATGCAATGCATGATTCTATCTCATCTCTTCGGGCCCAGAATTGATTCCATTTCAGTTCGATGCCATCAAGATTCGTATACGATCTTGACATGAATATTCATCTATCGAAACCATCTCCGGCTTCGAAAATCAGGCCAACTCAGTCCTGGGCATTAGAATCAATTCAATTCTCTTCGATATGCAATCTCATGCAAATATAAAATATCCACTACCTGTGATGGATCGACACATACAGAATTCAAGTTCTAAGTCAAGAACAAATATCAAGTATGTGATTTCATCGGGATAACTCAAGAAAACTCATTCTTGAGTAATCTAATCCCTGACTCTACTGTCAAATTATACCTTCACTGTCCTCTGTTTCAAAGTACTTCACTCCAACTCTGTTTCAACACTTCCTGAGAACGTCACAATACAATATCTGTAATCAAGGTGTTCTCAGTATGTCGAATTCAATCTTATTTATAGACAACGTTCTCTGTTTTTCTGCAGCATTTCCAACGTGTTCCATTCGAATTCCACGTGTCATGCTGAGTAATTATCAATCGTTATCGGATAAACTCCCAACGCTTCGAATTCAGCTTCTTCGATCAGTATGTAGAGCGTATCAACTGTTCTTCGTGGGATAAAGAAATTCTCGCGACTGATGCTACTAAGTCTCACGACTAGAAGCCGTAGCTATATTCCGTTGGTGTAATATTCAGTCGCAACAAAACCAGCTTTCACAACCAACCAGTCGCAACATAACCAGCTTTCTCAATCAGCTGTCATAGCTACACATAACAACCAGTCTCTGTATTTCAATATCAAAACGACGCGGTATCAATTAACCCAGACGACGACGTAATAGCCCAACAGCTGATTCCCGATCTCTACTGAAAGTACTCACCAGCTGGTCATACTAAAATATTTCATCGACTGGGCTCGCTACTAATTCAAATGCTGTCGTATCGTGGTTCCTGTGTCATAAGTTAAAACGACGTCGCATTAGTCTCAAACTGGGTAAATCAGCAGATACAACAAACTATCGCCTGGTTCCTAATCTCTCTCAGCTGCTTCGAAAACCAACAGCTGGTTCGCTCTAATAATCCAACGACTGGTTTCGCTAAGTTATTCAAAACGACATCGTATCGAGGTTCCTATTTCATAAGTTAAAACGATGTCGCATTGCTCCCTCAGCTGGGACCAAATTTCACACTTGTATCGACTGATTTGCATTCATTATTAAAACGACAACGTCGCACCTATGTCATCAAATAGTCGACACACTAACAAACCAGCAGGTACACCAGCAGGTACGTAAGGAACTCTCGCTGCTGGTTCCCACGTGAATAACCCAGCAGGTTCACAAAGAACTCTCGCTGCTGGTTCCCACGTGCATAACAGTAACCTACACGTGGCGCTTCCTTATTGAATCTTGTATTTGCGCGTCTACTACCAGCAGCAGCAATCCTTTCCCAACGACACAAATACCAGCAGGTAGCTACAGTACTGTTGACTTTTGTTGACTTTGCTACAGTAACCTGCTGCTGATCGATTTTATCAAATTCTTTGCTTCGTCTGGTTCCCGATTACTTAGCGAAATCCAACCACTTCCAGAAGAAATCCGAGCTCATAAATTCAACTTCATCAAAAATCAATCATTTGGAACTTCAAATCACTAAATTTCGATGTAATAATTTCGGTCATTACAGAAATCCAACACAACAGCTCGTAACAAATCCTCCAACGTCTGGATAGTTCTCTCAAATTGGCCATCTGTCTGGGGGTGATACGCTGTGCTCATAGCCAATCTGGTACCAAAGCTGTTTGCAAACTCTTTCAAAACCTGGAAGTAAACCTCGGATCTCGGTCGAAAACAATAGAAACAGGCAGACCGTGAAGTCTAACCACAAAATCAACATACAGCTTCGCCATCTTCTTCAACGAGAAGGTCATCCCATAGGGAATATAATTTGCAGACTTCGACAGCGGTCTATAACCACCCAAATACCGTAGCATCCTCTGCTGGAACGAGGCAGATGCGTCATGAAATCTATAGCAATGTGCTCCCAATTCCATTGGGGCACTTCCAAACTCTGCAACAGACCACCAGGTCTCATCCTTTCGGCCTTAACCATCTGATAATTCAAGCAACGAGCGACAAAACCAGCAACGTCGTTCTTTAGGCCAGTCCACCAAAAGTGCGGCTTCAAAGCATGGTACATCTTCCGTGCACCAGGATGAACACTATGTCTGCTACAGTGCGCTTCCCGAAGGATTTCATCCTTCAAATCAATCAAATTGGGCACAACAAACCTGCCCCGAAAAGGCAAACACCCATCGGAAGAGACAGAATAATCCTCAAGCTCGCCAGTCCTGACCTTCAACTTCAACTCGTGGATAGACGGATAAGTTCTCTGAGCTGCTCTAATGGTAGAAACAATCTGTGGCTCCACTTGGAAAGAAGAAACCACCACACAATCCTCAGCCGGGTAGAATCTCCAACCCGTAGTGTTAAGATGCTCCTGATCCTTAGAGATGTACAACGACGCAAGCATATCACTAGCCTTCCTGCTGAAAGCATCGGCCACTATGTTCGACTTCCCAGGCTGGTACTTGATCTCACAGTAAAAGTCCTTTAGCAGCTCCATCCAACGACGTTGTCTCATGTTCAGGTCAGGTTGTGAAAACAGGTACTGAAAACTTTTGTGGTCGGAGTACACCACAAACTGCTCGCCATATAGGTAGTGACGCCAGATCTTCAACGCAAAGACCACCGCCGCTAACTCCAAATCATGTACTGGGTAACGAGTCTCCTGCGGTTTCAACTGCCGCGAGGCATACGCAATGACCCGACCATTCTGCATCAACACACAACCCAATCCATTGAGCAAAGCGTCAGAACAAACAACGAATCCACCTGTTCTGGACGGCAGAGCCAACACAGGTGCAGTAGTCAATTTCTCCTTAAGCAGTTGAAAAGCATTCTCACACTGCTCAGTCCAAACAAAACACTTGTCCTTCTGAGTTAATTGAGTCATCGGCTTTGCTATACTTGAGAATCCCTCAATGAAACGACAATAATAGCCAGCCAGACCCAAGAAACTGCGAATCTCGGAAACATTCCTGGGACGCTCCCAGTTCAGAACTGCATCAACCTTGCTAGGATCTACAGAAATCCCCTCGGCTGAAATCATATGTCCCAAGAATACGACGTGATCCAACCAGAACTAGCACTTGGAAAACTTTACATACAACTGCTGGTCACTCAGCGTCTGAAGGACAATACGCAAATGCTCCCTGTGCTCCAAAGGTGTCTTCGAATAGACTAAGATGTCGTCGATGAACACGATCACAAACTGATCGATAAACTCACGGAAAACCCATTTCATCAAATCCATAAAGACTGCAGGGGTATTAGTCAATCCAAACGGCATCACCAAAAACTCGAAATGCCCGTACCTGGTACGAAAAGCAGTCTTCGCGACATCTTGTTCTCTCACTCTCAGCTGATGGTATACCCTGAACGAAGATCAATATTCGAGTACACCGCAGAACCTTGCAACTGATCAAACAGATCATCGATTCTTGGCAACGGGTACTTGTTCTTGACAGTGGCTTTGTTCAATTGGCGAAAATCAATGCACATCTGCATTGAGCCATCCTTCTTCTTCACAAACAAGATGGGCGCTCCCCACGGTGACATACTAGGACGGATAAAACCTTTCTCCAGCAAATCATCTAACTGCACCTTGATTCTCTCAACTCCGCAGGCGCCAGACGATAAGGAGCACGCGAAATCGGAGTTGTGCCAGGCACCAACTCTATGCTGAAGTCTATTTCCCGCCTCGGAGGGAAACCAGGAATCTCCTCCGGCAACACATCGGGAAAGTGCCGCACTATGGGAACGTCACTGAGCTAAAAACGGGAAGAAGAAGACGCATCCAACGCATAGATCATAAAGCCAGCATTCCCAAAATACAACAAGCTAAACATCTCCATAGCTGAGATCAACGGGATCTTCGATCTAGAATCCTGGCCGTAGAAGTCCCACTTCTCGCCAGGCCTAAAGCGCACATTCCCATGGAAGCAGTCCACGGAGGCCCTATAGTTGGATAGCACATCCATCCCCAAAATACAACAAGCTAAACATCTCCATAGCTGAGATCAACGGGATCTTCGATCTAGAATCCTGGCCGTAGAAGTCCCACTTCTCGCCAGGCCTAAAGCGCACATTCCCATGGAAGCAGTCCACGGAGGCCCTATAGTTGGATAGCACATCCATCCCAACTATGCAATCGAAATCCCAAAGCATCAAACGAATCAAGTTCGCTAACAGGACATGCTAACCAAACCGCAACACACCATCCAAACAAAACCTCCTGGGAGAACAAGCTCACACCGCCAGGGGTAGACACGGAAACAGCATCGTGCAACGAAATGGTACACAGACCATGCTCAACAAAAAACGAATCAGAAATAAACGAATGCGATGCACCGGTGTCAAACAACACACGAGCAGGAAAATCAAAAACAAGGCAAGTACCTGCGATCACCCGACTTGGTGTCTCCTCGGCCTGCTCCCTAGTGATGGCGTTAACCTGAGCATGCTGGGGTCCTGAGAAGAAAGGCTGAGACGACTGTCCGATCCGCGATGGACCAGGCTGTTTAAACGGCCTATACTGAGTCTCACCCAATCGGGGCTGCTGAAACTGCTGAGAACGGCCCCTAGACTGGCCTCCACGACCCTGAGACTGGGCCGCGGTCTGCTGTGATCCAGCTGACGGACACACTCTAGCAAAATGCCCGTACTGACCACAAAGGTTGCAGGAATCCTGCACACCAACACACTACGTGGAAGGATGCTTTCCACCGCAAAAACCGCAAAACTCATCCCGAGAACCACTGCTACACGAGCTGCCCGAACCAGAAGAGCCAGAACCCGACTTCTTCTTGAACTGCTGACCTTGGGGTCGAAACCTCTGACGGCCAGACTGCTGAGCCACCTCGATGGCACTGTCCACGGCCTCAGCATAAGTCTTGGGCTTATTAGTCGAAACCATCTGATACAACTCTTCATTCAAGCCCTCAAGAAATCGAGTTCGTTTGGCCCTCTCCCGGCCAGAGACATGGGGAACGTACGCCAACAGAGAAGAGAACTTCCTAGCATACTCCCGAACAGTCATGGAACCCTGCTCCAGATGGTAGAACTCCCGCTCCCGGGCGTTCACATAAGACTCGGGTACATACTCCTGCCGGAAGGTCTCGCAAAAACTGTCCCAAGAGATCCCAACACCGGTCTCTAACAAGGTACTCAAAACGCCTCGCCACCAGCGCTCCGCCGCCTCCTGAGCAAGAGGTCGCTAAACTCAGCCAAAGATCATCATCATACTGCACCCGATCGAAAAGACCAATGATATTCCGGAGCCACGAGTCTGCATCCTCACTGGACTCGTCACCATTAAAGACTGGAGGGTTCATCCGCTGAAACCGTGCTATAACAACATCCATCCGCTCCACCGGGGGAGGCAAGTCACCAACTTCCTCCTCCTCATCACTAACATAAGTATGACTGCGAGCACTACGCCTATCCTCATTCTGTCCT
The DNA here is from genome assembly GCA_001598015.1 of Dorcoceras hygrometricum. Lineage (NCBI taxonomy): Eukaryota > Viridiplantae > Streptophyta > Magnoliopsida > Lamiales > Gesneriaceae > Dorcoceras > Dorcoceras hygrometricum. The sequence goes on along the minus strand of KV014373.1, from coordinate 106,758 downwards.
GCTGATTCCTCAAACTGCCCCCTACCTCTACCACGACGTATAGGCGGCATCTACTAAAACACTCAACAAGATCAATCAAAACCGAACAGATACGTAATAGATATCATATAACACAGAAATATGCAGCACGTAGTCACATAACCAAGCACATACAACACACCACACTGTGCCTAGACTCGAGTGTGATCAAAGAAATCGAGCTTATCCCAGATTAAGCTCTGATACCAAAATGTCAGGCCTCATGCTCAAATCAGAGATAAAACATACAAACGCATGCGGAAGCTACTAAAAAGCGGGTAAAATTTTCGCTTTTGGCCTGACGAGTTAAAACAATATAATTTAAAATAATGCGATACTCAAAATAGATATCCCAGTTTAAGAAAACAACCACAAACGGGCTACCAGCCAACAACAAACAATATAGCATAATGTCAACATGTATCAGACTCCAACAACGAAAAACAACAACAAAGCACAGGGCATCCCCTGGCTAAGAATACTGATACATATAAATATGCTATACGCCACTGGGATACTCTAACCACCTCCTGGGGCACCACCAGCTGGGTTAAAATCACGACCAGCTGTAAATCCTGGGTTTCCTGAAAACAACACAAACAAGGAAAACAACCAAGCCCCAGAGGGACATGGGGTCAAACCCCAGTATGGAGAGCAACTATAAACCAGCAGTAAACAGCTAGAATAAAATGCAGATGCTATGCATGAGAAAGGAAACAACAGCTCAACGGGATCTGCAACAGAATATGTGGCCACGGTGAGTGTAGGATATGTGGGTGCTACCCACTCACCCCTACTCGCCCACCCTTACCAGATGCATCAACACCCAACCTATGAACTGTGGTAGCTATCCACTCGACGCATAGGGGAAATGAGAGTGCGGAATCACCGCTAGCCCTTGCATCTTGGTAAGAAAACAAAGAAGCAACAACGAAACAAGGCAATGGCTGCCACAACTGAAATGGAATGTCATGCGTGTATGCAACATGCTGGAACGCAAGCATATAAACATATTCAACACAACAATTAAACACAATAAGTACACAGTCCTCAACCAGGACAACAACCAAGCACGGCAATCCAAAACAGCCATCTCGCAATTCGTCCAAGCCAAGATGAACTGTGGTAGCTATCCACTCGACGCATAGGGGAAATGAGAGTGCGGAATCACCGCTAGCCCTTGCATCTTGGTAAGAAAACAAAGAAGCAACAACGAAACAAGGCAATGGCTGCCACAACTGAAATGGAATGTCATGCGTGTATGCAACATGCTGGAACGCAAGCATATAAACATATTCAACACAACAATTAAACACAATAAGTACACAGTCCTCAACCAGGACAACAACCAAGCACGGCAATCCAAAACAGCCATCTCGCAATTCGTCCAAGCCAAGTTCCACGCTGAATTACAAGCTCAAGATCCGTACCTCTTAATTTGCACAACGATTACCAAAATTCAAGCCTGGGAAATCCGCTTCGAAGCCTGCTAACCAATACACGCACAGCCTGAAATCTGAACGCACAACACACACAAAAACAATTCAGATCTCACGGCCTTCTACAATAAACACACGGCCAACCCCTAAAATTCACGGCTGGAATTATGAAAATTCAGATCATCAACCTATCTCAACAATACAACTACATAGGAGCTCGAAACAAGTCCAAGAACAAGATCTCAACACGAATTCGAAAAGCTACCTGCGACCACGCAACGCACTAATAAAAGCAGCAACTTCATGCTTTTGTTCCAGCCAACGACAGCCTCCAGAATGGGTATGAGATGAAAGAGCTTTCCAAGAAGAGTCTAACGCAACCTCGAATGTGAAAAACGGTGGCCGGGATCAACGGGAATCGCCGGATAAAATCTACGGTGAACAGTACCCAAGGGTTTGAGAAATAGAGAACGAAGGTCGGGAGAAATTTGCTAAGTATGGATTCTGTTTTCTGAATAATTGAAGGCCAACGCTTCCAATTTATACACGCATGAAATCTGGTTAAAAAGCCCACCGACAAAAATAGATTCCTCAAGCCAACCAACAACGCATGCGCTAAAACACGGTGAAATCTGATTTCTACAATCAAAGGATGCTGAAAGCTGGAAATACGCTAACATTAAAACGAGGCTACACACTACGGTGAAATCTGGAAGCCAAACACAACGCTTGCTACGAAACAACGGTGAAATCTGGATAACAAACCAACTCTGGTAATAGCGCTAATATCAAAACGACGTCGCACAGGGCCACAGGTGAAATCTGAATGCTAGCGCTAAAAACTGGACACTGAAATCTGGTCACTCGAAGGCTAACTAATAAAACAGATCTCTCCCTCCAGCGCTCACCAAACGACGCCGTAGCCACTTAACCAAACTACATCGTTTAGCCCTCAATAACAAAACGCGCGGTAGATCTCTACTACAGATTCTAGCGTTAAATACAAAACCAGATCTCACAAAAACGACGACGTTTCCTTTCCTACGCTACAAAACACGCCGCAATGCTAAGCGTCCAGATTTCACAAAATTCGAACAGATTTCACCAACATACTGATTTCTCGCAAAACCAGATTTCAAACTCGAAAAACCAAAATTTCCAGATTTGTTCTAAATGCGATTTCTGACCCGAAGATACAAAATAAACTTCCAAACAGAGATCTGAACCACCAGAAATCTCCAAAAACCGATTAATTCCAACAAATTAATCTTAATTACATTTCAGGTCTCACATTTCTCACCACTTAAAAAGATTTCGTCCTCGAAATCGAACAACAATCTGAAATACTACTAAACAGCAAGATACACAACCGAAACTGACTAACACACGCCAAGATTTCAAGATAACTGAGCAAACATATAACAACAACTAGGGAAGAAATACAACCAAAAGCTACAAACTACTGGAAATTTAGCTCAACAGCTACTCAAACAGATGCGGCCACTCACGCTGCATCTTTTCTTACAGCTCCCAAGTAGCCTCTTCCCTTCCATGTTTGCTCCACTGCACCATCACCAACGGAATGTTCTTATTTCTCAGCTGTTTCTCTTTTCTGCCAAGGATCTGCAAAGGATATTCTTGATAACTCAACGACTGATCTAGATCTACCTCGTCAGTTCCAAGCACATGAGACGGATCTGGCTCATACTTCCTCAACATGGAAACATGAAAGACGTCATGAAGAGAAGAAAACTCTGGCGGCAACAATAGACGATATGCTAAAGGGCCAATCCTCTCAACAATCTCATACGGTCCGACATAACGAGGGGCTAACTTTCCCTTGCGTCCAAAGCGCATAACACTACGAAACGGAGAAACTTTGAGAAATACACGATCACCAACCTGAAACTCAAGAGGTCGACGCCTCTTATTCGCATAACTGGTTTGGCGATCCTGGGCAGCTTTCATCCGTTGTCTAATAAGATCTACGTGATATTTCATTTGCTGCACAAATTCAGGGGCAGATAGCTGCTTATCCCACACTTCTTCCCAACATACTGGCGATCTGCACTTCCTGCCATATAAAGCCTCAAACGGCGCCATGCCAATCGTCACCTGATAGCTGTTATTGTAGGAAAACTCTACTAAAGACAATGCGTCTTGCCAGCTACCTCCGAAATCCAACACAACAGCTCGTAACATATCCTCCAACGTCTGGATAGTTCTCTCAGATTGGCCATCTGTCTAGGGGTGATACGCTGTGCTCATAGCCAATCTGGTACCCAAAGCTGTTTGCAAACTCTTCCAAAACCTGGAAGTAAACCTCGGATCTCGGTCGAAAACAATCGAAACAGGCACACGTGAAGTCTAACCACAAAATCAACATACAACTTCACCATATTCTTCAACGATAAGGTCGTCCCATAGGGAATAAAATGTGCAGACTTCGACAAGCGGTCTATAACCACCCAAATAGCATCGCATCCTCTGCTGGATCGAGGCAGATGCATCACGAAATCCATAGCAATGTGATCCCAATTCCATTGGGGCACTTCCAAACTCTGCAACAGACCACCAGGTCTCATCCTTTCGGCCTTATCCATCTGACAATTCAAGCAACGAGCGACAAAACCAGCAACGTCGCTCTTTAGGCCAGCCCACCAAAAGTGCGGCTTCAAAGCATGTACATCTTCCGTGCACCAGGATGAACACTATGTCTGCTACAGTGCGCTTCCCGAAGGATTTCATCCTTCAAATCAATCAAATTGGGCACAACCAACCTGCCCCGAAAACGCAAACACCCATCGGAAGAGACAGAATAATCCTCAAGCTCGCCAGCTCTGACCTTCAACTTCAACTCGTGGATAGAAGGATAAGTTCTCTGAGCTGCTCGAATGGTAGAAACAATCTGTGGCTCCACTTGGAAAGAAGAAACCATCACACAATCCTCAGCCGGGTAGAATCTCCAACCCGTAGTGTTAAGATGATCCTGATCCGTAGAGATGTACAACGACGCAAGCATCTCACTAGCCTTACTGCTCAAAGCATCGGCCACTACGTTCGACTTCCCAGGCTGGTACTTGATCTCACAGTAAAAGTCCTTTAGCAGCTCCATCCAACGACATTGTCTCATGTTCAGGTCAGGCTGTGAAAACAGGTACTGCAAACTTTTGTGGTCGGACTACACCACAAACTGCTCGCCATACAGGTAGTGACGCCAGATCTTCAACAAAAAGACCACCGCCGCTAACTCCAAATCATGGACTGGGTAACAAGTCTCGTGCGGTTTCAACTGCCGTGAGGCATACGCAATGACCCGACCATTCTGCATCAACACACAACCCAATCCATTGAGCGAAGCGTCAGAACAAACAACGAATCCACCTGTTCCGGACGGCAGAGCCAACACAGTTCAGTAGTCAATTTCTCCTTAAGCAGTTGAAAAGAATTCTCACACTGCTCAGTCCAAACAAAACACTTGTCCTTCTGAGTTAATTGAGTCATCAGCTTTGCTATACTTGAGAATCCCTCAATGAAGCGACGATAATAGCCAGCCAGACCCAAGAAACTGCGAATCTCGGAAACATTCCTGGGACGCTCCCAGTTCAGAACGGCATCAACCTTGCTAGGATCTACAGAAATCCCCCTGGCTGAAATCACATGTCCCAAGAATACGACGCGATCCAACCAGAACTCGCACTTGGAAAACTTTGCATACAACTGCTGGTCTCTCAGCGTCTGAAGGACAATACACAAATTCTCCTTGTGCTCCAAAGGAGTCTTCGAATAGACTAAGATGTCGTCGATGAACACGATCACAAACTGATCGATAAACTCGCGGAAAACCCGGTTCATCAAATCCATAAAGACTGCAGGGGTATTAGTCAATCCAAACGGCATCACCAAAAACTCAAAATGCCCGTACCTGGTACGAAAAGCAGTCTTCGTGACATCTTGTTCTCTCAATCTCAGCTGATGGTACCCTGAACGAAGATCAATATTCGAGTACACCGCAAAACCTTGCAACTGATCAAACAGATCATCGATTCTCGACAACGGGTACTTGTTCTTGACAGTGGCTTTGTTCAATTGGCGAAAATCAATGCACATCTGCATTGAGCCATCCTTCTTCTTCACAAACAAGATGGGCGCTCCCCACGGTGACATACTAGGACGGATAAAACCTTTCTCCAGCAAATCATATAACTGCACCTTGAGTTCTCTCAACTCCGCAGGCGCCAGACGATAAGGAGCACGTGAAATCGGAGTTGTGCCAGGAACCAACTCTATGCTGAAGTCTATTTCCTGCCTCGGAGGGAAACCAGGAATCTCCTCCGGAAACACATCGGGAAAGTGCCGCACTACGGGAACGTCACTGAGCTGAACACGGGAAGTAGAAGACGCATCCAACGCGTAGATCATAAAGCCAGCATTCCCCAAAGACAAAAAGCTAAACATCTCCATAGCTGAGATCAACGGGATCTTCGATCTAGAATCCTGGCCATAGAAGTCCCACTTCTCGCCATCTAAAGGCCTAAAGCGCAAAATCCCATGGAAGCAGTCCACGGAGGCCCTATAGTTGGATAGCACATCCATCCCAACTATGCAATCGAAATCCCAAAGCATCAAACGAATCAATTTCACTAACAGGACATTCTCACCAAACCGAAACACACCATCCAACAAAACCTCCTGGGAGAACAAGCTCACACCGCCAGGGGTAGACACGGAAACAGCATCGCGCAACGAATGGTACATAGACCATGCTCAACAACAAACAAATCAGAAATAAACGAATGCGATACACCGGTGTCAAACAACACACGAGCAGGAAAATAAAAAAACAAGGCAAGTACCTGCGATCACCCGACTTGGTGTCTCCTCGGCCTGCTCCCTAGTGATGGCGTTAACCTGAGCATGCTGGGGTCCTGAGAAGAAAGGCTGAGACGACTGTCCGATCCGCGATGGAACAGGCTGTTTCAACGGCCTATACTGAGTCTCACCCAATCGGGGCTGCTGAAACTGCTGAGAACGGCCCCTAGACTGGCCTCCACGACCCTGAGACTGGGCCGCGGTCTGCTGTGATCCAGCTGACGGACACACTCTAGCAAAATGCCCGTACTGACCACAAAGATTGCAGGAACCCTGCACACCAACACACTGCGTGGAAGGATGCTTTCCACCGCAAAAACCGCAAAACTCATCCCGAGAACCACTGCTACACGAGCTGCCCGAAACAGAAGAGCCAGAACCCTACTTCTTCTTGAACTGCTGACCTTGGGATCGAAACCTCTGACGGCCAGACTGCTGAGCCACCTGTGGCTGCTGCTGCTGGTGGGGCTGATAGGCTGACTGGGAGGGCTGTGAAGACTGCGCTCCCTGAATAGCAGGACGACCACCCGGCGCTTCCTGCTGCCTACGAGCACGACGACTACGTAAACCTTCCTCAATGTCGATGGAACTATCCACGGCCTCAGCGTAAGTCTTGGGCTTACTAGTCAAAACCATCTGATACAACTCTTCATTCAAGCCCTCAAGAAATAGAGTTTGTTTGGCCCTCTCCCGGCCAGAGACATGGGGAACGTACGCCAACAGAGAAGAGAACTTCCTAGCATACTCCCGAACAGTCATGGAACCCTGATCCAGATGGTCGAACTCCCGATCTCGGGCGTTCACATAAGACTCGGGTACATACTCCGGTCGGAAGGTCTCGCAAAAACTGTCCCAAGAGATCCCAACATCGGTCTCTAATAAGGTACTCGAAGCGCCTTGCCACCAGCGCTACGCCGCCTTCCTAAGCAAGAGGGTCGCTAAACTCAGCCGAAGATCATCATCATACTGCACCCGATCGAAAAGACCAATGATATTCCGGAGCCACGAGTCTGCATCCTCACTGGACTCATCACCATTAAAGACTGGAGGGTTCATCCGCTGAAACCGTGCTATAACAACATCCATCCGCTCCACCGGGGGAGGCAAGTCACCAACTTCCTCCTCCTCATCACTAACACGAGTATGACTGCGAGCACTACGCCTATCCTCATTCTGTCCTGCTGATTCCTCAAACTACCCCTACCTCTACCACGACGTCTAGGCGGCATCTACGAAAACACTCAACAAGATCAAGAAAAACAGAACAGATACGGAATAGATATCATATAACACAGAAATATGTAGCACGTATTCACATAACCAAGCACATACAACACACCACACTGTGCCTAGACTCGAGTGTGATCAAAGAAATCGAGCTTATCCCAGCTTAAGCTCTGATACCAAAATGTCAGGCCTCATGCTCAAATCAGAGATAAAACATACAACACATGCGGAAGCTACTAAAAAGCGGGTAAAAGTTTAGCTTTTGGCCTGACGAGTTAAAACAATATAATTTAAAATAATGCGATACTCAAAATAGATATCCCAGTTTAAGAAAACAACCACAAACGGGCTACCAGCCAACAACAAACAATATAGCATAACGTCAACATGCATCAGACTCCAACAACGAAAAACAACAATAAAGCACAGGGCATCCCCTAGCTAAGAATACTGATACATATAAATATGCTATACGCCACTGGGATACTCTAACCATCTCCTGGGGCACCACCAGCTGGGTTAAAACCACGACCAGCTGTAAATCCTGGGTTTTCTGAAAACAACACAAACAAGGAAAAAAACCAAGCCCCAGAGGGACATGGGGTCAAACCCCAGTACGGAGAGCAACTATAAAACAGCAGTAAATAGCTAGAATAAAATGCAGATGCTATTCATGAGAAAGGAAACAACAGCTCAACGGGATCTGCAATAGAATATGTGGCCACGGTGAGTGTAGGACATGTGGGTGCTACCCACTCACCCCTACTCGCCCACCCTTACCAGATGCATCAACACCCAACCTATGAACTGTGGTAGCTAGCCACTCGACGCATAGGGGAAATGAGAGTGCGGAATCACCGCTAGCCCTTGCATCTTGGTAAGAAAACAAAGAAGCAACAATGAAACAAGGCAATGGCTGCCACAACTGAAATGGAATGTTATGCGTGTATGCAACATGCTGGAACGCAAGCATATAAACATATTAAACACAAAAATTAAACACAATAAGCATACACAGTCCTCAACCAGGACAACAACCAAGCACGACAATCCAACACAGCCATCTCGCAATTCATCCAAGCCAAGTTCCACGCTGAATTACAAGCTCAAGATCCGTACCTCTTAATTTGCACAACCATTACCAAAATTCAAGCCTGGGAAATCCGCTCCGAAGCCTGCTAACCAATACACGTACAGCCTGAAATCTGAACGCACAACACACTCAAAAACAATTCAGATCTCACGGCCTTCTACAATAAACACACGGCCAACCCCTAAAATTCACGGCTGGAATTATGAAAATTCAGATCATCATCCTATCTCAACAATACAACTACATAGGGCGCTCGAAACAAGGCCAAGAACAAGATCTCAACATGAATTCGAAAAGCTACCTGTGACCACGCAACGCACGAATAAAAGCAGCAACTTCGTGCTTTTGTTCCAGCCAACGACAGCCTCCAAAATGGGTATGAGATGAAAGAGCTTTCCAAGAGGAGTCCAACGCTACTCGAACGTGAAAAACGGTGGTCGGGATCAACGGGAATCGCCGGATAAAATCTACGGTGAACAGTACCCAAGGGTTTGAGAAATAGAGAACGAAGGTCGGGAGAAATTTGCTAAGTATTGATTCTGTTTTCTCAATAATTGAAGGCCAAGGCTTCCAATTTATACACGCATGAAATCTGGTTAAAAAGCCCACCAACAAAAACAGATTCCTCAATCCAACCAACAACGCATGCGCTAAAACACGGTGAAATCTGATTTCTACAATCAAAGGATGCTGAAAGCTGGAAATACGCTAACATTAAAACGAGGCTAAACACTACGGTGAAATCTGGAAGCCAAACACAACGCTTGCTACGAAACCGCGGTGAAATCTAGATAACAAACCAATGCTGGTAATAGCGCTAATATCAAAACGACGTCGCACAGGGCCACAGGTGAAATCTGAATGCTAGCGCTAAAAGCTGGACACTGAAATCTGGTCACTCGAACGCTAACTAATAAAACAGATCTCTCCCTCCAGCGCTCACCAAACGACGCCGTAGCCACTTAACCAAAAGACATCGTTTAGCCCTCAAGACAAAAACATGCGGAAGATCTCTACTACAGATTCTAGCATTAAATACAAAACCAGATCTCACAAAAACGATGGTGTTTCCTTTCCTACTCTAAAAAACACGCCGCAACGCTAAGAGTCCAGATTTCACAAAATTCGAACAGATTTCACCAACATACTGATTTCTCGCAAAACCAGATTTCAAACTCGGAAAACCAAACTTTCCATATTTGTTCTAAATGCGATTTCTGACCCGAAAATACAAACTAAACTTCCAAACAGAGATCTGAACCACCAGAAATCTCCAAAAACCGATTAATTCCAACAAATTAATCTTAATTACATTTCAGGTCTCACATAGGAGGTGTGACATATAGGGATCCTCGTGTGATATCGGGGTGAACCACACCACAACGTACATTGGTTATTACGATTGATCAGTCGTACGCCCGCTCACATTCATTGATACGACTCATATGTTTTTCAGGTTACGTTATGCCATGCCTTATTTGTTATATGTGTTGGCGCAGCGGCGGATCCGGATCCCGTTCCCGAGGCGCAGCGGAAGATTTAAAAATTGGACCCGGGAACGGCCAATACACCTGCAAATCAGTATATAAACATACATAGGATGTTTAGATCAGTACCTTGCTGGCGTCTAGTCGCCTGGCTCCGACCAATTTCACGAGAAAATCGGCACTTCAACGGTTGGCTGTGTCGGCCTCCAAATCCGGTCCACGACCGGAATCCCAATTCCTTCGTCGGTCTACACTAGAAAACACGACGAAAATTTCACGGACGGAATCTCCTCGCCGGAATGGTCAGAAGGGAGGCGGCGGCTGCGTGGGGAGGAGAGGAGAGGAAGGGAGAATATAGCTGAGGAGCTTTTGGTACCAATCAAATGAATACCCCAGGGCCCCTATTTATAGATTTTCCATTGGCTTGAACCAGCTTAATGGGCTTGGGTCGGGCCCAGACCCAGGGTGAACATTGGTTTCAAGTCTATCACTGTGGCTCCATCATAATCCCGATCGACGATCAGATCGGACCGATCAACACAGTGTACAAAACTGAGCATTATGATGTGAAAAGAATTTTTTGGACCACCTAATCCAAAATAGCAGTTTGGCCCCTGTAAGCTTCAAGGATAGTCAAACTAGCCCAAGATTAGGGAAATTGCATTTTGACCCAATTTAATTTTAGGAAGTCGCACTTCCATCCTTCCTCCTCCTATACTCAACAAATTGAGCTTAATTTACATGCGGGAATTGAGAAACCAGTACTTGCGACGATCAGATCGGACCGATCAACACAGTGTACAAAACTGAGCATTATGATGTGAAAAGAATTTTTTGGACCACCTAATCCAAAATAGCAGTTTGGCCCCTGTAAGCTTCAAGGATAGTCAAACTAGCCCAAGATTAGGGAAATTGCATTTTGACCCAATTTAATTTTAGGAAGTCGCACTTCCATCCTTCCTCCTCCTATACTCAACAAATTGAGCTTAATTTACATGCGGGAATTGAGAAACCAGTACTTGTGTGACCCTCAATGATTCTGGGATACAGATAGCCGTGGGCTCACAACATTAGTGACTCCGAAACAACATTTTCGGACTAACCCATAGGATCATGATAAAGCGTCTAGCAACATCGCCCCATGATCCCCTAGGTATCACTGATAGTGCCTGCAAGAACCAATCGGTCATGGTTAGCGTACAGTATGGTCCTTTCAACACAAATATCCGTTGGTAGTGGTTCATGGAGCAAGCATGGTAGAGAGGAAGCTACTTGGGAACTGGAAGAAAAGATGCAGCATGAGTGGCCGCATCTGTTTGAGTGACTGTTGTAGCAGATTCCAGTAGTTGGTTCTTTGTTATTTCCCGGTAGATGTTTGCTTAAGTTCTTTTCACCAGTTATCTTGAACTCTTGATCTAGAGCTGTTTGATTTCGAGGACGAAATCCTGTTTTAGTGGGGGAGAGATGTGAGACCTGAAAAGCTGACGAGATTAATTGAGTTAATTAATCGGGTTTTGTTGGATTTAGATTTGAGCTTGAGCAGATCTTGAAGTTTAGCTTTTAGTCGATATTCTTGGAGAAGCTATCGGGTTTTGTATAAGTCCTTGGAACAGACCTGAAGAGTAGAGTTTTGGCGTGGGATCTGTTCAGTAGTGAGCGTTGGTCATCGCTGAGTGATCGCGTTCTGCAGTCGTAGAGAGATCTGTTGTTGCTGAGCAGAAGAGAGTGCGCTGTCTTGTTTCTGAGCGAGTAGCTAAACTACATCGTTTGGATTAGTTGGAACGACATCGTTTTGGTTTATCAGGTGAGACTCAGCAGTGAGCAGCGTTGGTCTTAAGATTTGAGAGAGATCTGAGTATTAGATAACGACGCCGTTTTGGAATTCAGATTTTGTTGGCGCTAGCGATTTAGATGTGAGTAGTGGGTGACGTGTCCAGTTGCGACAGTAGAAGCGGTGGTAATCTGATTTGGCGTAGATGCGAGAACTGGATGCGAGCGGGAATATCAACTTTGAGATTTAAGTTATCGTTGAGATCTGTTCAGCAGTCTAGGACAGATTTGAGTATATAAGAGGACTTGGTCTTCGTTGCTTTGTATTATTTCCCGACACTTCGAATATTTTCCCGATTGTAGATCTCCGTCGCGATACCCTAGCTACTGTTCACCGAACCTTATCTTCTTCGATTGCCGACGTTAGACACCTCCGATTGAAGTAAGAGCGGTAGCGTTGGACTCATCTTGCTGAGACTCTTCGTTTGGATATTGTTTTCGGACGTTTGCTTGAAGCTGGTGAGGTTTGCGAAGACATCTCCCTTTTGTAGTCTGTTAGCATTCCATCCTAGCTTGTTGGGGTAAGTGTTCAGCCCCTGCCTTGTGTTTGTTTAGAGCTCTCTGTTGAGTTAGAGGGGTAGAATAGCGCTAGTCGAGTTCGTAGCTCCCAGCTGTTGCTTTTCTGTGTTTCGGTTCTTGAGCAGTTGTTTGTAATTGTCTTAACAGGTGTGAGATCTGCGTTGCTCGGACCCAGTTTGTAGTATTTGTTGCACAGAAGACTTGAGGTACCGATGTGAGCTTGTTACAGCGTTGAGATTTGGCATGGATATGTGCTCATGCTTGCTGTTCTGTGATGCTGTGTATATTGTCTTGTTATCAGTTGCATTGTGTTGCACTACATCCACGCATCTGTTCCATGTTGTTTGAGATCTCTTGTAGCCGTGCCTTATGCTTGCTGATTGAGCGTGCCAGGGTTTTTGTAGAGGCGCACGGGTAACTCCCATCCCTCATCTTCCTGCTGGGACTGTTAGCCACCGTGAGCGGAGTGGGTAGCTCCCATATCTCATGTGTTGGGCAACAGCAGGTTGAGCGTTGTTTATGCACCTGGTACCGTGTGCTGAGACGAGTGGGTAGCTCCCATATACTCACACACATTGGGGCCACTGCTTTCTGTTCGGATTTCAGTTGTTGAGCTGTCCTTGGAATCCTTTGGATCCCTGTGTTCGGTTGTAGCCTTGATCTCATGCATAGCATTTGCATTTTATCCGTTGCTATCTAATTGCTTTGTTCAGTTGCTCTCCGTACTGGGGTTTGACCCCATGTCCCTCTGGGGCTTGGTTGTTTGTTGCCTGTGTGTGTTTTCAGGTTATCATGGTTACTCTGCTGGTCGTGGAGTAGACCCAACTGGAGGTGCCCCATGAGTTGGTTAGAGTGTCCTAGTTAGCGTATAGCATAATTATGTATCAGTACTGTTAGCCGTGGGTTGTCCTGTGCTTTGTAGTAGTGGTTGTATGGTACTTGATATATGTTTTAATTTTGTACTGTTGTACTGAATTAATTACTGGGATATTTTGAGTATTGTTGTATTTTAAATTATATGTTTTAACCGTCAGGCCAAAGCAAAAATTTTAAGCCACTTTTGTATGCTTCCGCTATTGTTTTGCGTAGTTTAACTCTGTGTTGTGCACGAAGCCTGACAGATTCTCCCGTGAAAACAAACACCGATACCGCTGTCGGTATAAGATCCTCTTATTTCTTTCCCAAATTTCCTAACATTCTTACTGGTAGCACGTTAATTGTTGATGTAACGTCCAGAAACATTTAAATCCACAAATATAAAGTTTTAAGAGTTGAGAGATCTATTTGAAATAATGTCGTAAATCAACTTTCACATGCTTTATTTTTCAGATTTGAGGCACAGTTGCAAGAGCTGTCCAGCCGGTTCACACAAGCCGATTTATTTCCTCTTTTAAATGGTTCGTGTTTCATCTTTAGTTGCTTTTAAAATGGAGTGGCACTTTTAAGTATTTTTAGCACTTTTGAAAGAAAACGTGTTCGACATTAGATTTCAGATTTCATATAAAAGCTTCCGAACCAATTCATTTATATTTCATTGTCAAATGCTTCACTTTTCACAAGCGATGTTCTCTGCAAGAAAAACCAAACAAAAGCTTTCAAAACTTTTCACAGGAAGTGATTGGATTGTGTTGATTCAAGCTAGATAAGCTTGATGTAATTGTTATCGCAGAGAAAGGCAAGTAAACTCTGTTTCGTGCTACACCCTTGAAAGCATATATTGTTCTGCTGCATGTTTGTATGAGTTTTAAAAGGTTTGAGAACCGTTCTTGATGTTCTTCAAACGCAGGAAGAATTTATGATGTTTTACGTAAAGAAAGTATGTGTTTGCAGAGGATTTTGATTCAGAAAAGTTGTTCGGAAATGTTTGATGATGTTTGTTCTTGTTTCTTCCTGAGTTTTCTAGGATATTCTTTTAAGCAGCTCGCGAGAAGCTTGCGTGATTCTTTTCAGTAGCTTACAAGCAGCTTTGAAATTTTGCATCAATAGCTTACAAGTAGCTTCGTCATTCTTATTTATGGAGTTTTCCATAGATATTTTCAATCCCTTTGGATTAAGGAAACCTTCAAAGTTTCAACATTTCAAGCTAAGTTCGAACTCTGATTCTTTTCTTGGAACTGTTTATGGTTCGTGAACTGTTTCTTTCCCAAAACTGATGTTGTGTTAACGTTTTGTTCTTTATTTAAGAACTGTTTACATTGAGATCTGATTTCGTAATCCAAGTCTGAGTTGACTTAGTTTGACCATCGAAATCTGAATTGTTCATTTAAGTCGTGTTGACTTTTCCAAATCTGAGTTGACCAAACAGTCCAGATCTTATTTTCTACCGAAAGTTGGTAGCTTGCGTATTGTTTATACTCAGAGCTGATTTCAGTTTTCTTCTTCGATTGAAATCCCATGAATTTCCAATAGTTCCTGAACATCAAAAACGGTTTCAAAACAACGAACCATACTTGACAGAGATCTGTTTCAGATCAAGAAAATGAAAGAAAAGATAGAACAGAAAGAAAAGAAAGTTTTATCGAAGGTTTTAAAGAGATTTTGATATAGATAAAATATGGTCTCCATTGGAAGGGTGAGAACGCTGGCTGACGAACCAGTATGCCCCTTCAAATTGAAAGAGACAGGATTATGGTTAGCAAACTATAATCCCTTTCACAAAAAATATGGGATTTATTCCACAGACCTGATATCAGATGACAGTTTGATGAAACGACCGTGACCTCTGTACAAGTGTCTAAGACATATTTCGATTAAATGATAAGAACAATAGCACAGGATGATTTTTAATCACGACTCTAAGAAAGATTTAAGGTTCTTCCTTTTAAAAGCAAGTACATGTTTTCAATCATGTGCAGCTATGCATTTAGATTGGCCAGATTATCAGTTTAAATTGTTCATCTTATCAAGTTTTCCTCAGTTTACAGATTTTCAGATTATCGTATTCAGTATACGCATTTATTCAGATTTGAACTACAGTACAGAAAGTTATTGTTATGTTTGCATTGCCTATTTTTGTTATTCCAGATTTACTTGCTGAGCCCTTAGGCTCACTAGTTTTCTTGAGTGCAGGTGATGAGCAGTAGGGAGCTGGATGGTGTGAGCTGGAACAGATCGGAGGTATTTATCGTGGACATCAGTTTCAGTTCTGTTTATTGCAAACAAGAATTTCCGTTCAGTTTTCATTCTCTTCTGTTTTTGTTGTACAGAAATATAGTTGTAATATTTCGAAAAATAACAGATTACCGATTCCTTGTTTTGATGTAATCTGAACAGAAGTGTGAACATTGTATGAATTTCCTCTTAGATATATGTACATATCTGTTTTCCAGTTCTAAGAATGAAAGTTTTTATTTATCGCAATTCAGTCTAGAAATTTGTATGTTGTAAGTTTTGATCCGCCTACAAATATGTAGATTCTTTCAATTTGAACCCCAAAACTTATTAATTTAAATTAGAAAAGGTTCAGCCCCTTAAAATTGGTATCAGAGCATGGTCCTTGAGATAAACACTTCTTCCAGTCAGAGACAGTTCTCGCCAGCCGCTTCTACCATTTTGTGAGTTTTATTTCATGTTCTAACATATAGTAATCTCTCATAATAGTATTGTGGTGGTTTTGGGTTACCCATACAGATAATGGCAGGAAGAATTAGAGGAAGAAGAGGTACCATAGAAGGAGAGGGTGAAACTGATAGAAATAACTCTGTCCTAAATAGAATGGCCCAATTACTAGAACGTCTGGCTGATCAGACTAATCCAGGAAATGGTCAACCAATAGGAAGAATAGTTGGCCATGAATATCCACATGAGAGGTTTAGAAGACAACGACCTCAAGAATTCTCTGGTTCAACTGATCCGCTGATAGCAGAAATCTGGATCAAATCGTTAGAAGTCATCTTTGATTATTTACACCTGACCGACCAGGAGATATCTCGGTGTGCAATTTATATGCTGAGAGGAGATGCGATGATCTGGTGGGAAGGGGCCAAATTGACTGTAGATTTGGCAATGCTCACCTAGGAAGAGTTCAAGCGGGTGTTTTTACGATCAGTACTTCATAGTAGATGTGAGGGAGGAACTGCAGAATGTGTTTTTAACTCCGAAGCAAGAAGGAATGCGAATGCGAGATCATATCCGCAAATTTGAGAGGGGATGCTACTTTGTTCCTCTGATAGGAACAAATGCGGAAGTGAAGCTTTGAAATTTTATAAATGGGTTGAAGTCGATGATAAAACACGATGTTAGGCTTGCAGAACCAACTGACTATAGAGCAGCTGTGAATAAAGCTCTACGTGCTGAGCAGGATTGGAAGGTGATTGAGAATGATCGACGGTTGAAACGTCAAGCCTTCCAGAATAAGGATCGTAGACAGTTCAAGAAGCCAAACAACAATCAGCAAGGGTCTCAAGTAAAAGGACCCATAGTAGCTCAACCTATCATCGTTGTTCCGAAAGCTAGGAACAGGCCAGTGTGTCCAACCTGCAAGATGAATCATTCGGGCCAGTGTCATTTTGGCCAAGAAGGGTGTTATAAGTGTGGCAAGCCAGGTCACATAGCTAAGAATTTCCCTCAAAACAAACAGTTCATCACTAGTAGAGCTTATGTGATGACATCAGAACAGGCTCAACCATATTAAACGGTTGTTACAGGTAAAATTGTTGTTGCCAGAATGCCAACTTTAGTTTTGTTAGATTCTGGTGCAACACATTCTTTAATATCGGTAAAGTTTGCTAAGAATTTACCATTTCAACCAGAATTATTAGAGGTAGGATATTGCATAAATATTCCCTCGGGAGATAGTTTAATTACTAATAATATTTTTCGCTACATAGAACTTGACCTGCAAGGGAATACTGTTTATGCAGATTTGATATTATTACCTATGATAGAGTTCGATTTAATATTGAGAATGGATTGGTTGACTAAGTATGGAACAATTATAGATTTTAAGCAAATAACTGTTGAGATTAAACCCCCCAGCGAGAGCTCATTCTTATTTCAAGATGACAGATTTGATAGAACTCCAAAGCTGATATCAGCTCTGAAGGCCCAAAAATATTTGAACAAGGGATATCAAGGATTTTTAGTTAGTGCTATATCAGTAGTGGAAGATAGGAAAATTAAATTGGAAGACGTCGAAGTAGTGAATAAATTTCCTCACGTATTTCCAGAAGATATATCCGGTTTTCCTCCAGATCGGGAGTTAGAATGCACTATTGATTTAGTACCCGAAGCTGCTCCAATTTCTAAACCGCCTTATAGACTTGCGCCTAAGGAAATTAAAGAATTGAAAGATCAGATCCAAGATTTATTGGATAAAGGTTTCATCCGATCCAGTACTTCACCGTGGGGAGCTTCAGTTTTATTTGTCAAGAAGAAGGACGAGAGTATGCGTTTTTGTATAGATTACAGGGAGTTGAACAAGTAAACTATTAAGAATAAATATCATCTTCCTAGGATATGATTTATTTGACCAACTTCGAGGAGCTGCTGTATTCTCGAAGATCGATCTCAGATCTGGTTACCACCAGCTTAGAGTAAAAGATGTAGACGTGTATAAGACAGCTTTTAGAACACGTTATGGCCATTATGAATTCCTAGTGATGCCGTTTTGGTTAACTAATGCGCCTTCTGTGTTTATGGATTTAACTAATAGAGTATTCAAACCTTTCCTAGATAGATTGTGATTGTTTTTCTAGATGATATTCTCATTTACTCTAAGAGCAGAGAAGAGCACGCTGACCAGTTCAGAGTGATACTTCAGATTTTTTAGGACTAAGAAATTATTTGCTAAGTTTAGTAAATGTGACTTCTGGATCGAAAAGATTGTGTTTCTTGGGCATATCATTTCTAAGAATGGAGTAGAAGTAGATCCCTCGAAAGTAGAAACTGTTCGAGAATGGCCTGTGTGAGACCTATGTTTTCACAATCAACTGTTGGTCGATATGCTTGGCGTAGACATCGATTTTGCCTAAGTGTTGGAATCAGCAGCAGTAGTAGTGGGATCAGCCGTTGAGTGATCATGTCAGTTGTTGATATTTCAGACGTTGCGTGTTGTTAGGAAGCAGCAGCAATGCTGATGTGGATTTCAGTCGTTGGTGTATTAGCGCGTATCCAGCTGTTGCGAGTGATCAGCTGTTGGTATGTTAGTTGCGATGATCAGCAGAGAGCACTATGGGACTTTGAAGCGACGACGTTTTGTGAGCAGGAACCAGATGTTGGTTTCGTTAGCATGTTTCGTAGCGGGTAGCGAAACTACGTCGTTTAGATAAGTTGGATCGACAGCGTTTTGATTGGAGCGCTTTGTATCAGCTGTTGGTTAGGATAGCATCAGCTGTTGAGAGATCTCATGCGTTGTAACTGCTGGTTTGTGAATCAGTTGTTGGTAGCAAGGTGACGTGTTCCTCTGCGACGTCGTTTGGTTAAGTTGGTGCGACGCCGTTTAGTCTTAGCGTTGTTTGAAAGATTTAACTGCTGGTTGTTATATTAGCGATAGGCAAAAGCTGATGCGTGATTTCAGCTGCTGGTTGGGAATATTAGTTGTGACAACTGATTTTGTCGGTGGATCTGTTCCTATTTCTATATGTTGATTGAGTAGTGTATTTAAGAGAAGACTTGGTCTTCGATTGTGATATGATTCTCGTTGGTTAAGAAAGGCAAACACGTGATATTGATTTCCACGCGCCCTAAATTCAATGGCCAAGAGAACCTAATTATGCCCGATCGTTAGAACAAGATGTTAGGATGTGTGAAATCCTTTTCCGGATGACTTCTCAAAGGAAACAAAAATCACAACGAAAAGAAAACGATCAATCTCAAACGAACCTTCAAAGGAACTCGTCTTTGACAATCCGTGCGAAGATCAACCGACAAATGCCACAAAGTTATAGACTTTGATAAGTTTGATTTATTTTAAGGTAAACACCAACTTTGCAAGAAAGCAAAATATTTTTATGCATAAAACTCAATAATTTCGGAATCCACCTCCTAATATATATATAGACTTGTTTCCAAGAGTTCTAGTGATTCTTTCCAACCTAGAATCCCTCTTTATTAGGAAACAAATCTCCTAATGATTATTTCAACCTAGAATCCCTCTTTATTAGGAAACAAATCTCCTAGTCATGGAAGGACTCAATCTCTTACCTTATCTAATACTATTTGAAAATCTTATCTTAAGGAAAGTAATTTAAAAGCCAAAACAAACCAAATGTCCTATGCATGTGAAACCAAATGTCCTATGCATGCAGCGCATGCATGTACTCGTTCTTTTTTGTTCATCTTCATTTGCTAGTCTTGGAATTGAATAATATTGACAATATAATCTCTTAACAGCTTTTCATATGCGGGATTCCCCCTCTTCTTTAAACATTTCATGGGTGCTCAGAACGAGTCCGTGAAGGGCTTCTTTGAACTTCTTTCTGCGTCCTCTTGTGATCGATCCCGAGGGCAATGCTAATGGATCCCGTCGTATAGCTCTGATTGCATCATCCTCCCCCTCTTGAGAAGGATTTGTCCTCAAATCTTGATCGTGACCTACATCGAATAAAGAGAGGTCACTAACATTAAAAGTAGAACTCACATTATACTCACCGGGTATATCCAACTTGTAGGCATTGTCATTGATCTTCTCGAGCACTTGGAATGGTCCATCGCCCCTTGGTAAGAGTTTGGAACGCCTCTTCTCTGGGAACCGTTCTTTCCTTAAGTGCAGCCACACCCAGTCTCCAGGCTCAAAGGTAACCTTCTTCTTTCCTTTGTTGGCTTGTCTGGTGTATTGCTGAATCTTCTTCTCGATGTTGGTTCTGACTTTCTCATGTAGAGTTCTGACATACTCAGCCTTTTTCTTGCCATCCAAGTTCAATCTTTCACTCATAGGGAGAGACAACAAAGCCATAGGAGTTAGTGGGTTAAAACCATATACAATCTCAAATGGAGAAAACCCTGTAGTAGAGTGAACACTCCTATTATATGCAAACTCAACAAAAGGTAAACACTCTTCCCAACTCTTTAAATTCTTGCTTATTATGGCACGCAATAATGTCCCTAAAGTCCTATTAACAACTTCAGTTTGCCCATCCGTCTGAGGGTGACAAGTCGTAGAAAAGAGTAACTTAGTACCAAGCTTGCACCATAGCGTCTTCCAAAAGTAACTCAAAAATCGTGTATCCCTATCAGACACAATGCTCCTAGGAATCCCATGCAGTCTAAAAACCTCTCTAAAGAACAAGTCAGCCACATTAGAAGCATCATCCGCTTTATGACATGCAATAAAATGAGCCATTTTGGAGAAACGATCAACCACCACAAAAATAGCATCCCTTCCCTTCTTAGACCTAGGTAACCCCAGAACAAAATCCATAGACAAGTCAACCCAAGGTTCAATAGGAATAGGAAGTGGCGTATACAGCCCATGAGGTTGTACCCTAGACTTTGCTTGTCTACATGTTATACACCTTTCACAATGACGCTGGACATCACGTTTCATATGAGGCCAAAAGAAATGTTCATGCAATGCGTTCAAGGTCTTAGCCACACCAAAATGTCCCATTAGGGGTGGTGGTACGTGAATAAATTGTTCCAATTCTCTAATGGACGACTTAGGGATGCACAATCTATGTTCCCTAAATAAGAACCCCTCATGCAAATAAAATTTTTCATGTGTTCCATGCATGCAACACTCAAACACATCCTTAAAATCATCATCTAGGGCATATAACTCTTTTACATGTTCAAATCCCAAGAACTTAGAACCTAGGGTGGAGAATAAAACGTACCTTCGTGATAGTGCATCGGTCACTATGTTTTCCTTACCTTGTTTGTACTTGATCACATAGGGAAATGTCTCGATGAATCCCACCCACTTGGCATGCCTCTGGTTAAGCTTTTGTTGCCCTCTAAGGTGCTTGAGAGACTCATGATCCATGTGAATCACAAACTCCTTCGGCCTAAGGTACTGTTGCCATGCCTCAAGAGACCTCACCAAGGCGTCCAACTCCTTGTCATAAGTGGGGTAGTTCAACGCGCCGCCAGTAAGTTTCTCGCTAAAGTAAGCAACGGGCCTTCCTCCTTGCATTAACACTCCCCCAATACCTAATCCTGAAGCATCACAATCAATTTCAAAAGTGTTAGAAAAATCAGGCAATACAAGTACAGGAGCATTAATAAGCTTTTGCTTAATGAGTTGAAAGGACTTCTCTTGCTCTGCACCCCAATGGAAAGGAGCGTTCTTCTTGATCACCGCTGTTATAGGTGCTTCTAGTGTGCTAACATCTCTTACAAACCTCCTGTAGAAGCTGGAAAGGCCATGGAAGCTCCGAACTTGACCGATAGTAGTAGGCGTTGGCCAATCACGAATAGCACTCACCTTCTCTTCATCCACTTGTATACCTTGAGAGCTCACAACATATCCAAGGAAAAAAAGTTTTTCCGTACAAAACACACACTTATTGAAATTAGCATACAGATGTTCCGCCCTAAGTGTTGTTAGTACGAGCCTCAAGTGCTCAACATGCTCATCTAAATGTTTGCTATATATCAGGATATGGTCAGAGTAAACCACTACAAACTTACCAATGTATGTACGTAGGACATGGTTCATTAGTCGCATAAAAGTGCTCGGTGCATTCGTTAAACCAAATGGCATCACTAACCATTCATACAAGCCATACTTGGTCTTAAACGCAGTTTTCCACTCATCACCTTCCCTCATCCTAATCTGATGGTAACCACTTTTAAGATCGATTTTACTAAAGATGGTAGACCCATGCAACTCATCCAACATATCATCTAGTCTAAGTATGGGATGTCTATACTTGATAGTAATGTTATTGATAGCCCTGCAATCTACACACATCCGCAAAGATCCATCTTTCTTTGGCACCAATAAAACAGGCACAGCACAAGGTGACATGGACTCACGCACATAGCCCTTAAGTAAAAGCTCACTCACCTGTCGTTGAAGCTCTTTAGCCTCTTCTGGATTGCACCTATATGCTGGACGGTTTGGCAAAGCACTCCCCGGCACCAAGTCAATTTGATGCTCAATCCCCCTCAGAGGTGGTAATCCCTCCGGCAGCTCTTCGGGAAACACATCTTCAAAGTCCCGCAAAAGAGTAATAACAGTGCTCGGCAGTGATCCGGCTATGTCACTTGTGTTTAGGAGGATCTCCTTGTAAATAAGTAACACAAGTGGACCTTTTGAATGCAAAACACCTCTCAACTCACTCTTTTGGGCCATAAACAATTTTTTCTTGGCCTCTTTCTCCTCCTCCCCATTCTCCTTCTCTATTTTTTTTTCTTTTCTATTTGTGGTCATCTCACTTTTTTGTTCACTCTTTTTTTCGACCACATCACTATTTTCTTTTCTATTTGTGGTCATCTCACTTTTTTGTTCACTCTTTTTTCGATCACATCACTCTTTGTTTCCCTTTTTTTTGAAGTGATCCTCCAATACTTGTCTTGGAGATAACGGGATAAGCACCACATTCTTCTTTTTTTATATAAAAGAATACCTGTTGGTGTATCCATCGTGCGTCACCTTCCTATCAAATTGCCATGGACGTCCCAAAAGGATATGACAAGCTTGCATGGGCACCACGTCACATGTCACCTCATTCTCGTATTTTCCAATGGAAAAAGGCACCCTCACTTGCTTAGTCACCTTCACTTCCGCACAGTCATTCAACCATTGCAACCTATAGGGTTTTGGATGTTTCAAAGTAACCAACCCCAATTAGTGCAGCTCCCCCCATCTATGATAACAGAACAAATTTTATCACCCACAAAGCAACGAGTGTGAAATAAGTTCTCCCTCTGGCTATCATCTTTGTCTTTAATGTGAGTGCTAAATAAACGCCTAGCCACAAGAGATTCTCCCACAACAGCCTCATAACCCTCACTAGGGTCCTCCAACTCAGGCATACTATCACTATCATCATCATCCTCAACATTAGTCCGGATCATGGAGATTTCCATCTATCTTTTGATTGAGTAGTGTATTTAAGAGAAGACTTGGTCTTCGATTGTTTAACAGATCTCATACTTAGAAATATTTCCCGATAGCAATGTTGGCATACGGTGGCGGATCCGGATCCCAATTCCTGGGGGCGCAGCGGAAATAAACAATTGGCCACGGAAAGCGTTCAATACATCGAAATAAATCTACAAACATACATAGGGTGTTCATATATTAGTCACCTTGCTGGCGTCTAGGCGCCTGGCTCCAACCAGATTTCACAGGGAAAATCTGGCTCTTGTCGGTAGGCGGCGGTAGATCCTCCAATCAGGTCCACGACCGGATTCAATCTTCCTCCATCAATATGCACTAGAAGACTTGACGGATTTGCCACGGAAGGAATAACCTCGAAAAATTGATCGGAACAAGTCCGATCACCGGCAAGCGGCGGCGGCGCTTGGGGCGGCGGCCGACGGTGGTCGAGTGGGAGAGGGAGGGGCGGCGCCTTTTGTGTGATGGAGGCTAGGTTTAGTTGTGTAGTGTGTGATTAATTAGCCCTAAATGTAACTCATATAATTATAAGTTAATCATGGGATTGAACCGGCCCACTGGACTTGGGTCAGGCCCAAGTCCATATGAACATTCGGTTCATTTAAATCACTGCGCTTTCATCATAACTCCGATCGACGATCAGATCGGACCGATCGACTCAGTTTCCAAAACTGAATATTATGATGTGAAAAACAATTTTTCAGATACCTAGTCCAAAATGACAGGTTTGCCCCTCAACAGCGGGAAATCGCAATTTGACCCCTGTTGACTTTTAGGAAGTCGCACTCCCTAAAATCATCCTCAAGTGCTCAACACATCGAGCTCAGTTTCCGTGCGGGAATCACGAATCCAGTACTTGTGTGACCCTCAATGGTTCAGGGATACAGCTAGCCGTGGGCCCACAACCATTGTGACTCCGAAATCACAATTTCGGACTTGCCCATCGGATCATGGTAAAGCGCCTAGCAACATCGCCCCATGATCCCCTATGTATCACTGATAGTGCCTGCAAGAACCAGTTGGTCGTGGTTAGCGTATAGTACGGTCCTTTCAACACATATATCCCGATCAGATCAACGACCATTGGTAAATCGAGAGTCGCTAGAGATCCGATAGCCATGCGTACATCTTGGAGATCGAATTGTGACATCGCGAGTGTAACTAGGTAAACCCATTTACCTAAAACACTTCTAGTACTCTGGCCAGAGATTTATACACTATTATCCCCTCAGATAGCATAGGATATCCACGCATGAAAGCGAGCGGTGAATCCTCGACAACGAAGCATCGACTCCTACATGCATCGGGACCTCACCCAATCCCGCTGCCTAATGACCCCAAGTGAGTCGGCAAACGGGTCAAAGTGAGACGCCTATCATGTAGAGCCTCAATGACGTTTCGAGTAGTGAGGACTAATCAGTACAACCAAGACCTCGGACTTATCCACTCGACAAATGGTAACCACTTGGAATGTCCGAACGAGGGTAGTTCGATAGATCACCAGGTCACTATCCATCTGCATGCTCAGAACATCACAATGTTCCCTACCCATGAAACATGGTACTTCACATCGCAGATGCTAGTCTCAAGCTCGGGCGGCCTTATCCTCATTTTGACGGCCCAATCGACTAGGAACGAGTTCAGAATACACAATGAATATCAGACGTGTTTCATGATAGCCGTCATACCCACTATCACATCAAACATACACTATGGTGCATTCTAGGTCTTTATCCAACACAATTGTTAACATTATATAACATAATGAAAATAAAGAATGCCATAAACAAATGCGAATATCATATATAAAGATCATTTCATACAAGAGTCTATAAAACCCACAAGCCACAAGTTGGCTAGTTGGGCATCTACTCTAACAATCTCCCACTTTCCCTATAGCCAACTACTCATCAAGCGCAGTCCCATTGTTTCGTGATGTTTTTCAAACAACGGTCCTGGCAAGGGCTTCGTAAGTGGATCAGCAACGTTGTCCGCAGAGGCGACTCTCTCAACTGCTATGTCACCTTTAGCCACAATATCCCGGATTATGTGGTATTTTCTCAGTATATGTTTGGATCTTTGGTGAGACCTAGGCTCCTTTGCTTGCACAACGGCATCCGTCTTGCTTGGAACTCTTCCAAGAGACAGCACCACCATTGAGCATGAATACAAATCCAGAGGTAGACTTCGAATCATCCACGTCACACTGGAAGCTAGAATCAGTATAGCCTTCCAATTTCAGTTCACCACCCCCATAGACCATGAACATATTCTTAGTCCTTCGCAAGTACTTAAGAATATCCTTCACAGCCTTCCAATGCGATTGGCCGGGGTTGGCCTGGTAGAGGCTCGTGACACTCAGAGCATATGCGACATCCGGTCTAGTTGAGATCATGCCATACATAATACTACCTATTGCCGAGGCATATTGCACACGTGTCATGCTCTCTATCTCCTCATCAGTCTTCGGACACATAGACTTAGATAGAGTGACCCCGTGACACATAGGTAGGTGTCCTCTCTTGGACTCTTCCATAGAGAACCGCTTAAGTATGGTATCGATGTAGGTGGCTTGGGTGAGTCCGAGCATCCGTTTCGATCTATCCCGATAGATCTGTATTCCAAGAATATAGGATGCTTCACCCATGTCCTTCATCGAGAATCTACTAGACAACCATACTTTAGTTGACTGCAGCATTCCTACATCATACCCAATGAGTAGAATGTCATCAACATAAAGTACGAGGAATGTCACAGCGCTTTTAACTACATTCTTATATGACACATGGCTCCTCGGGATTCTTGATGAAACCAAATTCCTTAATTGTTTCATCGAATCTCAGGTTCCAACTCCTCGATGCTTGTTTGAGACCGTAGATCGATCTCTGAAGTTTGCATACTTATGCTCACTTCCTACAGATGTGAAACCCTCAGGCTGCGTCATATAGATTTCTTCATTAATGTTTCCATTAAGGAACGCAGTTTTCACATCCATTTGCCATATCTCATAGTCGTACCATGCGGCTATGGCAAGTAAGATTCTAATTGACTTAAACATTGCGACTGGTGAAAAAGTTTCATCATAGTCAACACCTTGCCTTTGAGTGTAGCCTTTCGCGACCAGTCGTGCCTTGTAGGTCATACCTTACCATCAGGCCCAAGTTTCCTCTTGTATACCCATTTACACCTAATAGGAACAATTCCTTCGGGAGGGTTAACAAGAGTCCAAACTTGGTTCGCATGCATTGAGTCAAACTCAGAGTGCATTGCTTCAAGCCACAAATTAGAATCAGCATCGGAAATTTCCTCCTTGAAAGTTCTTGGATCAGATCCAACAACTTGATCACCTTGATCATCTTCAAGGAGAAAACCATATCTTTCAGGAGCCCTAGGAACCCTTTCGGATCTCCTAGGTGCGACCATTTCTGGTACTGGCTCTGGAGGCGCAGGGGATTCACTTGGTACCTCAGTTGGTTCTCGAACCTCTTCGAGTTCTACTATTTTGCGCTTTCTATCAAGTAGAAATTCCATTTCCATAAAGGTGGCATTCCTAGAAACAAACACTTTTGTTTCGTTGGGATAGTAGAAATAGTATCCAATGGAATTCTTTGGATACCAACGAAGTAACATAAGATGGATCCGTATCCAGCTTATCTCCCACTGTCTGCTTCACGTAAGCAGGACATCCCCAAATCCTCATGTATGAGTATTTGGGTGGTTTGCCCATCCACATCTCATATGGAGTCTTATCCACTGCCTTCGTATGGACATTGTTCAACAACATTATCGCCGTTTCGAGTGCATAACCCCAAAACGAGGTAGGAAGTTCAGTGAAACTCATCATAGATCGAACCATGTCCATCAAGGTTTGATTACGACGCTCCGCCACACCATTGAGCTGTGGTGTGGCCGGAGGGGTCCACTGTGAGAGAATCCCATTCTCTTTAAGATAGTCTTGAAATTCAGCACTTAAGTATTCACCACCTCGATCGGATCGAAGTGCCTTAATACTCTTGCCTAGCTGATTTTCTACTTCAGCCTTGAATTCTTTGAACCTTTCAAAGGATTCAGACTTGTTCTTCATTAAGTACAAGTACCCATACCTAGAGTGATCGTCGGTAAAGGTGATGAAGTATGTGTGACCATATTTAGTACCAATACTAAGCGGACCACACACGTCAGTATGGATCAAATCCAATAGGCCTTGGGCACGTTCAGGCTTGCCCTTGAAGGGTTGTTTAGTAATCTTTCCCTTGAGACAGGATTCACAAGTCGGTACGGAGTTAATGTCTGACAGATCAAACATGTCACTCCTAACTAATTTGTTCATCCTACTTAGAGAAATATGACCTAGCCTAGCGTGCCAAAGTTGTGCTGGGTTTAAGCTATCGTATTTACTTTTAATTGTTGTTGTATGTGTTTCCACATCACGAGTTGGAACTGGTTTTAATTTTAAGGTGTACAGATCGTTTTCACGTTCCCCAATACCAATCAAACATTCATTCTTGTAAATATTACAAATCGAATTAGCAAACATACAATAATATCCATCACTATCAAGCATAGAAACAGAAATAATGTTCTTTATTAATTCGGGAACAAATAAAACATCCTTCAATAACAACTTAAAATTTGACGATAGAAATAAATAGACATCTCCTATAGCTACTGCAGCAACTCTTGCTCCATTACCAAGCCTCAAGTGGGTCTCACCCTCTCTAAGACGTTGGCTTCTTGTCATCACCTGCAAATCATTGCAGATATGAGATCCACATCCGGTATCAAGTACCCAAGAAGTCGAACTAAGAGACATATTCTTTGCCTTGGGCTTCTTAGTGGGCTTTTCCTCCTTCGCAGGGGCAGAACGCTTCTTACCCTTGCGTCTGGGCCCCTTCTTCGTAGAGGAAGAAGAGCCCATAAGGAGGACGGGCTTGTCCTTCTTTATGGTTCCTTCGAAAACTACAAGCATGTTAACCACCTCTTCAAAGGTGGCTGCCAGCTTGTTCATGTCGAAGTTGACCACAAAGGGGTCGAATGCAGCGGGTAGTGAGAGGAGAAGCACATCCACAGACAGCTCGTGTGTAAGTGTGATATCAAGGCCCGCCAGCTTTTCAACGAGCCCAATCATACGAACTCCATGCTCGCGGGCCGAAGTCCCATCGCACATGCGGCTCGTCATAATCTCCTTGACAGCGGTGAACCTCTCATGTCGAGAGTTCTCCCCATACAGTTCTTTGAGATGAAAGAGTATGTCAGCAGCATACTTCGTCTTCTCAAAGCACCGTTGCATTTCGTTGGACATCAATGCCATCACATAGCATCGAGTCTTAAGCTCATCGTCCCACCATTGTTGAAGCGTAACCATCTCCTCAGGGCTGATATCGGCAGGGGCTTCCTTCGGAGGGCTCTTCTCTATCGTATAAAGAAGTTTCTCCGAAACCAACACAATGTGAGGTTTCGAAGCCAGTCTTGGTAGTTCAGACCGGTGAACTTGTTGCTATCCAGTATAGCAGCGAGTGGGTTTTTGATCGAAGACATTTTGTAAGCAGTTATACTGAAAAGAAAACAGACATACATTACTAACTATATATGAAATAACGCTAAGACATAAAACAAGGTCGTTAAGTTTTATGAATTACCCTCCCACTATTTTAACGATTTCACCACCCTCTAATGAAATCGGGAAAGCAAGTTTCCTTAGTGGGTACACGGAGCCCAATCAAGCGATCATGGTCCCGAATAATATCAGCCAACCATGACCCCCAAAAGGTAGTTTCCAATTGCAACCGGTGCAACCTCCATGTATTCACCTCACGTCCAGTAAGGGCCCAAAAATATGACGCCATTTACTATCACGTGTCAAGATGACCCATCAATGTTGAGTCGTGAAGGACGGTCCCCTTAACGTCCCCAATAATATGAGCCAACGTTAAAGGGAGTTCCAACCGACTCACAACAAATGTCAATGGCGTGGACAGCTTTCCGGCATACATAACCCCCTCAATAATATGAGCCGGGCCATGTATGCGGGTAGCATCGGCGTACACCCATTGGTGATGGAAGGTAGGGATAATTTAAACAGATTTAAATTCCCTTTAGTTTATCGAATAAACTTTGATCTCGATATCAGTTTTAAATCGTATTTAAAACAAGGGATTTTATTTTTGAAAATTTGGTCTCATGCAATTTTAAATAAAAATTTAAAACATGCGGATTCAACATATATATCAAATATATAAATAACTTTGGGATGATCGATCGCGAGAGCTATGCGGTCCGTGATCGCCAATCACGGACCTGGGTCCAATCCTAGGTGAAATGCAATATGCAATGCAATCCTATTACAATGCTTTCCGGTTTTACAGATCTTCGGTCTTCAATATCTTTGATCGTCAT
>KV014373.1:7652-56687 GCA_001598015.1 Dorcoceras hygrometricum | reverse complement strand
ACGTTCAATACATCAAATATAATCTATAAATCATACATAGGATTGTTCATAGATTGCTACCTTGCTGGCGTCTAGGCGCCTGGCTCCAACCAGATTCACAGGGAATTCTGGCTCTTCATGGTAGGCGGCGGTAGATCCTCCTTAATCAGGTCCACGACCGGAAACGCGACTCCTTTGTCAGCCTGCACTAGAAGGCCTGACGAATTTGGCACGAACGGAATCTCCTCAACAAGGTGATCGGAACAAGTCCGATCACGAAGCAACGGCGGCGGCGCGGCGGCAAGGGGCGACGGCCGTGGGAGGCGTGGAGGAGAAGGGGGCGGCGCAAGGTATGGAGGCTAGGGTTGTGAGTTGTGTTATGTTGTGATCTAGCCCTAGACCAAGTCTAGTATTTAAAACATACATGGGCTTGAACCGGCCCAATGGACTTGGGTCAAGCCATGTCCATATGAACATTCGGTTCATTTAAATCACCGTGGCTTCATCATAACTCTGATCGACGATCTGATCGGACCGATCTACACAGTTTCCAAAACTGTGTATTATGATGCGAAAATAATTTTTCAGACCACCTAGTCCAAAATTACAGTGTAGCCCCTCAACTTTGGGAAATCGCAATTTGACCCCTGTTGACTTTTAGAAAGTCACACTCCCTAAAATCCTCCTCCTATGCCCAACACATTGAGCTCAATTTCCATGCGGGAATCGTGAATCCAGTACTTGTGTGACCCTCAATGGTTCAGGGATACAGCTAGCCGTGGGCCCACAACCATTGTGGCTCCGAAATCACAATTTCGGACTTGCCCATCGGATCATGGTAAAGCGCCTAGCAACATCGCCCCATGATCCCCTATGTATCACTGATAGTGCCTGCAAGAACCAGTTGGTCGTGGTTAGCGTACAGTACGGTCCTTTCAAAACATATATCCCGATCAGATCAACGACCATTGGTAAATCGAGAGTCGCTAGAGATCCGATAACTATGCATATATCTTGGATATCAAATAGTGACATCACGAGTGTTACTAGGCAAACCCATTTACCTAAAACACATCCAGTAGTCTGGCCAGAGATTTATATACTATTATATCCTCAGATAGCATAGGATATCCACGCATGAAAGCGAGCGGTGAATCCTCGACAACGAAGCATCGACTCCTACATGCATCGGGACCTCACCCATTCCCGCAACCTAATGACCCCAAGTGAGTCGGTAAATGGGTCAAAGTGAGGCGCCTATCATTTAGAGTCTCAATGAAGTTTTGAGTAGTGAGGACTAATCAGTACAACCAAGACCTCGGACTTATCCACTCGACAAATGGTAAACACTTGGAAAGTCCGAACGAGGGTAGTTCGATAGATCACCAGGTCACTATCCATCTGGATGCTCAGAACATCATAATGTTCCCTACCAATGAAACATGGTACTTCACATCGCAGATGCTAGTATCAAGATCGGGCGGCCTTATCCTCATTTTGACGGTCCAATCGACTAGGAACGTGTTCAGAATACATAGTGACTATTAGATGTGTTTCATGATAGCCATCATATCCACTATCACATCTAACATACACTATGGTGCATTCTAGGTCTTTATCCAACTCAATTGTTAACATTATAATAATAATGAAAATAAAGAATGCCATAAAAGAAATGCGTATTTCATAATAAAGATCGTTATACACAAGAGTCAATAAAACCCACACGCCACAAGTTGGCTAGTTGAGCATCTACTCTAACATTTCGTTGGGGTAAGTAAAGATGCTACCTTTAAGCTTTGTTAGAGCTTTCCGTTGAGTTAGGAAGGTAGATGAGCACTGGTGGAGTTGTAGCTCCCAGCTGCTGTTATTTTACGTTTTGGCTTTTGAGCAGTGGCTTGTGTTGATATAGCAGGTGATAGATCTGTGTTGCTCGGACTTGATTGTAGCAGCTGTGTGTGGTAATTATAGCTCAGAAGGTGGTGAGGTACGGATGTTGAGCTTATATTACGGCTGGAATTGGCATGGATATTATGTTTGATTTCTCTGTTTGCATTGCTTGTTGTTTTATATGTTGTTCAGCTGTTTCATTGCATACGTATGATCATTTCCATTTCAGTTGTTGTAGCCGTGCTTTGTTGTTGCTCTGTTTTCTTACCAGGATGCGAGGGCGAGCGGCAATACCGCATTCTCATCTCCCTGATGGTCTGTTAGCCCTCATGCGCCGAGTGGTTAACTACCACAGTTCATGGGTTGGGCAACAGCAGGTTGAGTTGTTGATGCATCTGGTATTCAGGTGTGGTGTAAAGATGAGCGGGTAATTCCCGTGTGCTTGTACACATACCAGTGGCCACTAACTATTCTTCGCAGAATCTGTTGAATTCTTTGGCTCCCTTTCTTGGTTGTAGCCTTCGGCTGTTACATTGTCCCTCATGCATAGCATTAGCATTATATCTTTTGCTATTCATTGCTGTTTTTTTGTTGCTCTCCGTACTGGGGTTGAACCCCGAGGTCCCTCTGGGGCTGTTGTGTTTGTTTGCCTATCTGTTGTTCAGGTTTTCCAGGATTTGCAGCTGGTCGAGGTTATGATCCAGCTGGTGGTGCCTCAGGAGGTGGTTAGAGTGTCCCAGTTATATATAGTATTTGTATACACTGGTATCACTTCGTGTGATGCTTAGTCTTATATAGTTGGTAGACCATCTGTACTTGTGTAGTATTCAGCCGTTAGGCATTTGTTGTACTTGAATATTTGGGCTGTTGGATTTATTAATTGGGATTATTTTAAGTATCTTGTATTTTAAATTTTGTTATCTTTCAGTCACGCCTAAAGCAAAAATTTTAACCACTTTTTTTGTTGCTTCCGCATGTTTCTGCGTGCTTGATCTCTGATGTGAGCACGAGGCCTGACATTTTTGGTATCAGAGCTTAAGCTGGGATAAGCTTGATTTCTTTGATCACACTTGATTCTAGGCACAGTGTCGTGTGTTGTTTGTGCTTGACTATGTGATTTCTATGTTGTACTTGTTCTATGTTATCTTATCCTGTTTAGTGCCTTCGTAGAGTGATGCCGCCTAGACGTAGGGGTAGAGGTAGACGGCAGTTTTAGGACGAGTCTGGAGATCAGAACGAGGATCAGCGTAGTTTCCCTTCCCGTGGTCGTGGTAGACGTGAAGAGGATGAATTTGACAACTTAGCAACCCGTGTGGAAAGCATGGAGATTGTGATGGCTAGGTTCCAACGGATGAGTCCCCAGATCTTTAACGGTGACGAGTCTAGCGAGGATGCGGATTCGTGGTTACAGCACATCACTGGTTTGTTTGATCGTGTTCAGTACGATGATGTGCTTCGGTTGAGTTTGGCGACCTTTCAGTTGAGGAAGAGTGCGGAGCGTTGGTGGCGTGGAGCTTCGAGGACGCTTGAGGAGACCGGTGTGGAGATTTCTTGGGATAGCTTCTGTGTTGCCTTTCGGCAGGAGTACGTCCCGGAGTCGTATGTGAATGCCCATGAGCGGGAGTCGACAACTTGGAGCAAGGTACGATGTCTGTTAGGGAGTATGCCCGTAGGTTTTCTTCTCTGTTGGCGTATGTCCCGCATGTAGCTGGCCGGGAGAGGGCCAAGAGGACCAAGTTTATTGAGGGTTTGAACGAAGAGTTTTATACTTTGGTTTTGTCGAGTAAACCAAAGAGCTATGCAGAGGCTGTGGATAGTGCTGTTGATATCGAGGAAGGTCTACAGAACCGGAGGTCGCGTGCTAGGCCTCAGCGTGCTCAGAGTGGTCGTCCCGCTATTCAGGGAGCGCATTCTTCTCAACTTGGAGCAAGGTACGATGTCTGTTAGGAGTAGTGCCCGAGGTTTTCTTCTCTGTTGGCGTATGTCCCGCATGTAGCTGGCCGGGAGAGGGCCAAGAGGACCAAGGTTTATTGAGGGTTTGAACGAAGAGTTTTATACTTTGGTTTTGTCGAGTAAACCAAAGAGCTATGCAGAGGCTGTGGATAGTGCTGTTGATATCGAGGAAGGTCTACAGAACCGGAGGTCGCGTGCTAGGCCTCAGCGTGCTCAGAGTGGTCGTCCCGCTATTCAGGGAGCGCATTCTTCTCAGTCTTCCCAGTGTGCTCATCAACCCCCACAGCAGCAGCAGCAGCAGCAGCAGCAGTCTGGCCGTCAGAGGTTCCGACCTCGTGGCCATCAGTTTAAGAAGAAGTCTGGTTCTGGTTCTGGTTCTTCTGGTTCTGGCAGCTCTAGTAGCAGTTGTTCTAGGGCAGAGTTTTGTGGCTTATGTGGAGGCAAGCATTCGTCAACTCAGTGCGTTGGTGTGCAGGGCTCTTGTAATATCTATGGTCAGTATGGGCCTTTCGCGAGGGTGTATTCATCGGCCGGATCGCAGCAAGCCGCAGCCCCACCACAGGGTCGAGGAGGATCGTCTAGGGGTCGTTCCCCTCAGTTTCCACAGCCTAGGGTTGGAGAGACACAGTTTAGGACATTTCAGTTGCCTGGTCCGTCGCGTTTCGGACAGTCGTCTCAGCAGCATTTCTCTGGACCCCAACATTCTCAAGTGAATGCCATTACGAGGGAGCAAGCGGAGGGCGCGCAGGGCGGAGTGATTGCAGGTAACTGTTCTATCTTTGATTTTCCTGCACGAGTGTTGTTTGACACTGGCGCATCGCATTCGTTTATTGCTGATTCTTTAGTGGTCGAGCATGGTCTGAATACTTTTCCTTTGCGCGATGTTGTGTCTGTTTCTACTCCTGGCGGTGCTAGCCTGTTTTCCCAAGAAAGTTTTGTTGAATGGCGTTCTGAGTTTTGGTGAGCATCTGCTATTAGCGAATTTGATTCGTCTGATGTTGTGGGACTTTGACTGCATAGTGGGAATGGACGTGTTGTCCAACTATAGGGCCTCCGTGTATTGTTTCCACGGGATCGTGCGTTTTAGGCCTCAGTCCGGTGAGAAATGGAATTTCTATGGTGCGGATTCACAGTCGAAGATTCCGCTAGTCTCAGCGATGGATATGTTCAGCTTGTTGTCGGCGGAGAACACGGGTTTTATGATTTACGTGTGGGATGCTACTTCTTCTTCGCATGTGCAGCTCAACGACGTTCCAGTGGTGCGTCATTTTCCTGATATGTTTTCGGAGGAGGTTCCTGGTTTTCCTCCGAAGAGGGAGATTGACTTTAGCATTGAGTTGGTGCCTGGCACAGCTCCGATTTCACGTGCACCGTATCGTTTAGCGCCTGCTGAATTGAGAGAGCTCAAGGTGCAACTGGATGAGTTGCTAGAGAAAGGTTTTATTAGACCTAGTATTTCGTCGTGGGGAGCGCCTATTTTGTTTGTCAAGAAGAAGGATGGCACAATGAGAATGTGCATTGACTTTCGTAAGCTGAACAAAGTTACTGTCAAGAATAAGTACCCGTTGAAGAGGATCGATGATTTGTTTGACCAGTTGCAAAGCTCTGTCGTATATTCGAAGATTGATCTACGTTCAGGGTACCATCAGTTGAGAGTTAGAGATCAAGATGTCACGAAGACTGCTTTTCATACTAGGTACGAGCATTTTGAGTTTCTGGTAATGCCTTTTGGATTGACCAATGCTCCTGCAGTCTTCATGGATTTGATGAACCGAGTCTTCCGAGAGTTTATAGATCAATTTGTGGTCGTGTTCATTTCATCGATGACATCCTGGTGTATTCGAAGACTCCTTTGGAGCATAAGGAGCATTTGAGAGTTGTTCTTCAGACGTTGAGGGACTCGCAGCTGTATGCCATGTTTTCTAAGTGCAAGTTCTGGCTGGATCACATCGTGTTTCTGGGTCATGTGATTTCAGCGGATGGCATTTCTATGGATCCCAGTAAGGTTGATACTGTTTTGAACTGGGAGCGACCTAGAAATGTGTCTGAGGTTCGTAGTTTCTTGGGTCTGGCAGGCTATTACCGTCGTTTCATAGAGCGTTTCTCTAGTATAGCTAGGCCGATGACTAAGTTGACTCAGAAGAACAAGCGGTTCATTTGGACTGAGCAATGCTAGAATGCTTTTCAAATGATCAAGGATAAGTTGACCACTGCACCTGTGTTGGCTTTGCCGTATGGTTCAGGTGGCTTCGTCGTGTGTGACTTTAATATGAGACAACGTAGGTGGATGGAGCTGCTGAAGGATTTTGATTGTGAGATCAAGTACCAACCTGGTAAAGTTAATGTAGTGGCGGATGCGTTGAGCAGAAAGGCTCAAGGAGATATGCTTGCGTCGTTGTATGTTTCTAAAAACCGTGAGCATCTTAGCACTATGGGTTGGAGGTTTTACCCGGCTGAGGATTATGTTGTGGTTTCTTCTTTCCAAGTTGAGCCACAGATCATTTCGAGCATTATAGCGGCTCCAAGATCAGATCTTTCCATCCATGAGTTGAAGTTGAAGGTCAGGGCTGGTCAACTTGAGGACTATTCTATTTCGTCCGATGGTTGTTTGCGTTTCCGGGGTAGGTTGGTTGTTCCCAATCTGATAGATCTTCGGGAGGATATCCTTAGAGAAGCGCATATTGCGGTAGACACAGTGTTCATCCTGGTGCACGGAAGATGTACCATCTGATAGATCTTCGGGAGGATATCCTTAGAGAAGCGCATATTGCGGTAGACACAGTGTTCATCCTGGTGCACGGAAGATGTACCATGCGTTGAAGCCGCACTTCTGGTGGGCTGGTTTGAAGAGCGACGTTGCTGGTTTTTTTGCTCGTTGCTTAAACTGCCAGCAGGTTAAGGCTGAGAGGATGAGACCTGGTGGTCTGTTGCAGAGTTTGGAAGTGCCCCAATGGAATTGGGAGCACATAGCGACGGATTTTGTGACGCATTTGCCTCGTTCCAATAGAGGTTGCGATGCGATTTGGGTTGTTATCGACAGATTGTCGAAGTCTGCGCACTTCATTCCCTATGGTATGACCTTATCTTTGAAGAAAATGGCGAAACTGTACGTGGATTTTGTGGTTAGATTGCACGGTGTGCCTGTTTCGATTGTTTCTGACCGAGATCCAAGGTTTACTTTCAGGTTTTGGAAGAGTTTGCAAGCAGATTTGGGTACCAGATTGGCTATGAGTACAGCGTATCACCCTCAAATAGGTGGCCAATCTGAGAGAACTATCCAGACGTTGGAGGATATGTTAAGAGCTGTTGTGATGGATTTTGGTGGTAGCTGGCAAGACGCGTTGTCTTTAGTTGAGTTTTCTTACAATAACAGCTACCAAGTGACGATTGGTATGGAGCCGTTTGAGGCTTTGTATGGCAGAAAGTGCAGATCGCCAGTATGTTGGGAAGAAGTGGGGGAGAAGCAGCTGTCTTCCCCAGAGTTTGTGCAGCAGATGAAGGATCATGTGGATCTGATTCGACAGCGGATGAAAGCTGCCCAAGATCGCCGAGCCAGTTATGCAAATAGGAGGTGTCGACCTCTAGGTTTCAGGTTGGTGATCTCGTTTCCTTAAATTTTCTCCGTTTCGCAGTGTTATGCGCTTTGTACACAAGGGAAAGTTAGCCCCTCATTATGTTGGTCCGTATGAAATTGTTGAGAGGATTGTCCCTTTAGCGTATCGCTGTTGTTGCCACCAGATTTATCTTCTCTACATGATGTCTTTCATATTTCCATGTTGAGGAAGTATGAGCCAGATCCGTCTCATGTGCTGAGAACTGACGAGGTTGAGCTAGATCAGACGTTGAATTATGTTGTATCCCTTGGATGAGTAGCACGTGTTTAGACGTGAATGGCTGCATCTGTTTGCGTGAGTGTTGCATCAGATTTCAGTAGTTGTTTGCTCAGTTATCTTGAACTCTTGGGTTCAGTTGAGTTGTTCCTGGACTTGTTGATTTCGACGACGAAATCGTGTTTTAGTGGGGGAGAGATGTGAGACCTGTGTTTTCACAATCAGCTGTTGGTCGATGTGCTTGGCGTAGACATCGATTTTGCCTAAGTGTTGAAATCAGCAGCAGTAGTAGTGGGATCAGCCGTTGAGTGATCGCGTCAGTTGTTTGATATTTCAGACGTTGCGTGTTGGTAGGAAGCAGCAGCAATGCTGATGTGGATTTCATTCGTTGGTGTATTAGCACGTATCCAGCTGTTGCGAGTGATCATCTGTTGGTATATTAGTTGCGATGATCAGCAGAGAGCACTAAGGGACTTTGAAGCGACGACGTTTTGTGAGCAGGAACAAGCTGTTGGTTTTGTTAGCGTGTATCATATCGGGCAGCGAAACTACGTCGTTTAGATAAGTTGGATCGACAGCGTTTTGAGTGGAGCGCTTTGTATCAGCTGTTGGTTATGATAGACATCAGCTGTTGAGAGATCTCATGCGTTGTAACTGCTGGTTTGTGAATCAGTTGTTGGTAGCAAGGTGACGTGTTCCTCTGCGACGTCGTTTGGTTAAGTTGGTGCGACGCCGTTTAGTCTTAGCGTTGTTTGAAAGATTTAACTGCTGGTTGTTATATTAGCGATAGGCAAAAGCTGATGCGTGATTTCAGCTGCTGGTTGGGAATATTAGTTGTGACAACTGATTTTTTCGGTGGATCTGTTCCTGTTTCTATCTGTTGATTAAGTAGTGTATTTAAGAGAAGACTTGGTCTTCGATTGTTTAACAGATCCCATACTTAGAAATATTTCCTGATAGCAAATCTTGTCGCGAACCCTAGTTACTGTTCACAGTAACCTTATCCATCCTAATTTCCGGTGGTAGACAACTCCGACGAGAGTGAGAGTGGTAGGCGTTGGACTCCTCTCGCTAAGGTGCTTCGTTCTATACCTCTTTAGAAAGCTTTGGAGGAGCTGGAAGAGGATCGCAGGATCGCTAAGACACCTCCCTTGTGTAGTTTGCTAGCATAAGCGTTCCCTTCCGTGACAGTAGTTTCGTTGGGGTAAGTAAAGATGCTACCTTTAAACTTTGTTAGAGCTTTCCGTTGAGTTAGGAAGGTAGATGAGCGCTAGTGGAGTTGTAGCTCCCAGCTGCTGTTATTTTACGTTTCGGCTTTTGAGCAGTGGCTTATGTTGATATAGCAGGTGACAGATCTGTGTTTCTAGGACTTGATTGTAGCAGCTGTGTGTGGTAATTATAGATCAGAAGGTGGTGAGGTACGGATGTTGAGCTTATATTACGGCTGGAATTGGCATGGATATTATGTTTGATTTCTGTATTTTCATTGCTTGTTGTTTTATATGCTGTTCAGCTGTTTCATTGCATACGCATGATCATTTCCATTTCAGTTGTTGTAGCCGTTGTCAGGCCCGTGCTAATCTCACAGGATTAGAGCACAATTAAGCACATAATCACGGAAGCGTAAAACAGGGCTTAAAAATTTTTCGAAATAATATGGGCCTGAACTCAAAACATACATTCAAAATATCAATACTCAAAATACGAGTTGACTCAAACTCATATAAAACAGGTAACGACAAATTTCAATTCAAATACAGATCCCCAAGACATAAAAACACGGGGCATCCCCCGATTCAATACATAGTAAAAGTAGACCAGGACTCAAGGAAACGGGGATCAACCAGCTGACGCTCCACTCTGTCCAGCTTGGTTACCTGAAGATCCTGCAAATGGGTAACACAGACCCAAACAACACAAAAGCAGGAAAATAAATACGAGGTTAAGCCTCAATACGAAGAGCTATCAAAACAGCTAATCATGAAACATGCTATAATCAATGCTATGAAATGCATGAGGGCTATCAAGGATCGGATAGCTAGACCAGTGTATCAACTGGAAAATCATCTCAATCAGCCTCTATACCTGCACGGTGTATCAACCGGGGAAATCATCGGTCCGTGATCTTCAGAGTCCGTCAGCCCACCACAACTCGGTGGTAGACACTCGAATCCGGTAGTCACCACTCCGATGATAGCGTTGGACTTTTCAGGCACAACTCATCAGTCGGCCAGTCACAACGTGGCTTTCAATCAGGTTATCAGTCAATCTGTCAATCAGGCTCGAAATGTATGCATGTATGCCAATTCAATATTTAATGCACAATGCATACAATTCAATACGTGAAAACAGAATGTAAAACTCAATCAATTCACAAGCTGTATCACGTAAATTACAGAAGCATATCAACAGATTTCACAACATCAATCAAAGCCATGTTCACGCTCAAGCTGCTAAATCTGCTCAATTCGTACCTCCAACGACTGATTTCTACCTCAACAGATTATTACCAAGGAACGGCAGTTTCTTCCTGCACAATTATACCCTTCACTGGTCCCGTCCAACCACAACAAAGTTCCTGGAAGCTGAAATCTGTACAAGGCATCTCATTCTTAGTTCATATCTAACTCAAATCTGAACCTCAACATACAAATTCCTACGGCCAAGAACTCGAATCCAGTTCTACTTCTAAACAAAGTACTACAGCCAATACTAAGCTTAGAACGGTAGGAAAAATGCTTACCCAGAAGCTGAAATTAGTGGAGAACTATCAAATTCCACTGTACGAAGAAACCAGCAACTTCGCGATCCTCTCCAAGATCGTTCTACAGCCTCAAATGGGTAACAATCGGTAGAGAAACTCACAAGGAATCCAGCGCCACCAAGTTCACTCAAAACAATGGCGGGAAGCGGCAGCAATCGACGGAGAAAAGTCACGGTGAACAGTAGCTAAAACGAGGGTTTGGATATGGAGATAAGAAATATCGGGTTCAGAATAATTCTAAGTGTCGATCAACACTTATCTATATATATATATGTCAATCCAACTGCTGTTGTTCTCAAAATAACCAGACGTCGTGAACAATAGGTATCTCACAACAGATTCGGGTTCAGAATAATTCTAAGTGTCGATCAACACTTATCTATATATATATATGTCAATCCAACTGCTGTTGTTCTCAAAATAACCAGACGTCGTGAACAATAGGTATCTCACAACAGATACCAGTCGTTGCTTTCAACAGAAACCAGATTTTCCTCTTAACAAACCAGCAGCAACCACCAGGCGTTGCATTTGCAAAGTAGCATCAAAACGACACCGTTCCAACTAAACAAAATGACGTCGCAGCGTTCCACCATCTGACAACAGATTTCTCTTGCGAAGCAACCAAAAGCTGGTAACAGATTCCTTTCAAAAAAACCACTAGTGACTGGTTACGCGAAACAATTAAAAACGACGATGTAAAGGACATGTCATCATATCTGTCAACAGCTGGTTAACCAACCCAACGACTGGATAAACCACGCAACAGATCCCTCGCTACTGGTACCAGACGCAATACCCAAAATGCTGAGTTTCAACTTATCAAAACGACGTCGCGTTGCTCCCACGACTGGTTCCTCAAACCAGCAGCTGGTCACTCAGCTGGAACAATTTCTCATAAAGAAACAGCTGATAGCGCTACAATTCAGTAGTCAACACCAAAATATTGACCAACACGTGTCACTCTGTCGATCATTCTCGTAATTGCGCGCCTGCTGCCAGCAGCAACCTCGCCAAGCGCAACTACTGCCAGCAGCAACCTTCTTCAAGCGCAACTACTGATATAAATTCCACCAGCTGCGAGCTACAGTACCGTTGACTCGCGTTGACTCTTGAATTTAGCTGCGACTGGTTTCTAACACTTAGAGAAATTCGACAACCCAAAATCCCACTAATCCTACGAAACAGATTAATCACTATTCGAATTTCTCAATCCTCACATTCTCCCCATCTTAAGAGATTTCGTCCTCGAAATCAAAGGTAAACTCAAGGAAAAATTCAATCAATTCATTCCAAAAACAGCATACAAAACAACAATTCATCAGATACAAACCCAAGAGTTCAAGATAACTGGGTAATCAACAAATATCAACTACGGAAAACACAACCAGAAACCGAAATCTTAAAAAACAATCTACTCAAACAGATGCGGCCACTCACGCTGCATCTTCTCTTCCGGTTCCCAAGTTGCTTCTTCTCTACCATGCTTGCTACATTTGACCATCACCAACGGAATCACTTTGTTCCTCAGCTGCTTCTCCTTCCTATCCAGAATCTGGACTGGATATTCAACATAACTCAAAGCATAATCTAGCTCAACTTCGTCGGTTCTCAATACATGGGACGGATCTGGCTCATATTTCCTCAACATTGACACATGAAAGACATCATGCATCGTTGCCAACTCATCAGGCAGTCTCAATCGATAAGCCAACTGTCTTATCCGCTCGATAATCTCAAAGGGACCAACGAATCTAGGAGCTAATTTGCCTTTAAATCTGAAGCGCATAACGCTCTTGAAAGGAGAAACTTTGAGAAATACTCGATCGCCAACCTCAAACTCTAACGGTCGACGTCTTCGGTTAGCATAGCTGGTGAATCTATCTTGTGCAGCCTTCATTCTACTTCGAATCAAATCAATCTGATATTTCATATGCTGCACAAACTCAGGGGTAGAAAGTTGTTTCTCACCAACTTCTTCCCAACAAATCGGAGATCTGCATTTTCGACCATACAACGCCTCAAATGGAGCCATCCCAATAGTCACCTGGTAGCTGTTATTATATGAAAACTCAACCAACGACAAAGAATCCTGCCAGCCACCACTAAAATCCATCACAACTGCTCGCAGCATATCCTCTAAAGTCTGGATAGTCCGCTCAGACTAACCATCTATCTGTGGGTGATAGGTTGTACTCATAGCCAATCTCGAACCCATCGCTGCTTGCAGAATCTTCCAAAAACGAGAAGTGAATCTTGGATCTCTGTCAGAAACTATCGAAACAGGCACTCCATGCAATCTAACCACATGGTCGATATACAGCTTCGCCATTTTCTTCATCGAACACCTCACGTCATAGGGAATGAAGTGGGCTGACTTTGAAAGTCTATCACTCACCACCCAAATCGCATCACATCCCCTACTCGATCGAGGTAGATGAGTCACAAAATCCATGGCGATGTGCTCCCAATTCCATTGGGGCACCTCCAAACTCTGTAGCAATCCACCAGGTCTCATTCTCTCAGCCTTGACCTGCTGGAAATTCAGACATCTAGCAACAAAACCAGATATGTCGTCTTCATGCCTTCCCACCAGTAGTGAGATTTCAAGGCATGGTACATCTTTTCCTCGCCCGGATGCACACTGTACTGACTACAATGCGCTTCATTCATAATGGTCTCTTTCAAATCGATCAAGTTCGTAACCATCAATCTTCCTCGAAATCTTAGACACCCATCAGACGAAACAGAGAAATCATCAGACTGACCACTTCGGGCTTTAATATTCAACTCATGAACATATGGATCAGTCCTCTGTGCCTCCTTGATGTCACTCACAATCTGCGGTTCTACTTGAATCGAAGAAACCATAAACTACTGATCACCCGGCTGGAAACTCCAACCAGAAGTACTCAATTGTTCATAGTCTTTAGAGACACTCAAAGACGAAAGCATCGTAGGTTGGGTCTTCCTACTCAAAGCATCTGCTACTGAGTTCATCCGCTCAGGCTGATACTGAATCTCACAGTTAAAGTCCTTGAGCAATTCCATCCATCGTCATTGCCTCATATTCAGATCAGAGTGCGTGAAGAATATTTCAGGCTCTTGTGGTCGGTATACACCACAAATTCTTCACCGTACAGATAATGTCGCCAAATCTTCAAGGCAAACACTATCGCAGCCAACTCCAAATCATGAACAGGGTACCTCGTCTCGTGAGGCTTCAACTGTCGAGACGCATAGGCTATCACGTACCCGTTATGCATCAGCACACATCCTAAACCATTGAGAGAAGCATCGGAGCACACAACAAATACTCCGGATCCAGACGGTAAAGCCAAAACAGGAGCATTAGTCAACTTCTCCTTCAACGTCTGAAAACTATACTCGCACTCATCAGTCCAAACAAACTTCCTATCCTTCTGAGTCAACTGAGTCAGAGGCTGGCTATCGAAGAGAACTTCTCGATAAAACGCCTGTAATAGCCAGCGAATCCCAAGAAGCTACGGATCTCTGAAAAGTTCCTAGGTCTCTCCTAGTTAAGAACTGCTTCGACCTTACCTGGATCTACCGAAATCCCTTGCGCTGAAATAACATGACCCAAAACGATAATCCGATCAAGCCAAAATTCACACTTGCTGAACTTGGCGTACAATTGCGAGTCTCTCAACCTCTGAAACACCAATCTGAGATGCTCCTTATGCTCTCTCATGATCCTTGAGTACACTAGGATGTCATCTATGAAGACGATCACGAACCGATCGATGTACTCTCTAAAGACGCGATTCATCAAATCCATGAAAACAGTTGGGGCATTTGTCAAACCCAAACGGCATGACCAGAAACTCATAATGCCCATATCGAGTCCGAAATGCTGTCTTCGCCACGTCAGCGTCTCTAATCCGCAACTGGTGATAACCAGAGCGCAAATCAATCTTCAAGTAAATGACCGATCCCTGCAACTGATCGAACAAGTCATCAATGCTCGACAAAGGATACTTGTTCTTCACCGTTGCCTTATTCAACTGTCGGAAATCCACGCACATCCTCATAGATCCATCCTTCTTCTTCACAAAAAGAATCGGAGCTCCCCAAG
Source organism: Dorcoceras hygrometricum (assembly GCA_001598015.1). Taxonomy (NCBI): domain Eukaryota; kingdom Viridiplantae; phylum Streptophyta; class Magnoliopsida; order Lamiales; family Gesneriaceae; genus Dorcoceras; species Dorcoceras hygrometricum. Next base: position 42,175 of record KV014373.1, on the reverse strand, counting down.
GCGACATACTCAGTCTGATGAAGCCCTTTTCCAAGAGATCTCTCAAATGATCCTTCAGCTCTTTCAACTCTGCTGGCGCCAACCGGTAAGGAGCTCTAGAAATCGCGGCGGTACCGGGCACCAACTCGATGCTGAAATCGATCTCACATCATGGAGGGAATCTAGGAATCTCATCCGGGAACACATCGGGAAACTCTCGGACGATCGAAATGTCGCTCAACTCCAATCGGGGCTCTTGGGAAACGTCAAGAGCGTAAATCATGAATCCATCATTATCCAGCGATAGCAGACTAAACATCTCCATGGCGGACACCAGTGGAATCTTCGAGCGTGAATCAGCACCGTAGAACTCCCACCTGTCACCCGAGTCAGGGCGAAATCTCACCACACCATGAAAACAGTCAACAGTAGCCTTATAGCTAGATAATACATCCATTCCCAAGATGCAATCAAAATCTCTGGTTCCCAAAACAATCAGATCGGACTCCAAAACATGCTCATCAAATCGAAGCACACAATCCAACACCACTTCACGGGATCACAGATTCACACCAGCAGGGGTAGACACGGAAACAACATCAAACAATGGGGAAGAACTCAACCCATTCTCACAAACAAACAACTCAGAAATAAAAGAGTGTGATGCACCAGTGTCAAAAAAAACTCTCGCGGGATAATCAAAGATAAAGCATGTACCTGCGATCATCATACCAGGCACCTCCTCAGCCTGCTCTCTCATCAAAGCGTTTGCCTGAGCCTGCTGGGGAATCTGAAACTGGGGTCGAGAAGGTCCTCCAAACCTAGACGGTCCACTAGGCTGAAATCCAGATCGCTGGGTAGGGGCAGGAAACTGTGGTCTCTGGGAAGAACCACCAGCTGATCCCTGCTGCGAAGGAACTGAAGACTGACCCCTCAACAAAGGACACACTCTAACAAAGTGTCCTGGCTGTCCGCAGTTACGGCAAGACCCCTGAACTCCACGACACTGTGAAGTCGGATGTGTTGGATCTGTTTTTACAGATCCTGATTAAGTTTTGAATTACACAAAACCTGTTATTGTGATTCTAACAATTCTACTTAAGCGTACAGATTTCAGGTACGAAGAAGACGATCAGCAGCAGCCATATATGTCCAGCAGATGGTTCGCAATATTATCGATCAGCAGTTGATTTGATGATCATAAGAATCGGCAGTTGAATTAGCAATGGAGACGTCCAGAGTTATATCAGCTGTTCGTAATCAGGCGGTGGCCAAGAAATCAGCTGGAGCATGATAATCCAGCTGGAACGATAACAACCAGCTGAAGAGCTAAAGTGCGAAGCGAACCAGCAGGATCATGTATTGAGAAGCTTGCTGGAGCATTAGATCGAAGAAGAAGATGCGTAAGTACTGCTGACGAATCTGTTAGCAGTCGCTGATGTAAGTACTGTTGATGAATCTATCAACAGTCGCAATTCAAGAAGAAGAAGAAGAAGCGTAGATGGAGCTGGAACGAAGAAGTTCAGCAGGAAGCTACAGTGATCAGCAGATGAAGATTCAGCAGATGAGAAGAGATGCGCTAGATATGAAATGAGCTGTGATGACATCAGCCTTGATGTCATCACAATCAGCAGTTGGCAATCAGCAGATGAAGCAAAGCGCGAGAGGAGAAGCGACGTCGTGTTGGAGAATCAGCAGATGAAGAGAGACGTAAAAGAGAAGCGACGTCGTAGAGGAGGAAATTCAGCAGAGAGCTACTGTACATCAGCAGATGCTATTTAGAGATAGCAATAGCAAAATGATGTCGTTTACATAAGTTGATACGACAGCGTTTTGCTCTTACACTAAAGATTCAGCAGATGCTCTTTGCGATGAGGAAACTCAGCAGGGACTTCTCTCAAGAGAAACCAGCAGGTAGCAACAGCATCCAGTCGAGAGCTATAATATATCAGCTGTTGCTACGCATCCAGTCGCAGGAATTCCAGGCGCAAAGAATAGTTGAAGAAGCAAAGCGCAGCAGTTGAAGAATGAATCAGCAGCGAAGCAGTTGACGACTTACGAAGTATTATCAAAGCTGGATGTCAACTGCTGAGCTCAATTCAAATGGCGAAAGCGACAAGAAGTCTGCAAAAGAAAAGGACACAAGTACTGTTCCCCTGTCGGTACTTTACAGAGGAGCGTTGCACTGAAATGGAAAGAAGACAAGATAGCCATCTGAAGCGCTGAACAGTTTTGGAAGCTTTCCAACGGGAAGAATTTCTACGGAGGCTATATATTCGAGGCGACGCCAATTGAAGAAGTGTCCTGTTGATAGTGAGCGAGACGCTGAGTGTTCTGCTGAGTGTTCGTTCAGTTGGTGCAACTACATACTGTGGTAGAATTACTTTGAATATACAGTGCACCAACAGAGGGAAAAATGAAGAGATAGACGAAGCAATCGACCGCCATTAGAGAAGAGCTTTTCACGAGTGTTGATTGCTGAGTCTAGATTAGCTTGTTAGAGCATGTCCCTCGTGTGTGAGAAAAACAGAGAGTTTGAGAGCTACAATGTATCAATCTCACACACCCGGATTCATTCACATCTATGTGTGAATGAATCTCGAAATCTGTTTACAGTTCCCGTCCAAGCATGAAGACGTAAAACGCTTGTGTATGTAGTCAGTCACAAAGCTGCGGCTGTTGTGCATTTTTGGAGTCTAGGAGTTCTCACAGCTGCTGGTTGTGGGATTGGGTCTGTACACGCAGTTGTAAGATCAAATCTTCTAGTGGAGCCTTCTGAGGTGGAAGAAGGGGAGATGTAGGATATTGATATCCGAACATCCATAAACAAACCTGCTGAGTATCGTGTTCTTTAAGCTTTCAGTATTGCATATTTACTTTAGCACTCAGCATACACATCGCATGCATTCGCACGGTGTATCAACCGGGGAAATCATCGATCCGTGATCTTCAGAGCCCGTTAGCCTATCACAGCTCGGTGGTAGACACTCGAATCCGGTAGTCACCACTCCGATGATAGCGTTGGACTTTTCAGGCACAACTCAGCAGTCGGCCAGTCACAACATGTCTTTCAATCAGGTCATCAATCAATCTGTCAATCAGGCTCGAGATGTATGCATGTATGCCAATTCAATATTCAATGCACAATGCATACAATTCAATACGTGAAAACAGAATGTAAAACTCAATCAATTCACAAGCTGTATCACGTAAATCACAGAAGCATATCAGCAGATTTCACAACATCAATAACAGCCATGTTCACGCTCAAGCTGCTAAATCTGCTCAATTCATACCTCCAACGACTGATTTCTACCTCAACAGATTATTACCAAGGAACTACAGTTTCTTCCTGCACAATTCTACCCTTCGCTGGTCACGTCCAACCACAACGAAGTTCCTGGAAGCTGAAATTTGTACAAGACATCTCATTCTTAGTTCATATCTAACTAAAATTGAACCTCAACATACAAATTCCTACGGCCAAGAACTCAAATCCAGTTCTACTTCTAAAAAAAGTACTACAGCCAATACTAAGCTTAGAACGGTAGGAAAAATGCTTACCCAGAAGCTGAAATTAGTGGAGAACTATCAAATTCCACTGTACGAAGAAACCAGCAACTTCGCGATCCTCTCCAAGATCGTTCTACAGCCTCAAATGGGTAACAATCGGTAGAGAAACTCACAAGGAATCCAGCGCCACCAAGTTCACTCAAAACAACAGCGGGAAGCGACGGCAATCGACGGAGAAAAGTCACGGTGAACAGTAGCTAAAACGAGGGTTTGGATATGGAGATTAGAAATATCGGGTTCAGAATAATTCAACACTTATCTATATATATATATATATATATACAATCCAACTGCTGCTGTTCTGTATATATATATATATATATATCAATCCAACTGCTGCTGTTCTCAAAATAACCAGACGTCGTGAACAGTAGGTATCTCACAACAGATACCAGTCGTTGCTTTCAACAGGAATCAGATTTTACTCTTAACAAAACCAGCAGCAACCACCAGGTGTTGCATTTGCAAAGTAGCATCAAAACGACACCGTTCCAACTAAACAAAACGACGCCGCAGCATTCCACCAGCTGACAACAGATTTCTCTTGCGAAGCAACCAAAAGCTGGTAACAGATTCCTTCCAAAAAACCACCAGCGACTTGTTACGCGAAACAATTAAAAACGACGACATAAAGGACACGTCATCATATCTGTCAACAGCTGGTTAACCAACCCAGCGACTGGATAAACCACGCAACAGACCCCTCGCTACTGGTACCAGACGCAATACCCAAAACGCTGCGTTTCAACTTATCAAAACGACGTCGCGTTGCTCCCACGACTGGTTCCTCAAACCAGCAGCTGGTCACTCAGCTGGAACAATTTCTCACAACGCAACAGCTGATAGCGCTACAATTCAGTAGTCAACACCAAAATATTGACCAACACGTGTCGCTCTCTCGATCATTCTCGCAATTGCGCGCCTGCTGCCAGCAGCAATCTCACCAAGCGCAACTATTGCCAGCAGCAACCTTCTTCAAGCGCAACTACTGATATAAATTCCACCAGCTGCGAGCTACAGTACCATTGACTCGCGTTGACTCTTGAATTTCGCTGCGACTGGTTTCTAACACTTAGAGAAATTCTACAACCCAAAATCCTGTGACTAATCCTACGAAACAGATTAATTAATATTCGAATTTCTCAATACTCACATTCGTGCTTTGTTGTTGCTCTGTTTTCTTACCAGGATGCGAGGGCGAGCGGCAATACATCACTCTCATTCTCCGAGTGGTTAACTACCACAGTTCATTGGTTGGGCAACAGCAGGTTGAGTTTTTGATGCATCTGGTATTCAGGTGTGGTGTAAAGATGAATGGATAATTCCCGTGTTCTTGTACACACACCAGTGGCCACTAACTATTCTTCGCATAATCTGTTGAATTCTTTGGCTCCCTTTCTTGGTTGTAGCCTTCGGCTGTTGCATTGTCCCTCATGCATAGCATTAGCATTATATGTTTTTCTATTCATTGTTGTTTTATAGTTGCTCTCCGTACTGGGGTTTAACCCCGAGGTACCTCTGGGGCTGTTGTGTTTGTTTGCCTGACTTTTGTTCAGGTTTTCCAGGATTTGTAGCTGGTAGAGGTTATGATCCAGCTGGTGGTGCCCCAGGAGGTGGTTAGAGTATCCCAGTTATATATAGTATTTTTATACACTGGTATCACTTTGTGTGATGCTTAGTCTTATATAGTTGGTAGACCATCTGTACTTATGTAGTATTCAGCCGTTGGGCATTTGTTGTACTTGAATATTTGTGCTGTTTTGGATTTATAAATTTGGATTATTTTAAGTATCTTGTATTTTAAATTTTGTTATCTTTCAGTCAGGCCAAAAGCAAAAATTTTAACCACTTTTTTTGTTGCTTCCGCTTGTTTCTGCGTGCTTGATCTCTGATGTGAGCACGAGGCCTGACAGCCTGTACCTAAGAGCATAGCTGAGGTTCGATGTTTCTTAGGTCTCGCTGGATATTATCGACGTTTTATATAGGGATTTTCTAAGATAGTTGTTCCTTTAACGTCATTAACCAAGAAGGATGTTAAGTACGATTGGTCCCCAGAATGCCAATCCAGCTTTGAGAGGTTAAAGCAGGCATTGATAGAAGCCTCTGTTTTAACATTTCCATTAGGAAAAGGAAATTTCACGATCTACACGGATGCATCAAAGATAGGATTGGGAGCTGTTTTGATGCAAGATAAAAGAGTGATTGCTTATGCTTCTATACAGCTGAAGATTCACGAAAATAATTATCCTACTCATGACCTTGATAGCAGCGGTGGTTTTCACATTAAATATTTGGAGACATTATCTTTATGGGGACAAATGCGAAATTTTTACGGACCACAAAAGCCTTAAATTTTTCTTTATCCAGAAGGAGATTAACATGAGGTAGAGATGAAGGCACTGGTTAAAGACTATGATTGTGTAATTAGCTATCACCCTGGTACAGCTAACGTAGTAGCTGATGCACTAAGTAGAAGAGCAGTGGGATTAACTCAGATTTTAGTTCAAATACCATTAGTGATAGAAATCGACAGATTTGAGTTGGAAGTAGTTACAAGAACTTATGCTGCTAGACTAGCTGTTCTTACAATCCAATCTACTTTGAAGGATCGGATTAGAGATAGTCAGATAAAGGATGAACAATTGCTAAAATGGAAGAAGCAATATGAAGAAAGAGGTGGAAATCTTTATACTACAGTAGACGGAATTGTGAAATACCAGGATAGGTTTTGGGTACCGCGAGTTGATAACTTGCGCAATGAAATTATGAGTGAAGCCCATAACACTCTGTATTCGATTCACCTAGGAGGAACAAAGATGTATAAGGATTTACAAAAATTGTTTTGGTGGCCAGGAATGAAAAGAGATATTTCCAATTTTGTTTCTGAGTGTTTAACATGCCAACAAGTAAAAGCAGAGCATCAGAGACCAGCGGGGATGTTAAAGCCACTCCCTATACAGTATGGAAATGGGATAACATAGAGATGGATTTCATAGTGGGTTTACCAAAGACACTCCATGGATTTAACTCTATTTGGGTTATTATTGATAGATTAACTAAGTCAGCTCACTTCTTACCAGTAAATATGACGTATGATTTGAATACGTACGCTAAGCTGTATGTAAAAGAAATAGTGAAACTCCATGGTATTCCAAATTCTATAGTATCAGATCGAGATCCCAGATTTACTTCTATGTTTTGGAAGAGCTTACATAAAGCCATGGGGACTAAGTTAACCTTCAGTACAGCTTTCCATCCGCAAACTAATGGACAATCAGAAAGAGTGATTCAAACATTACAGGAATTTCTTCGTGCGTGTACTCTAGACTTTGCCGTAAGCTGGGATTCTAAATTGCCTTTATTTGAGTTCACGTACAACAATAGTTATCAGGATTCAATATAAATGGCTCCTTAAGAAGCACTGTATGGCAGAAAATATAGATCATCGATACATTGGGATGATATAGGTGAAAGATCAGAGATAGGATCTGATATTATATAACAGACTTCAGAAGCTATCAAAAGAATACGTCATCAAATGAAAACATCACAGAGTAGACAAAAGAGCTATGCTGATAGCCATCGCCGAGAGTTGAATTTCGAAGTAGGAGATCATGTATTTTTTAAAGTAGCAACTATGAAAGGTGTAATGAGATTTGGGCGAAAAGGCAAGCTAAGTCCTAGATTTATTGGACCATTTGAAATACTGGAAAGAATTGGGACTTTAGCTTATCGTATAGCTTTACCCCCTCAGTTGTCAGCTATTCACAATGTATTCCATATATCATCTCTTAGGAAATACATTTAAAATTCTTCGCATGTATTAAGATATGAACCTATCCAGCTTGCACCAGATTTGACTTACGAATAAGCTCCAGTGAATATTCTTTCGAGAGAGAATCGTAAGTTAAGAAATAGAAGTATCCCTATGATTAAGGTTCAGTTGACAAATCACTCAGAAAGGGAAGCAACCTAGGAAGCCGAAGCTGACATGCGAAATAGCTATCCAGATTTGTTTAAGTAAGTAGATTTCGAGGACGAAATTTCTTTAAGGAGGGTATAATTGTAACGCCCAGAAACATTTAAATCCACAAATAGAAATTTTTAAGAGTTGAGAGATCTATTTGAAATAATATCGTAAATCAACTTTCACATGGTTGATTTTTCAGATTTGAGGCACAGTTTCAAGAGTTGTCCAGCCGATTCACACAAGCCGATTTATTTCCTCTTTTAAATGGTTCGAGTTTCATCTTTAGTTACTTTTAAATGGAGTAGAACTTAAGTATTTTTAGCACATTTGAAATAAAACGTGTTCGACATTAGATTTCAGATTTCATATAAAAGCTGCCGAACCAATTCATTTATATTTCATTCTCAAATACTTCACTTTTCACAAGCGGTGTTCTCTGCAAGAAAAATCGAACAAAAGCTTTCAAAACTTTTCACAGAAAGTGATTGGATTGTGTTGATTCAGGCTAGATAAGCTTGCTGTAATTGTTGTCGCAGACAAAGGCAAGTAAACTATGTTTCTTGCTACACTCTTGAAAGCATATATTGTTTCTACTGCATGTTTGTATGAGTTTTAAAAGGTTTGAGAACTGTTCTTCAAACGCAGGAAGAAGTTATGATGTTTCACGTAGAGAAAGTATGTGTTTGCTGAGTATTTTGATTCAGAAAATTTGTTCGAAAATGTTTGATGATGTTCGTTCTTGTTTCTTCCTCAGTTTTCTGGGATATTCTTTTAAGCAGCTCGCGAGAAGCTTGCGTGATTCTTGTCAGTAGCTTACAAGCAGCTTTGACATTTTTGCATCAGTAGCTTACATGTAGCTTTGTCATTATTATTTCTGGAGTTTTTCATAGATATTTTCGATCCCTTTGGATTAAGGAAACCTTTGAAGTTTCCATATTTCAAGCTAAGTTCGAAATCTGATTCTTTTCTTGGAACTGTTTATGGTTCGTGAACTGTTTCTTTCCCAAACTGATGTTGTGTTCACATTTTGTTCTTTCTTTCAGAACTGCTTATGTTGAGATCTGATTTCGTAATCCAAGTCTGAGTTGAATTCGTTTGACCATCGAAATCTGAATTGTTCATTTATGTCATATTGACTTTTCCAAATCTGAGTTGACCAAACAGTCCAGATCTTATTTTCTACCGAAAGTTGGTACGCTTGCGTATTGTTTATACTCAGAGCTGATTTTAGTTTTCTTCTTCGATTGAAATCCCATGAATTTCCAATAGTTCTTGAACATCAAAAAAAGTTTTAAAACAGCAAACCATACTTGACAGAGATCTGTTTCAGATCAAGAAAATGAAAGAAAAGATAGAACATAAAGAAAAGAAAGTTTTATAGAATATTTTAAAGAGATTTTGGCATAGATAACAGATGGTTTCCATAGGAAGGGTGAGGACGCTGGTTGACGAACCAGTGTGCCCCTTCAAATTGAAAGGGACAAGATTATGGTTAGCAAACTATAATCCCTTTCACAGAAAAGATGGGATTTATTCCACAGAGCTGATATCAGATGACAGTTTGATCAAACGACCGTAACCTCTGTACAGGTGTCTAAGAAATATTCGATTAAATGATAAGAACAGAGCACATGGTGATTTTTAATCATGACTCTGAGAAAGATTTAAGGTTATTCCTTTTAAAAGCAAGTAAATGTTTTCAATCATGTGCTGCTATGCTTTCAGATTGGCCGATTATCAGTTTAAATTGTTCAGCTTATCAAGTTTTCCTCATTTTACAGTTTTACATATTATCGTATTCAGTATACGCATTTATTCAGATTTGAACTACAGTGCAGATAAAGTTATTGTTATGTTTGCATTGCCTGTTTGTTATTCCAGATTTACTTGCTGAGCCTCTAGGCTCACTAATTTTCTTGAGTGCAGGTGATGAGCAGTAGGGAGCTGGATGGTGTGAGCTGGAACAGATCGGAGGTGTTTATCGTGGACATCAGTTTCAATTCTGTTTATTGTAAACAATAGTTTCCATTCAATTTTCATTCTCTTCTGATTTTGTTGTACAGAAATATAGTTATAAGCTTTCGAAACATAACAGATTACCGATTTCTTGTTTTGATGTAATCTGAACAGAAGTGTACTTTGAACATTGTATGAATTTCCGCATAGATATATGTACAGATCTGTTTTCCAGTTCTAAGAATGAAAGTTCTATTTTATCGCAATTCAGTCCAGAAATTTGTATGTTGTAAGTTTTGTCCCGCGTACAAATATGTAGATTCTTTCAATTTGAAACCCAAAACTTATTAATTTAAGTTAGAAAAGGTTCAGCCCCTTACAGTTGAGCCATTGTCGATTAGGACTCTTGACACTGGCTTCCCATTCACATGAGCTTTAATGTACAATGGTCTTATATGCTTTGTCATCTCTGGTGTGGGTTTCTCTATTATCATCTTCTTTGGCCTACTAGATGTTCCTCTCTTATAATAACGCCGGAACCTCCTTTAGGATTTTCAGCTTCCTTTGTATCCATTCTTTCTGAACTATGGTTCACTGTCTCTTCTTCATCAACATTCCACAATCTAAATTTTTCTGGCAATATCACTACCCCTGTTTTGCAGTCTACTGATATATGAAATTTTCCCACACGAAAATCAATTGTTTTGTTTTCTCGAGTATCGTCTTCACTGATCATATCATCACTGTCCTCACTATGTTTGTCTCCAGTAGCCTTTCTACAGAATTTGGATTTGCTAACCGTGTTTTCTATTACCTTTCGTTTAGCGGCTGCTATTTCTCTGAGCATCCTTCTTTTCTGTGTTCTAGTGAGTGGTTTAGGGAATTTCTTGTGCTGGACCACCCTCCAAGCATCACCAACATCATTTCTGGTGGGAGGACAAACTTTGGTCTATTTTGATGCTCTGCTGCTTCACTCTTTGAGTTTTCCCAGTAGACTCATTTTTCTTACTGTGGTTATTCATTGTACGAGTATTTACTGGCTGAAGCTTCAAGTAGTTTTCTTCCTCCTTCTGGTATACGCGTGACATTCGATGATACACCTCACCAGGATAATGTCTTTCCCTTGTTTTCCTGGGAAAATATTGGTTACTCGGCCGATTGGCCGTAGATCCACCAACATTTCATGGACTCCTCATTCGAACATGTTTTGCTATTGGCCTATCATAAATTCTATTAGTTTCAAACATCTTTCCTTTTGGAATCCAACATGTTCTGACATTCTTCTTGTTTATCACACGCCTTTCTTGTCTGTTATTTAAAATTCTCTCAGGTCTGTGGTATTCATATTTATTGATGCTACTGAAGGAAACGGGTCTTTGTCTCTAGCCATCTTGTTTTTCTGGGAATTTCAGCACTCCCTTATTGATTCTTTCCTGCAGAATATTTTTAAAAACCCAACATGACTTTGTAGTATGGTTGTATGAATCATAATACTCACGTCCCTTGGTTTCTTCTGTAGAAGGTACTCGGTGATCCGGCGGAAAGGTAATGAACCTCTTTCACCAAATAATCGATAATCTCACCAGATTTAGATACATCAAAAGTTTACTGCATGTCCTTGGCCGGGAGTGTGTTGTTTTTCTTTTCTGATTCCCCAGACTTTTTCGTGAGTAAAGTACAGATACTTGATCCATTGGTACGAAGCTCCGTCAAGGCCACCTCTTTTATATCCTGATAGTATGAGCCTAGCATTGTCTTCTTCTTGTAAGTTTCCTCTTTTAACAACTCCTCGTACTCTGCTATTTTGGAACATAACTCAAAGAAGTCTCTAAACTCTTACCCTGGAATTTCTTCCTCAATTCAAAGTCCAGCCCCTTCTGCGTCATTTGGATGAATTCTACTTCTTGTAGGAAGACTTTGCATCAATTTTTCATCTTTTAAAACATGTGCACAAACATATCCATAGATTAGCATTTCTTTTAGCTAATCGTGGATAGATCAACAATACATACCTCGGGTTCAGTGTGATAAAATTGAGTATGAAAATTGTCAGGCCCCGTTCTAATTACTCAATAAAATAGCACAATTAAAACACATTAACACGGAAGCATAAAAAATACGGGCTTAAATTTTTTTTTAAATAGTTTGGGCCTGAACTCAAAACATACATTCAAATTATCAATACTCAAAATATGAGTTAACTCAAACTCATACAATACACGTAGCCAACAATACTCAATTCAAAGTAGATCCTCAAACATAGAAACCCGGGGCATCCCCCGGTTCGATACATAATAAAATAGACTGGAACTCAAGGGAACGGGGATCGACCAGCTGAACCTCCACTCTGTCCAGCTTGGTTACCTGAAGATCCTGCAAATGGGTAACACAGACACAAACAACACAAAGCAGGAAAAGAAAATACGAGTTCAAGCCTCAGTACGAAGAGCTATCAAAACAGCTAACATGCAACATGCTATAAATCAATGCTATGAATGCATGAGGGCTATCAAGGATCGGATAGCTAGACAAGTGTATCAACTGGCAATCATCTCAATCAGCCTATATACCCGCACGGTGTATCAACCGGGAAAATCATCGGTCCATGATCTTCGGAGCCCGTCAGCTCATCACAGCTCGATGGTAGACACTCGAATCCGGTAGTCACCACTCCGATGATAGCGTTGGACTTTTCAGGCACAACTCATCAGTCGACCAGTCACAACGTGGCTTTCAATCGGGTCATCAATAAATCTGTCAGGCTCAATATGAATGCATGTATGCCAATCAAGAACAAATGCACAATGCATACAATTCATTACGTAAAACAGAATGTAATTCAATCAATTCAACAAACTGCTCCACGTAAATTCATATAATCAGGCCAACAGATTTCATAGCAAGAAGTACAGCCATGTTCACGCTTCAAGCTATTAAGGTCTGCTCAATTCGTACCTCAAATCCTCAAAATTCTACCTCACAGATTCGCACAAGGCACGGCAGAACTTCCTGGAAGCTGTAATCTGTTTCAAAGCCTCGAAAATCAGCTGAACTCAAGCATAAATCAGAACCTGTACACTCTAATACCTACGGCCAGAACTATACTCAAGTTCTAAACAAATCTATGCAGGTATTAACTACTAGACCAAGCTCAATTCAACGAGAAATTCTCACCCCGAAGCTTAAACCAGCAGAGAACGCACGGAACAGACTTCTCCAAAAACGCTTCGAACACCAGTAGCTTTGCGCTTTCGCTCCAATGCTAATTCAGGGTTCCAACTAGGTAGCAAATTAAAGAGCTAAGCGAGGGGAATCCAGCGCCACCAAAATCATCAAAAACAGAGGGTGGAATCTGCTGAAATCTAGGGATGAAATGTTCGGATGAACAGTGTCGGTCGAGGGTTTCAACAGAGAAGAGGATAAAAAATATCGGGTGTAAAATGCTCTAAGTGTAACTCAACACTTGTATTTAAATCCTCAATTCAATCTCTATCGAACAAGACAGATCCCGAATAAAACAGATCCATGCACTACAAACTAGCGCCAAACAGATCTCTCCAAACCAGCGCTCACAACCATGCAAAAATCCAGCGCTTATGCTACCTCTCGCGCACAAGTCCAAACGATGGCGTATCGGTGAAATCTGGAACAGCTTGACATCAACTAATCAGAACGGCAACGTTCCAATAAAACAGATCTCAGCGCTAACACAACAGATCTCTTCGCTCGCGCAAGTCAACATATGCTAAACGCTGAGGATCGACGACGCAGAAACTTAATAGAACAACGTCGCATCGCTCAACCAGATCTCTCCCCAAAGCACAACACTAGCGCTCATTGCTGGTCACGCTACACCAGATCTCTCGCTACTAACAATTGCGTTGACCTGCGTTGACATCTGGAACCACGAAACCAAAACGCTCAACTCTCGCGCCATTCTCGAATGTCCAGATCTCACCAAAACGACAGCGTTTCACTTCTTAATGCTAAGGAATAAGATATCATTCACAACTTCACCAATTCAACTCCATTTCTCGCGCAGATTTCACCCGATAAAACCCGCGACTTAAAATCTGAAACACTTCAAGAGAGATCTGAATTTCTCAAATCAGATTTCACCAAAACCCAAAATTCTGGAATTCAAAAATCTTAATTCTCGTGACTAATCTAACCAAAAAATCTGATAACTCACAAATCTTGAAATCTGATTCCTCACATTCTCCCCACCTTAAGAGATTTCTCCTCGAAATCAAAGCAATCAAGGGCAGAACAACCAAAACATGCAAACCAGCAAACACAACTATCCAAATTCGAAACAAAGCCAGAAATTTACCTGGAAAAATTCGCACAATCAGTGCTCGAATAGATGAGGCCAGTCTTGTCTCATCTTCTCCTCAACTTCCCAGGTTTCTTCTTCTCGGCCATGTTTACTCCATTGCACCATCACCAACGGAATTATCTTGTTCCTCAGTTGTTTCTCCTTCCTATCCAGGATATGCACTGGATATTCGACATAGCTTAAGGCGGAATCCAGCTCAACTTCGTCGGTTCTCAAAACATGGGATGGATCTGTCTCATATTTTCTCAACATAGACACATGAAAGACATCATGCATTGCTGCTAACTCCTCGGGCAGCCTCAATCTATAAGCCAATTGTCCAATCCGCTCAACAATCTCAAAGGGCCCAACGAATATGGGAGCCAATTAGCCTTTAAATCTAAATCGCATAACGCTCTTGAACGGAGAAATCTTGAGAAACACACGATCGCCAACCTCAAACTCTAACGGTCGACGTCTTCTGTTAGCATATCTAGACAAACGGTCTTGGGCAGCTTTCATTCTGCTCCGAATCAAATCAATCTGATCTTTCATATGCTGCCCAAACTCAGGGGTAGAAAGCTGTCTCTCACCAACCTCTTCCCAACAAATCGGAGATCTGCATTTTCACCATACAAAGCTTCAAATTGAGCCATACCGATATTCACATGGTAGCTGTTGTTATACGAAAACTCAACCAAGGACAAAGAATCCTGCCATCCACCGCTGAAATCCATCACAATTTCACGCAGCATATCTTCTAAAGTCTGGATAGTCCGCTCAGACTGTCTGTCTGTCTATTGGTGATAGGTTGTACTCATAGCCAATCTCAAACCCATCGCTGCCTGCAAACTCTTCCAAAATCGGGAAGTGAATCTTGGATCTCTATCGGACACTATCGAAATAGGAACTCCATGCAATAAAACCACATGGTCGATATACAGTTTCGCCATTTTCTTCATAGAACACCTCACATCATAGGGAATGAAATGGACTGACTTAGAAAGTCTATCAATCACAACCCAAATCGCACCGCATCCCCTACTTGATAGAGGTAGATGAGTCACAAAATCCATGGCGATGTGCTCCCAATTCCATTGGGGCACCTCTAAACTCTGCAGCAATCCACCAGGTCTCATCCTCTCAACCTTGACCTGCTGGCAATTCAGACATCTAGCCACAAAACCAGAGATGTCGCTCTTCATACCTGCCCACCAATACGTGAGACTTCAAGGCATGATACATCTCCTTTCACCTGGATGCACACTGTACCGACTACAATGCGCTTCATTCATGATGGCCTCCTTCAAATCAATCAGGTTTGGAACCACTAATCTCATTCGGCTGAAATCTCCAACCGGAAGTACTCAACTGCTCATAGACCCTCGAAGCATTCAAAACGAAAGCATCACAGGATGGGTCTTCCTACTCAAAGCATCTGCTACTGAGTTCATCCGCCCAGGTTGATACTGAATCTCACAGTTAAAGTCCTTGAGCAGTTCCATCCAGCGTCGTTGCCTCATATTCAAATCAGACTGCGTGAAGATATATTTTAGGCTCTTGTGGTCGGTGTACACCACAAATTCTTCACCATACAGATAATGTCGCCAAATCTTCAAAGCAAACACTATCGCAGCCAATTCCAAATCATGAACAGGGTACCTCGTCTCATGAGGCTTCAACTGTCGAGACGCATAGGCGATCACGTACCCGTTCTGCATCAGAACACATCCTAAACCATTGAGAGAAGCATCGGAGCATACAACAAAACCTCCAGATCCATACGGTAGAGCCAAAACAGGAGCAGTAGTCAACTTCTCCTTCAACGTCTGAAAACTGTACTCGCACTCATCAGTCCACACAAATCTCTTGTACTTCTGAGTCAACTGAGTCAGAGGCCTGGCTATCGAAGAGAAATTCTCGATGAAACTCTGGTAATAGCCAGCCAATCCCAAAAAGCTATGGATCTCAGAAACATTCCTAGGTCTCTCCCAGTTAAGAACCGCTTCGACCTTACTCGGATCCACCGAAATCCCTTGCGCTGAAATCACGTGACCCAAAAAGATAATTCTATCAAGCCAAAATTCACACTTGCTGAATTTGGCATAAAGCTGCGAGTCTCTCAATCTCCGCAACACCAGTCTAAGATGCTCCTTATGCTCTCTCATACTCCTCAAATACACCAGGATGTCGGCTATGAAGACGATCACGAACCGATCAATATATTCGCTGAAGACGCGATTCATCAAGTCCATAAAGACAGCTAGGGCATTCGTCAACCCAAACGGCATGACCAGAAACTTATAATGCCCATATCGAGTCCGGAAAGCTATCTTCGCCACGTCAGCGTCTCTATTCCGCAACTGGTGATAACTAGACGCAAATCAATCTTCGAGTAAACGACCGATCCTTGCAATTGATCGAACAAGTCATCAATCCTCGGCAAAGGATACTTGTTCTTCACCGTCGCTTTATTCAACTGTCGGAAGTCCATGCACATCCTCATAGACACATCCTTCTTCTTCACAAAAATAATCGGATGGCGACATACTCGGTCTGATGAAGCCTTTATCCAAGAGATCTCTCAACTGATCCTTGAGTTCTTTCAATTCTGTTGGCGCCAACCGATACGGAGCTCTAGAAATCGGGGCGGTACCGGGCACCAACTCGATACTGAAGTCGATCTCGCGTCTCGAAGGTAATCCAGGGATCTCATCTGGAAACACGTCGGGAAACTCTCGGACGATCGGGATATCACTCAACTCCAATTGCGACTAGCTCGTAAATCATAAATCCCGTGTTATCCAGCGATAGCAGGCTAACATCTCCATGGCGGACACCAGTGGAATCTTCGAGCATGAATCAGCACCGTAGAACTCCCACCTCTCACCCGAGTCAGGGCGAAATCTCTCCACACCATGAAAACAATCAACAGTAGCCTTATAAATAGATAACACATCCATCCCCAAGATGCAATCAAAATCTCTCATCCCCAAAACAATCAGATTGGACAACAAAACGTGCTCATCAAATCAAAGCACACAATCCAACACCACTTCACGGGACCACAGATTCACACCAGCAGGGGTAGACACGGAAACAACATCACACAATGGGGAAGAACTCAACCCATTCTCAGAAACAAACAACTCAGAAATAAAAGAGTGTGATGCACCAGTGTCAAATAAAACTATCGCAGGATAATCAAAGATAAATCATGTACCTGCGATCATCATACCAGGCGCCTCCTCAGCCTGCTCTCTCGTCAAAGCGTTTGCCTGAGCTTGCTGGGGAATCTGAAACTGGGGTCGAGAAGGTCCTCCAAACCTAGACGGTCCACTAGGCTAAAATCGAGATCGCTGGGTAGGGGCAGGAAACTGCGGTCTCTAAGAAGAACCACCAGCCGATCCCTGCTGCGAAGGAACTGAAGACTGACCCCTCAACAGAGGATACACTCTAACCAAGTGTCCTGGCTGTCCATAGTTACGGCAGGACCCTTGAACTCCACGACACTGCGAAGTCGGATTCCTTCCTCCGCACTCTCCACAAGACATGCCTCTAGAATCGCTGCCAGAACCACTGCCAGAACCAGAACTAGCAGAACCAGAGGAACTCGAATCCGCCTTCTTCTTGAATTGTTTCCCTCGAGGTCGAAACCTTTGGCGATTCGACTGCTGCTGCTGCGACCCCTGAGGAGAATAAAAATATTGCGACGCATCCTGCACAGGCTGATAGGTGCGTCCAATAGTCGGTTGAATCGGAGCCTCGACCTCCATCAAACTCTCCTCAATGTCCACCGCTCGGTTCACTGCATCAATATAGGTCGCAGGTGACCCAGACAAAACCATCCGGTACAGATCAGGCCTCAAGCCTTTCAGAATTTTGTTCCTCTTCATCCTATACTGGTTGGCAACGTGTCGCACATAAATCAAAAGCGCAGAAAACTGTCGGGCATACTCAGCCACTCGCATGCTACCCTGCTTCAAATTGTCAAACTCCCGCTCCCGGCTGTTCTAGAAGGAATCTGAGGTATACTCCTGTCTGAACGCCTCACAGAAGCTCTCCCAGGTGATCACAGAGGGTTCGTCCGCTGAAACCTAGCTAGGACCAACTCCATCTCGCCTATCTGTCTAGTAGCATCCTCAACCTGATGAACATCATCATCACTACCTGCCCTAGACTCCTCAACAGTACGTCTAGTCGTACTACCTCTTCCTCTTCTCGGCGGCATCTAACAAATCTATAGGTAAGATCTCACAGCAGATATATCACGTAGACAGATAAAGATCACATAAGTCAAAGAGTCAATCAACAATCAAATCAAAACTCTGTGCCTAGACTCGAGTGTGATCAAAGAAAATCGAGCTTATCCCAGTTTAAGCTCTGATACCAAAAATGTCAGGCCCCGTGCTAATTACTCAATAAAATAGCACAATTAAAACGCATAAACACGGAAGCATAAAAAAGGGGCTTAAAAATTTTTCGAAATAGTTTGGGCCTGAACTCAAAACATACATTCAAATTATCAATACTCAAAATATGAGTTAACTCAAACTCATACAATACATGTAGCCAACAATACTCAATTCAAAGTAGATCCCCAATACATAGAAACCCGGGCCATCCCCCGGTTCGATACATAATAAAATAG
Organism: Dorcoceras hygrometricum; assembly: GCA_001598015.1. Lineage (NCBI taxonomy): Eukaryota > Viridiplantae > Streptophyta > Magnoliopsida > Lamiales > Gesneriaceae > Dorcoceras > Dorcoceras hygrometricum. Next base: position 23,728 of record KV014373.1, on the reverse strand, counting down.
ACTGGGACTCTAGGGAACGGGGATCGACCAGCTGAACCTCCACTCTGTCCAGCTTGGTTACCTGAAGATCCTGCAAATGGGTAACACAGACCCAAACAACACAAATCATAAAAAGAAAATACGAGGTCAAGTCTCAGTACGAAGAGCTATCAAAACAGCTAACATGCAACATGCTATAAATCAATGCTATGAATGCGTGAGGGCTATCAAGGATCGGATAGCTAGACCAGTGTATCAACTGGCAATCATCTCAATCAGCCTCTATACCCGCACGGTGTATCAACCGGGGAAATCATCGGTTCCTGATCTTTGGAGCCCGTCAGCTCATCAGAGCTCGGTGGTAGACACTCGAATCCGGTAGTCACCACTCCGATGATAGCGTTGGACTTTTCAGGCACAACTCATCAGTTGGCCAATCACAACGTGGCTTTCAAACGGGTCATCAATCAATCTGTCAGGCTCAATATGAATGCATGTATGCCAATCAAGAACAAATGCACAATGCATACAATTCATTACGTAAAACAGAATGTAATTCAATCAATTCAACAAACTTCTCCACGTAAATTCATATAATCAGGCCAACGGATTTCATTTCAAGAAGTACAGCCATGTTCACGCTTCAAGCTATTAAGGTCTGCTCAATTCGTACCTCAAATCCTCAAAATTCTACCTCACATATTCGCACAAGGCACGGCAGAACTTCCTGGAAGCTGGAATCTGTGTCAAAGCCTCAAAAATCAGCTTAACTCAAGCATAAATCAGAACATGTACACTCTAATACCTACGGCCAAAACTATACTCAAGTTCTAAACAAATCTATGCAGGTATTAACTACTAGACCAAGCTCAATTCAACGAGAAATGCTCACCCCGAAGATTAAACCAGCAGGAGAATGCACGGAATAGACTTCTCCAAAAAGCTTCGAACACCAGTAGCTTTGCGCTTCCGCTCCAATGCTAATTCAGGGTTCCAACTAGGTAGCAATTTAAAGAGCTAAGCGAGGGGAATCCAACGCCACCAAAATCATCAAAAACAGAGGCTGGAATCTGCTGAAATCTAGGGATGAAATGTTCGGATGAACAGTGTCGATCGAGGGTTTCAACAGAGAAGAGGATAAGAAATATCGGGTGTAAAATTCTCTAAGTGTAACTCAACACTTGTATTTAAATCCTCAATTCAATCTCTATCCAACAAGACAGATCCCGACTAATACAGATCCCTGCACTACAAAATAGCGCCAAACAGATCTCTCCAAACCAGCGCTCACAACCATGCAAAAATCCAGCGCTTATGCTAACTCTCGCGCACAAGTCCAAACGACGGCGTATCGGTGAAATCTGGAACATCTTGACATCAACTAATCAAAACGGCAACGTTCCAATAAAACAGATCTCAGTGCTAACACAACAGATCTCAGCGCTAACACAACAGATCTCTTCGCTCGCGCAAGTCAACATATGCTAAAAGCTGAGGATCAAAACGATGACGCAGCAACTTAATAGAACGACGTCGCATCGCTCAACCAGATCTCTCCCCAAAGCACAACACTAGCGCTCATCGCTGGTCACGCTACACCAGATCTCTCGCTACTAACAATTGCGTTGACCTGCGTTGACATCTGGAACCACGAAACCAAAATGCTCAACTCTCGCGCCATTCTCGAATGTCCAGATCTCACCAAAACGACAGCGTTTCACTTCTTAACGCTAAGGAATCAGATCTCATTCACAACTTCACCAATTCAACTCCATTTCTCGCGCAGATTTCACCCGATAAAACCCGCGACTTAAATCTGAAACACTCCAAGAGAGATCTGAATTTCTCAAATCGAATTTCACCAAAACCCGAAATTCTGGAATTCAAAATCTTAATTCTCGTGACTAATCTAACCCAAAAGTCTGATAAATCACAAATCTTGAAATCTGATTCCTCACAAAACTTCCGTTCCATATCTTGCCATGTAAGGACAGAGTTTTTTGGCAATAGTGTGTACCATGTAAATGTTGTGCCTGCCAACGAATTAGGAAATATCATGAGCTTTAAACTTGCGAAATTTTCCAGGTTTTCCAACGTTCCACATTTTATGGTGAACCTGGCGATATGCTCTACTGTGGATTGTCAATATTCTCCAGAAAATAAGCTAAAGTCTGGAATTGTATAACCTCTAGGATAGGGATTGTCGTGATCTATCATTTCAAGATATCAACCGATCACCCTCAAAGCCGGTCCATACAATTCCTGTACTGTTTCTCTTACCATGTCCAGATCGATCATACCCATGTTCCTGTGGTGGAGGGGATGAGTGTAGTAGTATGCCCCCTGAGCTTGATAAGCCCCGTTTCCAGCATTGACGCCAGCGTTCCCAGCTGGGAAACCCATGCCGACACCTTCTTCGTGCAAACCAGGTTGATTTACTGGGTCAATTATGTTATGCAGCTGATGTATGTGGGGTCTTGGGTTTCCATTTCCGTTTCCTCTAATCATCGTAGGGTTTCTCTGGAAACCAGTTTCTTCTATTTGATGAGGGGGTGTGTACCTCTCTTTCAGACTCGAGGGAGTTGGGATAGAGCGGCGGGGTTCGCCTGCCCTGGAACTCCCCGCACTTTGTCCTGGTTCTTTGTTTTTGAAATTTCCATAATTTGTGGACTGAGTGGTGTGGCTCATCACTGCTTCATGTAGGCTAAAACACCCTCAGTCATTACTTTGGAAGCCTCTTCCGTATCAACGACATTCTTCTCTAGGATATCTTCTTGTGGTTCAGCAGGTTGTTTTGCCATAGTATGGCCATGGGAGTGACCTTCAATACGATCTACCATACCTTGCACAGATATTTCTTGTTGGTCCTCATCTGTAGCTTGGAGCTCTTCAAGTTCTGGCATGCTATCAATTTCTTTGTTTTTATCAGACGGCTCTTTCCTTCTCGACGTCATAATTCGGGTCCCACCGGACGTGCCAAATTTTGTTTGTGTTATTGTGCAAATTGCTGAGCATTCCAGGTGCCTTAGCACCAATTTGTGTAAAAATTGTAAAAGATCTAACTCCTACTAAATCAAGCGACAGTGAGAAAGAAATTTGATTGTTAGTTCTAATCTCCTAAACTAATATAACGCCAAGAAAACTAAGATACTGAAATAAGCCTGACATTGCTTGTATTTTCAATAAGATGTAGGAATTTAAATAAAAAATACATAAACAAAACGATGCTGAAAGCTGAATTTGAATACTGAAAAATCTAACAGAAATTAAGAAATTTTGAGTAATGTTTTTTCCAGAGATTTTGTGTAGATTTGCTAGAATGCAGTGAATGTTTCTCATCTTTGTTAATCGTCTTCTTTTTATGTTACAGGGGAGTTTGCGCACTTGCTCAGCCATGACCTCACGATCTGCTTCCACCTTGCACGTTCTTTTTAATGGTTTGGCGATTCTTTTTTTAAGTCTGGGCCGGCTCTCTTTGGCTACAGGTTTGGGCTGTTACAGGTTTGGGCTTATATTTTTTGTGCAAACAGTACTATCGTGGAAATGTCACACAGCAATATACACTCAAGAAAAAGCTTTATATGTTGAAGAGACATCTTAAGCAACTCAATCACTCTCATTTTAATCACATTTCAGCTAGGGCTGATGCAGCAAAACAATCTTTGGAGGATTTACAATACAAAGTTCTTAGTGGGCAATTGATTGATGAAGACTTAAAGGAGGTAGGAAAAAATGATCTTATTTTGCAAGCTGAAAATCTGTTCTTGATGCAGAAATCTAAGTGTACATATTTCAAGAGTGGAAAAAAAATCAGTGCCATTACTAAGTTGATGGAAAAAACACTATTGGTCCAAATGCGATAGCGAACGAATTTTTGTCTCATATAAGCATCCTGATGATGAAATTTAAAGTTTAAAGTTTACGGTTTAAATTTCTTTTAAAGTTCTGATGTTTAGGTTTAAACGTATCTTGAATATTGCTATTATAATGCACGTGGATGTATATTTATTACTTGTTTAAGGTTTGAGTTTCCGAGTCTTTAGACTCACTAGATCTGATTGTGTGCAGGTGATAGTGATGTTGAGGTCTAATGAGACGCGCTTAAGGATCTTGGACTAAGACAGTGCACTCCCGAGTCCTTTAGCTTCCGCATTAAAAATTTATGAGGTTTTTATGAAATTTTTTGGAAGAAAATTACATTATGAAACTTTGAGATAAATGCTTTGAGGAGTCGAAGTTGATTGTTGGGACGTATTTTTGTTCGTTATGAAGTTTATTTGATTTTTTCTGATAATTGATAGTTACTTTCAAGTTTTGCAATATTTTGAAAAAAATTTACACCTTTATTTAAAGAAATATTTTAGGAAAGTTGGGTCATCACAAAACATCACTGATGTTCACGCTCAGATCTGGCCGTGGAGCGTGACACTTGATCACAATGTTATGACATTGTTATTCATTAATATTTTTTTACCTGACCATCTTTGTTACCACATGTCTCAAGTTGTTGGAGGATAAATGACACGATGTTAACATAGGTGTGATCACGTCATTTAGATACGTTGTTTGGTCAATCTTAGCCAAATTGTGACTATGCGATCTACGGGCTGATATCTTTTTGGCTTCACAAATGTAGTATATATCAACTTTTTAAGAAAACGTCGATATTGTACGTGGTTTTATGGCCTTAAAACCATCCATTCGTTGTTAACTTATCGAGGATGGGCCCCTCTATGATGCGCCTTAACATTATACCTTGTACATTTCAGTTTGCAGGATCATGAATCCCATTATGATAAAATAAGAAGTGAATGGAGGGAATTCGTCTATCCACTATCGGTGCCCAATTGTGATAAAGTTTTGGGCTATACTTGTGGTTAGTTTAGGATACACTTTTTGGGTCATTTGAATTTTTGAGCAGTTTAGAGATGTATATGAATTATTTGAATGAAAAATTTTATAATTTGTAGACTATGTTTTCGATGAATGAGCTAAAACACTTTTAATTTAAGATATTGTCTTACTATTGTATATTTATTCAATTTTGTGAAGTGATGATGAATACTAATCTAGCCAAATTTCGTCAGCCGAAGAGCCACCACCACGTCGGGAGAATTAGGACACGGGCGTCGGATACCACGTCGGGCGTCAAGCACCGGAAGGCCGGAAAAGTCCTTCTCTTTGTTACCTACAGCCATAAACACAGGTCAGAGGGCGCCGGAGGTGAGTCCGACGAAGCCACTCCGATACCTAAGTCAGGCAGTGCGTGAGAGAGAAAAGAGGTGCTGTGAGAGCAAGTGAATGAGAGAATGAGAGTCCCTTTGAATGAGAACATACCTGGTATTTATAGAGGGCTAGGTGGTGGAAGAGAGCACATCTCGACGGAGATCCTTGGCAGGCGAGATATTCTCCAAGATCTTCGGGAAGATCTCCCGCGATTCTCGTCGATTTTGTTGTTCGAATAAGGAAAGGTGTATCATCTCCGGATCTTCTAAATAGGAAAGACGTATCCTAGGCGGGATTCTCCATCGTGCCGAGACGTAGTCCTCGGGAAACATCCCGAGGTAGTAGTGAGTCCTCGGACGACTCCCGAGCTGCTGGCGTGTGTCTGGGTCTTCGGGCGAACGGCTCGGTCCTCGGGTCCCGAGGTGGTTATGGGGGCATCAGGAGTATCCCCCACCGTGAGTCCTAGACGAAGAATTGAAGTATAGGACTGTAGAGTAGTGGTCGGGACCCGAGGCGTAAACTTGTGATTTCTGGGGAAACCGCAGCCGTTGGTCGGACAATAGACACCCAGGTAGTGATAATAGACTTCGTAGCAGGATATATTCCGAGCTGATCGAGATGATACAGTCAATAAGTAGAGAAAAACTTTCCGAGCAGGTCATGGTAGTAAACTCCCAAATAACATATTCTCGAACAGGTCGAGATAATAGACTCCGCAATAAATGTAGATAACATATTCCTGGGTAAAGTAGATAACATACCCCGAGTAGACGGAGATGACAGACTTCCGATCTTGTTGTACTTATAGACTGCAGCGCTAGTTGAAATAGCGGATTTCCGAGCGGGACAAGATAAGATTCCCCATCAAAGCGGGATAATAAGCTTCCCAGCGAGACGTAGAAAGGTCTCGAGTAGAGCAGGATATGCCAGATTCCTCAGCAGGATAATAGGTTCCCGAGCAGGTCGGACTTAAATATGCCAATGAAGGTTGGACTTGATATGCCGAACGGTGCCAACGAAGGTTGGACTTAATATGCCGAACTGTGCCAACGAAGGTTGGACTTAATATGCCGAGCGGGTCGGACTTGTGTATGTGCGTAGAAGAGCTACGCGAGAAGGTGCCAGTGCGGAACTGGGCTTAAGTACCGAGCTGGTCGGACTTATGCACTCACGTAGAAGAGCTACGCGAGGAGGTGTCAGTGCGGAACTGGGCTTAAGTTCCGAGCAGGTCGGGCTTAGCGGCCAGTGTGGAACTGGGCTTACGAGTGCCGAGCAGGTCGGGCTTAGCGGCCAGTGCGGAACTGGGTTTACGAGTGATGTAATAAATTTCCGAGCGAATAGCATATCCCCGAGTAGGTCGAGATAATAAATTCCAGAGATAAGAAACTCCCGAACAGGATAATAGACACCCGGATAGGGATAATAGACTCCCGAAAAGGGCGATATAGCAGACTCCCGAACAGGACATGAGTAGAGCGGATAGAAGATCCTAGAGCAGGGTAAGACAATAGAGTCCTGAGCCGAGCCAGATTAATACTTTTCCCAGCGGGGTAAGGTAATAGATTCCAGAGCAGGATATAATAAATTCCCCAACCAAGTACAATATGTTCCCGAGCAGAGCGGGCTAAGCTCCCGAGTATGGCGTGACATATTCCCGAGCAGAGCGGGATAAATGATTCCAGAGTAAATAAAGATTGACGTATCCCCGAGTAGGTCGAGGAAATAAACTTCCATTATTGAGCTGGTTGGAATAATTAATTTCCGAGCAAGACAAGATAAGATCCCCGAGCAGGGTATAATAAACTTCAGAACAGGATATATTCCCGAGCAGGATATAATAAATTCCTGAATAAAGCGGGGTAAAAGATTTCCGAGCAGGCCAAAATTCCTGCTAAAGCATAATTTATTTTAAAGTAGCACAACAAGAGTGAAGTAATTACTAACCTTAGTTCCTCATGCTTGTTCGCGACAAGGACTCGTCGAAAGGGTCGGCCCTTCGGTAGGGTGGCTAAGACTTGTCCAAGGTCAGTTCTTCAGATCCTGCTACTGTTAAATATACAGATTTTTTGCTGGCAACAGCTTGTATGAGTCTTTATGCGTCTCTGGGTAAGGAGTTACAGGCATTCCTCAAGCCTAGTGAAGATACTCATCCATACAGAAAATGGATCGAGAGTTATTCCTCTGCTGCATTTCAGGCATCAGCTTTGAAAACGGAGGACTTGCTGGAGAAGTTGAGTGTGTTTTTAACACGGGGAGAGCCTGGCATAATTGAAAGGCTATATGTTCAAGCTTTGAAACTTGAAATAGAGTTTTTTCTAAGATTTGATGGCAAGAAACCAGTTAAAGAATTCTTCCACAGCTCCAGAACTTCTAGTTTCTTCAAATCTCCAAGCCCCTCCGGAATAGGACCTGTCAACTCATTGCACATGAGATTCAGAAGCTGCAGATTCTTGATACCTGAAACCTCGTACGGAATCTGACCCGAAAAATGGTTATCGGAGAGATCTAAGTACACTAGACTTGTCATGTTCCCTATTTCAGGTGGAATTCTTCCTTCAAAACTGTTTTGGTACAAGTAAACAGTTGTTAACTTTTTCAACTTCCCCAGTTCTCCTGGAATTTGACCGCTCAACGTGCCAACAGCCAAATCAAGATACATAAGATTCGTCAGATTACCGAACTCTTCAGGAATTTGTCCTTGGAACTGATTATATCCCATTATAATAGTTTCCACAGAAGACATTTCACCAAGCTCAACCGGTATCCGTGCGGGAATCTCGAGTCCAGTGCTTGTGTGACCCTCAATGGTTCAGGGATACAGCTAGCCGTGGGCCCACAACCATTGTGGCTCCGGAATCACAATTCCGGACTTGCCCATCGGATCATGGTAAGATCGTCTAGCAACATCGCCCCATGATCCCCTAGGTATCACTGATAGTACCTGCAAGAACCAGTTGGTCTTTGTTAGCGTACAGTACGGTCCTTTCAATCCATATATCCCGATCAGATCAACGACCATTGGTAAATCGAGAGTCGCTATAGATCCGATAGCTATGCATACATCTTGGAGATCAAATAGTGACATCGCGAGTGTAACTAGGTAAACACATTTACCTAAAACACTTCTAGTACTCTGGCCAGAGATTTATACACTATTATCCCCTCAGATAGCATAGGATATCCACGCATGTCTGCGAGCGGTGAATCCTCGACAACGATGCATCGACTCCTACATGCATCGGGGTCTCACCCAATCCCGCCGCCTAATGACCCCAAGTGAGTCGGAAAACGAGTCAAAGTGAGACCCCTATCATGTAGAGTCTCAATGACGTTTCGAGTCGTGAGGACTAAGCAGTACAACCAAGACCTCGGACTTATCCACTCGACAAATGGTAACCACTTGGAAAGTCCGAACGAGGGTAGTTCGAAAGATCACCAGGTCACTATCTATCTACATGCTCAGAACATCACAATGTTCCCTACCAATGAAACATGGTACTTCGCATCGCAGATACTAGTCTCGAACTCGGGCGGCCTTATCCTCATTTTGACGGCCCAATCGACTAGGAACATGTTCAGAATACACAGTGACTACTAGATGTGTTTCATGATAGCCGTCATACCCACTATCACATCTAACATACACTTTAGTGTATTCTAGGTCTTTACTCAACGCAGTTGTAAATAATCATACACACAATGAAAGTAAAGAATGCCATATAAGTAAATGCGAATATCATATATAAAGATTGTTTCATACAAGAGTCTATAAACCCACACGCCACAAGTTGGCTAGTTGGGCATCTACTCTAACACTACCTGGAAAAGTGCCTGACCGAGTTGAGATCGAAATCAACCTAGTGCCAGGGACGGCCCCAATCTCTAAGGCACCCTACCGGATGGCACCTATAGAACTCAAGGAGCTCAAGGATCAACTACAAGAACTGCTAGACAAAAAGCAGATCAGACCCAGTGTGTCACCTTGGGGAGCTCCAGTGTTATTCGTCAAGAAGAATGATGGAGCTATGAGATTGTGCATCGACTACAGAGATTGAACATGATCACAATCAAGAATAAGTATCCTATTCCAAGAATTGACGACCTCTTTGACCAACTCAAAGGAGCTACAACCTTTTCCAAGTTAGATTTGAGGTCGGGATATCACCAACTAAATATCAAGGCTTAGGATGTTCCTAAAACTGCATTTAGAACAAGATATGGTCATTACGAATTTACGGTGATGCCATTTTGTCAGACCAATGCGCCATCGACCTTCATGGACCTCATGAACCGGTTATTCAAATCGTTCCTCGACAAATTTGTGGTGGTGTTCATAGACGATATACTCGTGTATTCATCGAGTGAAGAAGACCACAAGGAACATCTTCGACTTACCCTTCAAACCCTGAGAGATAAACAATTGTACGCCAAGTTCAAGAATGGCGAATTTTGGCTGAAGAGTGTGGCATTCTTAGGCCATATAATTTCCGAAGCAGGAGTATCAGTGGATCCAAAGAAGGTAGAAGCCATCATGTACTGGCCTATACCTAAGACAGTGACAGAATTAAGAATATTCTTGGGATTGGATGACTATTATCGTAGGTTCGTAGAAGGCTTCTCTTCAATAGCCATACCACTCACTAGACTCACCCAGAAGAACTCCAAGTTCAACTGGAACGAAGAATGTGAGGCAAGTTTTGAAATCATGAAGACAAAACTTGCATCTGCCCCTGTTCTACTCTACCCGTAGGGGACAAAAGCTTTACTATCTACAGTGATGCATCTAAATGAGGACTAGGGTGTGTACTCATGCAAGATGACAGAGTAATTGCTTATGCCTCAAGACAACTAAAGACGCATGAACACAATTACCCAACCCATGATGTAGAGCTAGCTGCGGTGGTTTTTGCTCTAAATATTTGGTGACACTATCTTTACGGGGCAAAATATGAAGTATTCACCGACCATCAGAGCCTCAAGTATATATTCACTCAGAAATAATTGAACCTGAGACAAAGGCGATGTCTCGAACTTTTGAAGGACTACGACTTGATAATAAACTACCATCTAGGAAAGGAAAATAAGGTAGCCGATGCGTTAAATCGGAAGAATATGAACAAGGTGATACTATCCTCACTCTTAGCTCAACCATTACTCAAAGAATTGATCAAAATCAATCAGGATCGATACCCTTCTCTGACCCAACTTAAGGAACAAATCAAGCAAGGGAAGGTGTCAGAGTTTCGAGTAGACCAAAAGGGAATCATCTGGATGAACGGAAGATTATGTGTGCCCGACGTCAATAACCTCCGTAAGGAAGTGATGTCTGAAGCACATAAATCCAAGTTCCCAAATCACCCAGGGATTACAAAAATGTATAGAGATTTGAAAGAAAACTTCTGGTGGAATGGGATAAAAAGAGATGTTGCTGATTTTGTTGCTAGATGCCATGTATGTCAACAAGTCAAGGCAGAACATCAAAGACCTGGAGAATTATTTCAACCACTGGAAATTCCAGAATGGAAGTGGGAAAAAATATCCATGGACTTTTTAGTGGGTCTACCGCAAAACGAGACTAGGCCATGATGGAATATGGGTAATCGTGGATAGGCTAACGAAGTCCACTCACTTTATACCTGTCTGTATGAACTACGACTTGGATAAGCTTGCTGCCTTGTACATGGATAATATTGTCAGACTACATGGAGTTCCAGCCAGCATTCTGTCAGATTGGGACCCAAGATTCGTATCTCGTTTCTGTAAGAGCTTCCAAGAAGCTATGGGAAGTAAGGTTTCCCTCAGTACGGCTTATCATCCACAGACAGATGGCCAAATTGAGAGAACAATCCAGACCCTAGAATATATGCTGCAGACATGCACCTTGGACTTCGGTAGTAATTGGAGCGAACATCTACCTCTGATAGAGATCGCATACAACAATAGCTACCACAACATCATAGGAATGACACCATATGAGGCCCTCTATGGACGGGAATGTCGATCGCCGCTATACTGTATGTGTAACGCCCCAAAATCCATAGGACCATATTATATACATTGTTCATTTTATAGATTTAAAAATGGCATGTTGAGTTATGCATTGTCGGATTTCAATGATTTCAGAAAAATAGATGTGATGCAGTTGGTTTCAGTGGATGACTCCAAGGGTGATGCACGAGCAGTTTTTAAATGGATTGAAAATATCTTTAAGGAGGACAAATGATTTCTTTTGAAAAATGTTTGGTGTTTTTCAAATTAAAATGAGAGGAACGGATTTTACTAAATTTTTATAAGTGTGTCATGCTTAATTTCACAAGTATCTTGCCACTAATCCCTTTCATATAAAAACTTGTTTTGAAAGCAAGATCCTTATCATTTGCAAAGAAAATCTTTAGTGTTCTTCAAAATATTCTCCAGAAAAGTTCGTGCGTTGCTTAAGGAAAAGATTCTGCAGGAACTAGCTACCGTTGCAAAGCTTCGTTTAAGGCAAGTAAAATTTTATTCTTGACTCACCATTTAAAGCATATATTGATGTTTTATGAGTCTTCTTGTCTATATGTTACAGTATGTTTAAAGTTCATGTTTAAAATGATTTATACATGAAAGGAAAGAAATATGGGTTCAAAATGATGTTTTGATGCTTCCAAATGTTTTCCAAAAAGTTTATGTTGTTTTAAAAGTACTGAGGATTCGAGTTTAATCCAAGAATGTTTATGAATGTTCTTCCTTTCAGTAGTTGTAATATCAGAATTTGATAATTATGTAATCGGTATTTGCTAGTTGAATCAGTATAAAGTCTGGTTTTATAGGCAACGGCTGATAGCATAGTTGTTTTTTTGATGTTACAAATATCAAGTCAAATTTCAGCAGTTGCGTTGTTTTCGTAAAAATCAGTAGTTGCACTGTTCATTCCAGCAGTTGCATTCCATTGTAATATTTCAGCAGTTGCATTCCATTGTAGTATTCCAGCAGTTGCACTATTCACTTCTAAAGTACTATTCATTGCGACCGGTACTATTCATTGCGACTGGTTATTTAGCGAAAATCCTTGCGTCTGGTTGTATGTTAGCGCTTTTCCTGCGACTGGTTGATGCACTAACGATGTCGTTTTATTTAATACGTTTGTTTTTAGTAAAAAGACCTTGCAGCTGGTTTCTTTCAGCCATATTCGTGAACAGTAGAAATCTGTTTTGTTTCATAGTACTGTTCCATTTTGTTGAGACTGGTTCCTGTCTTGCAACTGGTTCCTATTCATTGCGACTGGTCTCTCTTACGACTGGTTTCATTACAATGATATGTTCCCAAAAGCTGAATTCGATACTCAGTAAAATTTTAAAATGGAAGCAAGATTTTTAAATGATGGAACCCGAAGATTTTAAGAAGGAAAGTTTAAAGAGAAGGATGTTAAAGAAACAAAAGTTTATTTTGAGATTTATGGCAAAGATAACGACTGGTTTCATTACAATGATATGTTCCCAAAAGCTGAATTCGATACTCAGTAAAATTTTAAAATGGAAGCAAGATTTTTAAATGATGGAACCCGAAGATTTTAAGAAGGAAAGTTTAAAGAGAAGGATGTTAAAGAAACAAAAGTTTATTTTGAGATTTATGGCAAAGATAACAGACGGTCATAATGGATGAGGTGAGAAGCTATCATTTGCCCTCCCATAAAGAGAAGGGTGAGCAGTCGTCTATATGTCGGTTGCCCTAACGCAAAGAAGCCAACGGCTAAGGCTGATATCAGTAGTCACTTGATCAGGTGCAACACGGACCTAAGGAGAGCTTCTGAGCCATAAATCTAAGGAAAAATGATAATGATGTTGAGAATTGGGCTATTATCCCCTGTCTCCAAGTTTCTGAAAGAAAGAATGAATGTTTATGAAATGTTTACGAAAGAAAATGATATTGATCATTGATGTTCCTTTTGTTGGCGTAAGTGGCGGATCCGGATCCCGTTTTCCGAGGCGCAGCGGAAGTTTAAAATTTTGCATCGGGAATCGTTCAATACATCAAAACAATACAATAAACCATACATAGGATGTTTATCGATTGTTACCTCGCTGGCGTCTAGGCGCCTGGCTCCGACCAGTTTCACAGGGAAACCGGCACTTCAAAAGGTAGGCAGCGGTAGATCGTCTAATCAGGTCCACGACCAGAAGCACGAATCCTTCGTCAGCCTGCACTAGAAGGACTGACGAATTCGACACGAACGGAATCTCCCAAACGCGACGATCGGAACAAGTCCGATCACGTTAGGCGGCGGCGCGTGGTGCTCGGTGGCGGCGAGGGAGAATTGGAGGAGGGGGCGGCGGCTATTGAGAGCTAGGGTTGTAGGTTGTGTCTTGTGATGTGTAGCCCTAGGTCTAGCATAAGTAGACCAATGATGGGATTTCACTAGCCCAATGGGCCTGGGGCGGGCCCAGGTCCATATGAACATTCGTTTCAACCGTACCACCGTGGCTTCATCACAATTCCGATCGACGATCAGATCGGATCGATCGACTCAGTTTCCAAAACTGAATATTATGATGTGAAAACAATTTCTCAGACCACCTAGTCCAAAATTACAGTTTAGCCCCTCAACTTTGGGAAAACGCAATTTGACCCCTGTTGACTTTTAGGAAGTCGCACTCCCTAAATTCCTCCTCCTATGCTCAACACATTGAGCTCAGTTTTCGTGCGGGAATCGTGAACCCAGTACTTGTGTGACCCTCAATGCTTCACGGATACAGCTAGCCATGGGCCCACAACCATTGTGACTCCGAAATCACAATTTCGGACTTGCCCATCGGATCATGGTAAAGCGCCTAGCAACATCGCCCCATGACCCCCTAGGTATCACTGATAGTGCCTGAAAGAACCAGTCGGTCGTGGTTAGCGTACAGTATGGTCATTTCAACACATATATCCCGATCAGATCAAGGACCATTGGTAAATCGAGAGTCGCTAGAGATCCGATAACTATGCATACATCTTGGAGATCAAATAGTGACATCGCGAGTGTTACTAGACAAACCCATTTACCTAAAACACATCCAGTACTCTGGCCAGAGATTTATCACACTACTGTCTCCTCAGATAGCATAGGATATCCACGCATAAAAGCGAGCGGTGAATCCTCGACAACGAAGCATCGACTCCTACATGCATCGGGACCTCACCCAATCCTGCCACCTAATGACCCCAAGTGAGTCGGTAAACGGGTCAAAGTGAGGCGCCTATCATGTAGAGTCCCAATGACGTTTCGAGTAGTGAGGACTAATCAGTACAACCAAGACCTCGGACTTATCCACTCGACAAATGGTAACCACTTGGAAAGTCCGAACGAGGGTAGTTCGATAGATCACCAGGTCACTATCCATCCGCATGCTCAGAACATCACAATGTTCCCTACCAATGAAACATGGTACTTCACATCACAGATGCTAGTCTCAAGCTCGGGTGGCCGTATCCTCATTTTGACGGCCCAATCGACTAGGAACGAATTCATAATACACATTGACTATTAGATGTGTTTCATGATAGCCATCATATCCACTATCACATCTAACATACACTATGGTGCATTCTAGGTCTTTATCCAACACAATTGTTAACATTATAACATAATGAAAATAAAGATGCCATATCTAAATGCGTATTTCCTAAATAAAGATCGTTATACACAAGAGTCAATAAACCCACACGCCACAAGTTGGCTAGTTGGGCATCTACTCTAACAATCTCCCACTTGCCCTAAAGCCAACTACTCATCAGACGTAGTCCCATTGTTTCGCGATGTTTTTCAAACAACGGTCCTGGCAAGGGCTTCGTAAGCGGATCAGCAATGTTGTCTGCAGAGGCGACTCTCTCAACTGCTATGTCACCTCTAGCCACAATATCCTGGATTATGTGGTCCTCAGTATATGTTTGGATCTTTGGTAAGACCTAGGCTCCTTTTCTTGCGCAACGGCACCCGTGTTGTCACAGTACATCGGGACTGGACCAACTCCATCAGGAATGACGCCCAGCTCTTGGACGAAATTCCTTATCCAAACCGCCTCCCTAGCAGCAGCTGATGCTGCGATGTACTCAGCCTCAGTGGTTGAATCCGCGATGATGTCTTGCTTGGAACTCTTCCAAGAGACAGCACCACCATTGAGCATGAATACAAATCCAGAGGTTGACTTCGAATCATCCACGTCACATTGGAAGCTAGAATTAGTGTAGCCTTCCAATTTCAGTTCACCACCCCCATAGACCATGAACATATTCTTAGTCTTTCGTAAGTACTTAAGAATATCCTTAACAGCCTTCCAATGAAATTGGCTGGGGTTGGCCTGGTAGCGGCTCGTGACACTCAGAGCATATGCGACATCCGGTCTAGTTGAGATCATGCCATACATAATACTACCTATTGCCGAGGCATATGGCACACGTGTAATACTCTCTATCTCCTCATCAGTCTTCGGACACATAGACTTAGATAGAGTGACCCCGTGACACATAGGTAGGTTTCCTCTCTTAGACTCTTCCATTGAGAATCGCTTAAGTATGGTATCGATGTAGGTATCTTGGGTGAGTCCGAGCATCCTTTTCGATCTATCCCGATAGATCTGAATTCGAAGAATATAGGATGCTTCACCCATGTCCTTCATCAAGAATCTACTAGACAACCAGACTTTAGTTGACTGCAGCATTCCTACATCATTCCCAATGAGTAGAATGTCATCAACATAAAGTACAAGGAATGTCACAGTATTTTCAACTACCTTCTTATACACACATGGCTCCTAGGGATTCTTGATGAAACCAAATTCTTTAATTGTTTCATCGAATCTCAGGTTCCAACTCCTCGATGCTTGTTTGAGACCGTAGATCGATCTCTGAAG
>KV014372.1:127287-146075 GCA_001598015.1 Dorcoceras hygrometricum | reverse complement strand
CGGCGGAAAGTCTCCTCAAGCACACTGGAAAATCTACTTAAATTTGGAAGAACTAAAAGTTTTAATTGCAACCAAAATGAATCCAGAGGCTTACGTAAATCTTTTTATACAAGGGAGAATGATTGAGTAGTAGGTAAAAATACTTGAGTAGGCATGGGTGCCGTGCCAATTCCTTTTTCCTTGTTAAAAGATTTGTTAAAAGATCCCTACTACTATTTTGATTTATAAACTTACTACAATCATTTTATTAAAACAAAGCTCCCATCTAAAACTCATTTTTATTTTCGAAAGGAAACACATCTGGATTATTTCAGATTTGTGCTTGGGCGAAATCCTTCCGGAACCTTCTGGACGTTGCTTCAATTCTGAAAAAGAGAAAGAATCGGATTTGAACTTAGAATCTGAATACTCAAAAATCTCAAAACAGCCCTTAGAATAGAAAGGCTAATAATTTTGTGGTTCTTGGGATTTTGGGTCACTACAAGAACTCTCCATTGTGGTCTTTGGACAGAGGCGTTAAATAAGTCTAGTTGTCTTTCGCACTGAGACGTTAAATAAGTGTCTGTAGCTTTTCTCACTGAGGCATAACAGAAATGATGTTAGACACACAGCTTGCAGGCTTAGTGTACAGTGGTGGTCGCTAGGAGTTCTTGCATCTGTTGGTCGTAGGAGTGGGTTGTAGCGAGGGTCGTTGCAATCAAAGTCTTCTAGTGGATCCTTCTCGATTGCGGAAGAAGGGGAGACGTAGGAGATCCAGCTCCGAATTTCCATAAACAAATTGCTGCGTATTTCTTTACTGCTTACTGCATTTACATTCATGCATTGCATATTTGTTTACTACGCATAAAAATGTTCAAAGGCTTTCGAATATAAGAGTTCAGTTTTAGTTGTTTCTGCATGATTTTAACTCATAACTCAATATGTATCTCGGTGCATTAACATTCAAGAACACTGAGCTATTGCAGCTAAAGATTTAAGGAACCAGATCGTTTTTTTTAAACCAGCTCACAGAGCTGTTGGTAATCCGGACCAACTCGCAGAGCTGTTGGTCCAGCTTGACGCCGATCTGGTTTTGCAGTTGCGTGATGGTTTTCAAATTGTAAATTTTAAAATGCACTTAACTCACGGGGTTGGTGTTTGGGCTGTGTGAGAGCCTACGTGAGTTGTGGCATAGCTCATGGACACCCCCGTAATTCGTTCCTATCAAAGACGATGAACAGTACAAGTGCAATTTTGACAAGAGTAGATACGTTCAAGAGCAGTTCAAGAGCAGAACGGATAACAAGAACATATCAGCTGAGAGACAAGCTCAAAGACCAGCTGGTAGACCAGATCAGGAGCCTTGTGATAAATTAGATAAATTAGTTTGTACAATCTCAGAATACTAGAAGGCAAACTAATTTGTCTGATCGAGACAAAAGCCCAAAGTGTGGATGTGAGGACTGTAATTAACAAGTTTGATTAGTGGCGTGTCACGAACATTTTTGAGGAAATAGCCCAATTTAATCTTGTAAGATGTTTGATTAGATTTGATTGGTATGAGGATTTAATCGGAGAAATATGCCTTATGAATTATCGGGTGTTCAGCCTAGAAATATTGGTCAAAGCTGTTTGTGAGATCATCTTTGGACGCAGGCAGGTTTGAGTATATGAGCTTCAGATTTGACTTAGAACTGTATCTAGTGAGTATCGTTGCGTAAGAGATAGCGCTAGCGTTGATTAGATTTGATATATTGTTTATCGCTGGAGTCAAGATTTGGAGAATACCTCGCGCAAGTTAGAGGAGCTGGGAGAATCGGTTTGGTTCATGGTTTGAGTAGACCGGTTCGTTATTTTAAGATTTGAGTAAGATCTAGGTGTCCCGATCTATCCCTCGCGTGTTTGAGCGAGTTGCCTTGAGAGGGAAGCGAAACGATGTCGTTTTGGATTACCTGTGTAGACGCGGGTTGAGTATAAGCAATACGGTGTCGTTTAGAGTATACCATATTTGGCGTTGGTTGAGTATGACTGATGCGACGTCGTTTAGCAAGCATCAGATTTGATGAGAGCTGGACCCTGGTGCGACGTCGTTTGATGAAAGCCAGATCTGGATTTTTGCGAGCGTGTCTATGTGTACGTGTGATCTGTTTGTTTTGAACGGGACTTCTATGCGTCGTTGTTTGGTGGTCGTGCGCTAATATAGCATAGAAAAGTCAGATCTGAGTTAGCGCTAAGATCTGAGTGCTGGTATCAGCTTTGACTGAGTAATTGACTTTTACTATAGCGTTGACTGGAAGATTTATATATATATGTTAGAGTAGATGCCCAACTAGCCAACTTGTGGCGTATGGGTTTTATAGATTCTTGTATATGACAATCTTTATTTATGAAACACGCATTTATTTATGGCATTCTTTATTTTCATTATGTTATATAATGTTAACAATTGTGTTGGATGAAGACCTAGAATGCACTATAGTGTATGTTAGATGTAATAGTGGATATGATGGCTATCATGAAACACATCTAACAGTCACTGTGCATTCTGAACTAGTTCCTAGTCGATTGGGCCGTCAAAATGAGGATAAGGCCGCCCGAGCTTGAGACTAGCATCTGCGATGTGAAGTACCATGTTTCATTGGTATGGAACATTGTGATGTTCTGAGCATGCAGATGGATAGTGACCTAGTGCTCTATCGAACTACCCTCGTTCGGACTTTCCAAGTGGTTACCATTTGTCGAGTGGATAAGTCCGAGGTCTTGGTTGTACTGATTAATCCTCACTACTCGAAACGTCATTAAGACTCTACATGATAGGCACCTCACTTTGACCCGTTTGCTGACTCATTTGGGGTCATTAGGCGGCGGGATTGGGTGAGGTCCCGATGCATGTAGGAAACGATGCTTCGTTGTCGAGGATTCACTGCTCGCTCTCATGCGTGGATATCCTATGCTATCTGAGGGGATAATAGTGTATAAATCTCTGGCCAGAGTACTGGATGTGTTTTAGGTAAATGGGTTTACCTAGTAACACTCACGATGTCACTATTCGATCTCCAAGATGTATGCATAGTTATCGGATCTTTAGCGACTCTCGATTTACCAATGGTCGTTGATCTGATCGGGATATATGTGTTGAAAGGACCGTACTGTATGCTATTCATGATTCCCGCATGGAAACTAAGCTCAATGTGTTGAGCGTAGGAGGAGGATTTTAGGGAGTGCGACTTCCTAATGTCAACAGAGGTCAAATTGCGATTTCCCAAAGTTGAGGGGCTAAACTGTAATTTTGGTCTAGGTGATCTGAAAAATTGTTTTTCACATCATAATATTCAGTTTCGGAAACTGAGTCGATCGGTCCGATCTGATCGTCGATCGGAGTTATGATGAAACCATAGTGATTTAATTGAATCGGATGTTCATATGGACCTGGGCCTGACCCAATTCCAATGGGCCGGCACAAGCCCATTACAAGTCTATTAATTATAGACTTAGGGTTTTAATCACATAACATAACATCACAACCCTAGACCTAATTTGGCCGCCCCCTCTCCTCCTCTAGGCACGCCGCCGTCGGCCACCTTGAGCGCCGCCACCGGTCGCCGCCGTCCGCCGCCTCTTGCCGTGATCGGACTTGTTCCGATCAGCTTTTTGAGGAGTTTCCATCCGTGCCAAATTCGTCAGTCCTTCTAGTACAGGCTGACGAAGGAATCGTATTTCCGGTCATGGACCTGATTAGACGATCTACCGCCGCCTACATTTGAAGAGCAGTTTCCCTGTGATTCTGGTTGGAGCCAGGCGCCTAGACGCCAGCAAGGTAACAATCGATAAACACCCTATGAATGGTTTATTGATTGATTTCAATGTATTGAACGTATCTCGGGGCAAAATTTTTAAACTTCCGCTGTGCCCCCGGGAAACGGGATCCGGATTCGCCACTTTCGCCAACAATATATACCAGTGTCAATCAACACTTAGTAAAATTTGAGACCCGATATTTCTTATCTTCTTCCCGAGAACTTCTCAAACCCTTACTGTTCATTCGAACCCTTTTTGTCAATTACCGTCGATTTACGTCGCCGTTTGGAGCAAGATTGGTGGCGCTGAGCTCGTCTCCTTAAGATCTTTTTATTGATACCAGTTTGGAGACTTGAGTCGACGTGTTGAGGGAGCGCGAAGTGGTTGCAGTGTTCGAGCATTGTTGAGAATTCCAGCAGATAGTTCTTCCGTTCCTTTAGAGATTTCGAGTAAGTGATTTCTTCTCATTCTAAGCTTAGATTTGAGCTGGTTGGTCCTACGTAGTGTATTTGAGATTGGGTTGAGTTTCTCGACCGTAGGACGTAAGTTGAATGAGCTTTGATTTGAGCTGATTTGTGAGATATCTTGACAGATTTGAGCTTTCGAGCAGTTCCTGTTGTGTTTCGCCGTGAGCTGGTGAGGCAGAAGGATTAGCGGACTATTGGTGCTGAGTATAAGTGAAATCTATCGAGGTAGAAGCTGTTTGGAGGTACGGATTTGAGCTTATTTAAACAGCTTTGGCATAAGCAAGTGAATATTTCTAGTGCGATGTGAATGCTGTGAATGAATGTTGACGTGAACAGATTTGGCTTGGTTGAAATGATTATCTGTTTTGTTTACATTGATTATTTCGTGAGATGATGTTCTATTGCATTCACGCATACATATTGAGCCTGATTCCCATTGTTACCAAATTGATGAAGCGTTGTGATCTGCCGGCTGAGTTTTCGTGCCTGAAAGGTCCAACGTTATAATTGTACTGTGATGGTCGGCTGAATTGTCGAACCTGAATATCACAAATTGATGATTATCATCGACTGATTGGTTGTGCGTGATGTTGAGGTTCCATTGATATTTGGATTGCAGACGGAGGTCGCTGTGCCTTGATTACCGATGTTCTTTGGTACCTTCATGCATATCATGACTTCAAATATTGCATGTGTTATGAATTACTGTTTTATGAGTGCTCTTCGTACTGAGGTTTGACCTCGTTTTCTTTTCCCTGTTTTTGGGCTGCTTTGGTCTGTGATTAGCCTTTGCAGGATCTTCAGGTAATCTAGCTGGACCGAGTGGAGCGTCAGCTGGTAGATCCCCTTTCTGAATCCCAGTTATATGTATTATGTATTGAACCAGGGGATGCGCTGCGTGAATTATGTATTTTGGGATCTGTAATTTTTGTTATTGATGTGTTGGATTTTGAGTTAAAATCCTATTTTGACTATGAATGTATTTTAAGAGTTGAATGTAGTTAATGTCCAAAACTAAAATTTTTAGCCCATATTTTAAATGCTTCCGTGTAATTATTAATTGAATAATTAATCTGTGATTTATCGCACCGTGCCTGACATTTTGGTATCAGAGCTTAACTGGGATAAGCTCGATTATTTTCCATCACACTCGAGTCTAGGCACAGAGTCTTGAGTTTTATTTGAGATTGACTCTTTGATTTTGATTATCTGCCTCTGTGTTTATCTGTTTTTGGTTCTTACCTATGAGTTTTGGTAGATTCCGCCAAGTAGAGGTAGAAGTAAAACCGTTAGGCAGGTAGTTGGGGAGTCTAGAGCCCCGGGCAGCGATGAGGATGTTGAGCAGCAGAGTGTGCATTTGCGTCGTCGGACTAGACACGCAGAGGTTGAGGTGGAAGATGTGACTAGACAAATTGGAGAGATGGAGCTAGTCTTGGCTAGGTTCCAAAGGATGAATCCCCCTACGTCACTGGCGCCGAGAGTGGTCTGATGGCTGAAGGCTGGTTGGAACACATGGAGGAATTGTTTGACATGGTGGAGTACTCTCAGGAGAGGAGACTGAAGTTGGCCGTTTTTCAGTTGAGGGATAATGCTTAACGTTGGTGGAAAGGTACTTCCCGAGTCATGAGAGAGAGTGGGGCTTTGATTTCTTGGGAGAGCTTCTGTGCAGCTTTTCGACAGGAGTATACCCCTGAGTCCTACTATAATAATTGCGAGCAGGAGTTCGATAATCTGAAGCAAGGGAACATGAGGGTATCTGAGTATTCTAGACAGTTTTCTTCACTTCCGACGTATGTTCCCCATGTTGCTAACCAGTATAGGATGAAGAGGATCATGTTTTTGAGAGGTTTGAGGCCTGAATTGTTCCATATGGTGTTAGCTGGTTCTCCTGCGACTTATGATGAGGCAGTGGATAGAGCGGTGGACATTGAGGAGAGTCTGTTGTAAGCGTAGAATCAGGTTCAGCCGATAGATGGACGCACTTTTCAACATGTGCCCGAAGCGATGCCATCTTTTCAGCCTCCTCAGACTTCGCATCAGTCAAATCTCCAGAGGTTTAAGCCTCGTGGGAAGCAGTTCAAGAGATGGTCGAATTTGAGTTCTTTCGGTTCGGTTAGTTCTGGTGGTACTGGCTCTGGAGGAGTGTCGTGTGGACAGTGCGGAGGTCGTCATATGACTTCGCAGTGTCGTGGAGTTCAAGGTCCTTGTCATAGGTGTGGGCAGCCTGGACATTTCGCTAGAGTTTGTCCTTTGCCGGGAGGATAACCTCGAATCAGCGTATAGCAAGGTTCAGCTGGTGGTTCTTCGCAGAGACCGCAACCTTTTGCTTAGTCCCAACGATCAGGATTCCAATCACGAGAACCGTTTAGGTTCGGAGGATCTTCTAGACCTCAATTTTCGGGACCGCAGCAAGCTCAGGTGAATGCCTTGACGAAAGAGCAAGCTGATGATATGCCTGGAGTAGTGATTGCAGGTACTTGTGCTATCTTTGATTTTCCTGCACGAGTTTTGTTTGATACAGGAGCATCACACTCTTTTATATCTGATCTATTTGTGCATGAGTGTGGGTTGAGTGCTATCCAAATGTGTGATGTTGTATCTGTTTCTACTCCTGTTGGCGTGTGGTTGATGTCCCGTGCAGTGGTTTTGGACTGTGTGATTAGATTTGATGAGAATATGTTGGTGACTAATCTGATTGCCTTGGAGATTAGAGATTTTGATTGTATCTTGGGTATGGATGTGTTGTCTGCTTATAGAGCGACTGTAGATTGTTTCCATGGCGCAGTGAGGTTTAGACCTCAATTTGGGAAAAGTGGGATTTCTACGGTGCTGATTCACGATCAAAGATTCCACTAGTATCTTTCATGGAGATTTTTAAATTGTTGTCGCTAGAGAACTCTGGGTTTATGATTCATGCCCTTGATGTTTCTCAAGAATCATGGATAGAGTTGAGTGATGTCCCGATTGCTCGAGAGTTCCCTGATGTGTTTCCGGAGGAGAGTCCTGGATTCCCTCCGAGACGAGAGATTGACTTAAGCATAGAATTGGTGCCAGAAACATCCCCGATTTCGAGAGCCCCTTACCGGTTGGCTCCAGCTGAGTTGAAGGAGCTCAAGGATCAGTTGCGTGATCTTTTAGAGAAGGATTTATTAGGCCGAGCATGTCGCCTTGGGGAGCTCCGATTCTCTTTATGAAGAAGAAGGATTGATCTATGCGGATGTGTGTTGATTTTCGGCAGTTGAATAAAGCGACGAGTAAGAATAAGTATCCGTTGTCGAGGATTGACGATATATTCGATCAGATGCATGGATCGGCAGTGTACTTCAAGATTGATCTGCGATCTGGTTATCATCAGTTGCGGATTAGAGATGCTGATGTGGCGAAGACGGCTTTCAGGACTAGATACGGCCAGTATGAATTTCTGGTGATGCCATTTGGATTGACGAATGCTCCCGCTGTCTTCAGGGATTTGATGAATCGCGTCTTTAGTGAGTACATCGATTGTTTTGTGATTGTCTTCATAAATGATATCTTGGTGTATTCGAGAAACTTCAGAGAGCATTTGATATTGGTGTTGCAGAAACTGAGAGACTCACAGCTTTATGCGAAATTCAGTAAGTGTGAATTCTGGCTAGATAAGGTAACCTTTTTGGGTCATGTCATTTATGCAGAAGTTATTTCTATGGATCCTAGTAAGGTCGAAGCAGTTCTTAACTAGGCGCGACCTAGGAATGTTTCAGAGATCCGTAGTTTCTTGGGTTTGGCTGGCTACTACAGACGTTTCATTGAGGATTTTTCTTCGATAGCCAAGCCGATGATGCAGTTGATCCAGAAGGATAGAAGATCTATGTGGACAGATGAATGTGAGTCGAGTTTTCAGTTGCTTAAGGAAAAGTTGACTAATGCTCCTGTGTTGGCTTTGCCTTCGAGTTTAGAGGTTTTGTTGTTTGTTCCGATGCTTCTCCGAATGGATTGGGTTGTGTATTGATGCAGAACGGGTGAGTGATAGCTTATACATCTCGACAGTTGAAGCCCCATGAGACGAGATACCCCTTTCATAATCTTGAATTGGTCGCCATTGTTTTTCCTTGAAGATTTGGCATCAGTATCTGTATGGTGAGCCGTTTGTGGTATACACAGACCATAAGAGTTTGAAGTATACCTTCACTCAATCAGATCTGAATATGAGGCAACGTCGTTGGATGGAGTTGCTTAAGGATTTATACTGTGAGATTCGGTATCAGCCTGGGCGGATGAACTTAGTGGTAGATGCTTTGAGTAGGAAAGACCAGCCTGCGATGTTGACGTCGTTGAGTATATCCAAAGTCCATGAGCATTTGGGGACTTCTGGATGGCGTTTTCAGCCAGAGTATCGGTACTTCGTGGTTTCTTCTCTTCATATTGAATCACATATTGTTACAGACATTAGAGCAGCACAGAGGACTGACCCGCATATTCATGAATTGAATATTAAAGCCCAAAATGGTCAGTCAGAAGATTTTTCTGTTGCTTCTGATGGATGCTTGAGATTTCATGGTAGATTGGTTGTTACGAATTTGATTGATCTGAAGGTAAACCATCTTGAATGAGGCCCATTGTAGTCGTTACAGTGTGAATCCAGAAGAGAAGAAGATGTATCATGCATGAATTGAATATTAAAGCCCAAAATGGTCAGTCAGAAGATTTTTCTGTTGCTTCTGATGGATGCTTGAGATTTCATGGTAGATTGGTTGTTACGAATTTGATTGATCTGAAGGAAACCATCTTGAATGAGGCCCATTGTAGTCGTTACAGTGTGAATCCAGAAGAGAAGAAGATGTATCATGCCTTGAGGTCTCACTACTGGTGGGAAGGTATGAGGAATGACATCTCTGGATTTGTAGCTCGATGTTCGAACTGTCAACAGGCCAAGGCAGAGAGAATGAGACCTGGTGGATTGCT
This sequence comes from Dorcoceras hygrometricum, assembly GCA_001598015.1. NCBI lineage: Eukaryota > Viridiplantae > Streptophyta > Magnoliopsida > Lamiales > Gesneriaceae > Dorcoceras > Dorcoceras hygrometricum. The sequence goes on along the minus strand of KV014372.1, from coordinate 136,890 downwards.
ACAGAGTTTAGAAGTGCCTCAATGGAACTGGGAGCACGTGGCCATGGATTTCGTGACTCATTTACCCGTTCGAATAGGGGATGTGATGTGATTTGGGTTGTTATTGACAGACTTTCGAAGTCAGCCCATTTCATTCCCTATGATGTGAGGTGTTCCATGAAGAAGATGGCGAGATTGTAAGTTGACCATGTGGTTAGATTGCATGGAGTGTCGGTTTTGATAGTGTCCTATAGAGATCCAAGATTTACTTACCGATTTTGGAAGAGCTTGCAAGCAGCGATGGGTTCCAGGTTGGCTATGAGTACAGCTTATCACCTTCAGACAGATGGTCAATCCAAGAGGACTATACAGACTTTGGAGGATATGCTGCGAGCAATAGTGATGGATTTTAGTGGTAGTTGGCAGGATTCTTTATCCCTGGTAGAGTTTTATTATAATAACAACTACCAAGTGACTATCGGGATGGCCCCATTTGAAGCTTTGTATGGTGGAAAGTGTACATCACCAATTTGTTGGGAAGAAGTTGGTGAGAAACATCTGTCTACTCCTGAATTTGTGCAGCATATGAAAGATCAGATTGAGTTGATTTGGAGTAGAATGAAGGCTGCACAAGATCGTCAAGCCAGCTATGCGTTGGCCTTTGGAGTTTCAGGTTGGCGATCGAGTATTTCTGAAGGTTTCTCCTTTCAAGAGCGTGATGAGATTCATATTTAAGGGTAAGTTAGCTCCTATATTCGTTGGTCCATTTGAGATTGTTGAGAGGATTGGATCCTTGGCATACAGATTACAGTTTCCTGCTGAGTTAGCAGTGATACATGATGTGTTTCATGTGTCAATGTTGAGGAAATATGAGCCAGATCCGTCCCATGTGCTAAGGACTGATGAAGTAGAGCTGGATCAGACCCTGAGCTATGTTGAATATCCAGTGAAGATTCTGGATAGAAAGGAGAAGAAATTGAGGAATAAGATTATCCCGTTGGTGATGGTCCAATGGAGCAAGCATGGAAGAGAGGAAGCTACGTGGGAAGTTGAAGAAAAGATGAGACAAGAGTGGAATCATCTGTTTGAGCATTCGCAGTATTGATTCAGGTAATTTTCTAGCTTACTGATTGATGTTTTGAGTTGTTTTGTTGCTCCTGGAGAGTGATTATTGTAAGCATTGAGATATGCTAGACTGTTGATAAGATTTGAGAATTCTGGAGAATTGTGTATTTTGTCTGGTGATTTTCTGGTAGTCCTTTGATTTGATCTGTAGTTGCCTTGTGATTTCGAGGACGAAATCTCTTAAGGTGGGGAGGATGTGAGGACTGTAATTAAATTGTTTGATTAGTGGCGTGTTACGAACAGTTTTAGGAAATAGCCCGATTTAATCTCGTAAGATTTTTGAGAATATTTGATTGGTATGAGGATTAAATCGGAGAAATATGCCTTATGAATTATCGGGTGTTCGGCCTAGGAATAATGGTCAAAGCTGTTTGTGAGATCATCTTTGGACGCGGGCAGGTTTGAGTATATGAGTTTCGGATTTGACTTAGAACTGTATCTGGTGAGTATCATTGCGTAAGAGATAGCGCTAGCGTTGATCAGATTCGGTATATTGTTTATCGTTGGAGTCAAGATTTGGAGAATACCCCACGCAAGTGTATTATAGGAGCTAAGAGAATCGGTTTGGTTCGCGGTTTGAGTAGATCGGTTCGTTATTTTCAGATTTGAGTAAGATTAGGTGTCCCGATCTGTCCCTCGCGTGTTTGAGCGAGTTTCCTTGAGAGGGAAGCGAAACGATGTCGTTTTGGATTACCCGGGTAGACGCACGTTGAGTATAAGCAATACGGTGTCGTTTAGAGTATACCAGAATTGGTGTTGGTTGAGTATGACTGATGCGACGTCGTTTAGCAAGCATCAGATTTGATGAGAGCTGGACCTTGGTGTCAGGCCTCGTGATCAAAACAGAGTAAAATCATTCAAACACATGGGGAAGCTATCAAAAAGCGGGTAAAATTTTTTGCTTTTGGCCTGACGGTTTAAAACCATAATATTTAAAATAAAGCAATACTCAAAATAGGTATCCAAGTTTAGTAAAAACCAACCAACGGTATAGCACAACAACATCAACACAAAAACATGTATCAAATCCCCTCAACCCAATACACAACAAAGAGCAGGGCATCCCCTGGCTAGGAATACTGATACATATAAATACGCTATATGCTACTGGGATACTCTAACCACCTCCTGGGGCGCCACCAGCTGGGTTAAAACCACGACCAGCTGTAAAACCTGGGTTCCCTGAACACAACACAAACAAAGAAAACAACCAAGCCCCAGAGGGACATGGGGTCAAACCCCAGTACGGAGAGCAACTGAAACAGCTAAAGGAAAGCATAAGATAAAATGCAGGTGCTATGCATGAGACACAGAACAAACGCTGAAGGCTACAACCGAAAAGGGAGCCAAGGAACTCAAACATAGCTCCACAAGATCTTCAACAAACGGTGGCCACTGGTGTGTGTTCAAAGGGTGGTAATGAGCCACTCGCCTTGACACTACACCCAAATACCAGATGCAACAAACAACTCGACCTGTCGTTGCCTCGCCCATGAACTGTGGTAGTTAACCACTAGGCGCATGGTGGCTAACAAATCCCAGCAGGGAGATGAGAGTGCGGTATCGCCGCTCGCCCTCGCATCCTGGTAAGAAACAATAGCACAATACAACAAGAAACGATACAAGAGAACTGAAATGAATGATGAATCATGCGTGTATGCATATCACTAAGGCAGCTAGCTAAACACAAACGCAACAGCTACCAAAATACCGCATGCAAAACACCAAAGCATTCCAGCAATCTGTCATTAAATCTCACACCAATCCAAGCTGAATTTCAAGCTGAAACCCGTACCTTCTGAGCAACAATTACCAAAATTCAGGTTCCTCAAAGGTGCGAGCAAGTCACGGCCTGCACAAAATCTGTCAAACACACGATGCACAGATTTTAGGAAAAGCCTACACAACCTCACGGCCCTCACACAATTTCTCACGGCCAAACATTAAAGTTCACGGCTGGTAATTCATATGCACAAACCAGCCTTCAACCCTACCCAAACAACTTAACAGGAAGCTTAATACAAGGCTGGGAACAAGATTACAAAGTTAAATCGAAAAGCTACCTGCAACTACGAAATGCACGAATGAGAACAGCAACTTTGTGCTTTCTTTCCAGCCAACTACAGCCTATTGATTCTGTTTTCTCAATAATTGAAGGCCAAAGCTTCCAATATATACATGCGAGAAGTCTGAATAAAATTCCCACCGACAGAACCAGCTTTCAAGACTTATAAACGCACAACAGATTCCACAAATTCCAACGCAAGCGCTAAACAACGCTCAATCTCAAAACGACGTCGCTCCTGGGCTACGGAGAAGTCTGGTCGCTAACATACAACGCGAGAGAAATCTGAACAAAACGCGCTAAAAGCTGGAAGGAGCGCTATCACTAAAACGACATCGCACAACGCCATAGGTGAAATCTGAATTCTCGCGCTAAAAGCTGGACGTTGAAGTCTGAACACTCGAACGCTAACTAACAAAACAGATCTCTCCTCTAGCGTTCACTAAACGGCGTCGTTGCAACTAATCTAAACGGTGTCGTATCCCACACGATACTAAACACATAGAGACCAGATCTCTACACAATAACGCATCAGATCCCTCAAACACACAAAACAACCAGACTTCACCAAACGACGGCGTTTTGGAATACAACACATAAAACGCACGAGCAGACTTCACATGAAATAGCGCACAGATCTCTCCTACACAGGATGTCCAGATCTCACAAAAACGACGGCGTATCAAGACCTCTCGCTACAAAACACGCCGCAACGCTAAGCGCCCAGATTTCACCTCTCGCCAAACAGATTTCACACAAACCCGAACAGATCTCTCAAACCAGATTTCTCAACAAGATCTCAAAAATATCAAAATTTCCAGAATTGTTCTAAACGCGATTTCCAACCCGAAAATACAAACGAAACCTTCAAATAGAACTCCGAATACCCATAATTCTCCAAAACCGATTAATTCAACAATTAATCTTATATTACAATTTCAGGTCTCACATTTCTCCCCCACTAAAAAGGATTTCGTCCTCGAAATCGAAAGACAATTTGGAAATACAACTAAACAGCAAGATACACAACAGAACTCTGTCTAACACAAGCCAAGAGTTCAAGATAACTAGGCAGACATATGACAACAACTAGGGAATAAATACAACTAAAAGCTACAAACTACTGGAAATTTAGCTCAACAGCTACTCAAACAGATGCGGCCACTCGCGATGCATCTTTTCTTCCAGCTCCCAAGTAGCTTCTTCCCTTCCATGTTTGCTCCACTGCACCATTACCAACGGAATGGTCTTATTTCTCAACTGTTTCTCTTTTCTGCAAAGGATCTGCAAGGGATATTCTTGATACTCAACGACTGATCTAGCTCCACCTCGTCAGTTCTAAGCACATGAGACGGATTTGGATCATACTTCCTCAACATGGAAACATGAAAGACGTCATGCAGAGAAGACAACTCTAACGGAAACAACAGCCGATACGCTAAAGGGCCAATCCTCTCAACAATCTCATACGGACCAACGTAATACGGGGCTAACTTTCCTTTGTGTCCAAAGCGCATGACACTGCGAAACGGAGAAACTTTGAGAAATAAACGATCACCAACTTGAAACTCAAGAGGTAGACGCCTCTTATTCGCATAACTGGCTTGGCGATCTTGGGCAGCCTTCATTCGTTGTCGAATAAGATCCACATGATCTTTCATTTGCTGCACAAAGTCAGGGGCAGATAGCTGCTTCTCCCCCACTTCTTCCCAACACACTGGCGATCTGCACTTTCTGCCATACAAAGCCTTAAAAGGCTCCATACCAATCGTCACTTGGTAGCTGTTATTATACGAAAACTCAATCAAAGACAACGCGTATTGCCAGCTACCTCCGAAATCCAACACAACAGCACGCAACATATCCTCCAACGTTTGGATAGTTCTCTCAGATTGGCCATCTGTCTGGGGGTGATACGCGGTGCTCATAGCCAATCTGGTACCCAAAGCTGTTTGCAAACTCTTCCAAAACCTGGAAGTAAACCTCGGATCTCGGTCAGAAACGATCGAAACGGGCACACCATGCAGTCTAACAACAAAATCGACGTACAACTTCTCCATCTTCTTCAACGAGAAGGTCATTCCATAGGGAATAAAATGTGCAGAATTTGACAGACGGTCTATAACCACCCAAATAGCATCGCATCCTCTGCTGGAACGAGGCAGATGCGTCACGAAATCCATAGCAATGTGCTCCCAATTCCATTGGGGCACTTCCAAACTCTGCAACAGACCACCAGGTCTCATCCTTTCAGCCTTAACCATCTGAAAATTCAAGCAACGAGCAACAAAACCAGCAACGTCGCTCTTTAGGCCAGCCCACCAAAAGTGCGGTTTCAAAGCATGGTACATCTTCCGTGAACCAGGATGAACACTATGTCTGTTACAGTGCGTTTCCCAAAGGATCTCCTCCTTCAAATCAATCAAATTGGGCACAACCAACCTGACCTTGAAACGCAAAAAACCATCGGAAGAGACGGAGTAATCCTCAAGTTCGCCAGCCCTGACCTCAACTTCAACTCGTGGATAGACGGATCTGTCCTTTGAGCTGCTCGAATGGTAGAAACAATCTGTGGCTCCACTTGGAAAGAAGAAACCACCACACAATCCTCAGCCGGGTAAAATCTCCAACCCGTAGTGTTAAGGTGCTCTTGGTCCTTGGAGATGTACAACGAAACATGCATCTCACTAGCCTTCCTGCTCAAAGCATCGGCCACTACGTTCGACTTTCCAGGATGGTAATTAATCTCACAATCGAAATCTTTTAGCAGCTCCATCCACCGAAGCTGTCTCATGTTCAAGTCAGGCTACGAAAACAAATACTGCAAACTCTTGTGGTCGGAGTACACCACAAACTGCTCGCCATACAGGTAGTGACGCCAGATATTCAGCGCAAAGACCACCGCTGCTAACTCCAAATCATGGACTGGGTAACGAGTCTCGTGCGGTTTCAACTGCCGCGAGGCATACGCAATGACTCGACCATTTTGCATCAACACACAACCCAATCCATTTAGCGAAGCGTCATGAACACGGGAAGAAGAAGATGCATCCAAATCATAGATCATAAAGCCAGCATTCCCCAAAGACAACAGGCTGAACATCTCCATCGCTGAAACCAATGGAATCTTCGATCGCGAATCCTGGCCGTAGAAGTCCCACTTCTCGCCAGACATAGGCCTAAAACGCACAATCCCATGGAAGCATTCCACGGAAGCCCTATAGTTGGACAGCGCATCCATCCCAACTATGCAATCGAAATCCCAATGCATCAAACGGATCAAATTCGCTAACAGGACATGCTCACCAAACCGCAACACACCATCCAACAAAACCTCCTGGGAGAACAGACTCACACCACCAGGGGTAGAAACAGAAACGGCATCGCGCAAAGAAATGGTACACAGACCATGCTCAACAACAAATGAATCAGAAAGAAACGAATGCGATGCATCGGTGTCAAAAAACACACGAGAAGGAAAGTCAAAGACAAGACATGTACCTCCAATCACCCGACTCGGTGTCTCCTCGGCCTGCTCCATCGTAATGGCGTTAACCTGATCATGCTGGGGTCCTGAGAAGAAATGCTGAGACGACTGCCCAAAGCGCGAAGGGCCAGGATGCTGAAACGGCCTAAACTGAGTCTCACCCAATCGGGGCTGCTGAAACTGCTGAGAACGGCCCCTAGATTGACCTCCACGACCCTGAGGCTGGGCCGCGGTCTGCTGTGATCCAGCTAACGGACACACTCTAGCAAAATTCCCATACTGACCACAAAGTTTGCAGGAACCCTGCACACCAACACACTGCGTGGAAGGATTCTTCCCACCGCAAAAGCCACAAAACTCATTCCGAGATCCACTGCTACTCGAACTGTCAGAACCAGAAGAGCCAGAACCCGACTTCTTCTTGAACTGTTGACCTCGGGGTCGAAACCTCTGACAGCCAGACTGCTGAGCCACCTGTGGCTGCTGCTGCTGTGGATGATAGGCTGACTAGGAGGACTGAGAAGACTGTGCTCCCTGAATAGCAGGACGACCAATCTGCGGTGCCTGTTGCCGACAAACACGACGGCTACACAAACCTTCCTCAATGTCAATGGCACTGTCCACAGCCTCAGCGTAAGTCTTGGGCTTAATGGTCAACACCATCTGATACAACTCTTCATTCAATCCCTCAAGAAATCGAGTCCGCTTGGCCCTCTCCCAACCAGAAACATGGGGAACGTACGCCAACAGAGAAGAGAAATTCCTAGCATACTCCCTAACAGTCATGGAACCCTGCTCCAGATGGTCGAACTCCCGCTCCCGGGCATTCACATAAGATTCAGGCACATACTCCTGTCGGAAAGTCTCGCAAAAACTGTTCCAAGAGATCCCAACACCGGTCTCCTCCAGAGTACTAGAAGCGCCTCGCCACCAGCGCTCTGCGGCCTTCCTAAGCAGAAGAATCACTAAACTCAAGCGGAGCTCATCATCATACTGACATCGGTCGAAAAGGAAGATGACGTTCCGAAGCCACGAGTCCGCATCCTCACTGGACTCATCACCATTGAAGACTGGAGGGTTCATCCTCTGAAACCGAGCGATCACCACATCCATCCTCTCTACCGGAGGCGCCGTAGCCGCAATCTCTTCCTCCTCACTACTCTCATGATTCTGAGTACGAGCACTATAACGATCCTCGTTCTGCCCTCCTGACTCCTGAAACTGCCCCCTACCTCAACCACGATGTCTAGGCGCACTCGTGATGTCACTATTCGATCTCCAAGATGTATGCATAGCTATCGGATCTTTAACGACTCTCGATTTACCAATGGTCGTTGATCTGATCGGGATATATGGATTGAAAGGACCGTACTGTACGCTAACCACGACCAACTGGTTCTTGAAGGCACTATCAGTGATACCTAGGGGATCATGGGGCGATGTTGCTAGACGCTCTTACCATGATCCGATGGGCAAGTACGGAATTGTGATTCCGGAGTCACAATGGTTGTGGGCCCACGGCTAGCTGTATCCCTGAACCATTGAGGGTCACACAAGTACTGGAATTCCTGCACGGATACTGAGCTCAATGTGTTGAGCATAGGAAGAGGATTTTAGGGAGTGCGACTTCCTAAAAGTCAACAGGGGTCAAATCGTGATTTCCCGCTGTTGAGGGGCAAAACGGTCATTTGGACTAGGTAATCTGAAAAATCGTTTTTTGCATCATAATATTCAGTTTTGGAAACTGAGCCGATCGGTCCGATATGATCGACGATTGGAGTTATGATGAAACCGTGGTGATTTAAATGAACCGAATGTTCATATAGGACTTGGGCCTGACCCAAGTCCAATGGGCCGGTTCAAGCCCATCTATCAACCTAATTAATAAAGGTGATTAGGGCTTGATTATTCACAACACAGAACCTAAACCCTAGCAATCCAAAACCGCCGCCCCCTCATCTCCCTAATATCGGAGCCGCCGCCGCCACCGCAGCCTTGCGCCGCCGCCGCCCCTCGCCGGAATTTGTTCCGGCCAACATTTCGAGGAGAATCCGTTCGTGCTGATCTCGTCAGGCTTTCTAGTGCAGGCTGACGAAGGAGTCTCCCTTCCGGTCGTGGACCTGATTGACGTAATCTACCGCCGCCTACCTGAAGTGCCGGTTTCCTCGTGAAACCGGTCGGAGCCAGGCGTCTAGACGCCAGCAAGGTAACTGACTAAACACCCTATGAATGGTTCATATTGTGTTATTATTGAATTGTATTGCGCGATCTGGTGGCCGACGTTGCACGGCCATCGCGCCACTGTTATGCGCAAACCGTTGCGCATGGTGGCCGGATGCTTGGCGCCGCTACACGCATGAAGATCGGCTGCTGTTTTTCGCGCATGGATTGCGCGACATGGAGATAGGCCAGAAGCTGCTGGCCATCGCTACTGGATGCGCCACTGGCTGGCGCATCGTGCGCCATGCGCCGCACACGATGCGGCAAGCGTGCGGCCGCCGCCGTGCGGCCGCCTTCCGGCGTGTCTCCCGGCATCGTTGCGACGGCTGATTTTTCCTTCTAGGTTTTGTTCGGGCCTGTCCCGGGCAACCCATGAAGTTTACGGGCCGATATTCGATATCGGGCCGATTTTGGTCGATTTTGAAATTTTGAGATTTTTGGGCCTAAAATTGTTTTAAGCCCAATTTGATGCAATTAAAATTGCAAAATATGATTTTAATTGTCAAATATGATTTTATAATTAAAATATGATTTTGTTGATTAAAATATGATTTTATCGACAAAATGCGATTTTATTATAAAATGCGATTTTATGATTAAAATATGATTTTGTGGTAAATAATTTGATTATTTAATTTATGCAAGTTAATTAGATTGATTGCATGTTTGGGATGATCGAGAGCCATTCCCAATGTGTTAGGTGTATGCTTTAGGTTTTGCGATTTCG
>KV014372.1:102298-127179 GCA_001598015.1 Dorcoceras hygrometricum | reverse complement strand
ATTTAGTGGGAGGACATCCGAAGACGGTGGACGATGACGATTAAGATATTGAAGACCGAAGATCTGTAAAACTGGAAGCATTGTAATAGGATTGCATTGCATATTGCATTACCCCTAGGGTTGGACCCAGGTTCGTGGCTGGCAACCACGGACCGCATAGCTCTCGCGATCGATCATCCCAATGTTTATATATGTGATATATAGTTAGTTGAATCCGCATGTTGCATGTTTTTAAATTTGATTTAAAATATTTGCATGAGACCAATTTTTCAAAAATAAAATCCCTCGTTTTAAATACGATTTAAAACTAATATCAAGATAAATGTTTATTCGATAAACTAAAGGGAATTTAAATTTGTTTAAATTTCCCTACCTTCCATCAACAATGGGTGTACGTCGAGCTACCCGTATACATGGCCCGGCTCATATTATTGAGGGGGTCATGTATGCCGGAAAGCTGTCCACGCCATTGACAATTGTTGTGAGTTCGGTTGGAACTCCCTTTAACATTGACTCATATTATTGGGGACGTTAAGGGGACCATCCTTCACGACTCAACATTGATGGGTCATCTTGACACGTGATAGTAAACGATGTCATATTATTGGGCCCTTACTGGACGTGAGGTGAATAATGGAGGTTGCACCGGTTGCAATCGGAAACTACCTTTTGGGGGTCATGGATGGCTGATATTATTCGGGTCCATGATCGCTTGATTGGGCTCCGTGTACCCACTAAAGAAACCTGCTTTCTCGATTTCATTAGAGGGTGGTGAAATCGTTAAAATAGTGGGAGGGTAATTCATAAAACTTAACGACCATTTTTATGTCTTAGCGATTATTTTATATAGTTAGTGATGATTGTCTATTTTCTTTTCAGTATAACTGCTTATATAATGTCTTCGTTCAAAAACCCACTCGCTGCTATACTGGATAGCAACAAGTTCACCGGTCTGAACTACCAAGACTGGCTCCGCAACCTCAACCTTGTGTTGGCTTCGGAGAAACTTCTTTATACGATAGAGAAATGCCCTCCAAAGGAAGCCCCTGCCGATATCAGCCCTGAGGAGCTGGTTACGCTTAAACAATGGTGGGACGACGAGGTTAAAGCTCGATGCTATGTGATGGCATCGATGTCCAATGAAATGCAACGGCGCTTTGTGAAGACAAAGTATGCTGCTGACATACTTTTTCATCTCAAAGAACTGTATGGGGAGAACTCTCGACATGAGAGGTTCACAGCTGTCAAGGAGCTTATGACGAGCCGCATGCGCGATGGGACTTCGGTCCGCGAGCATGGGGTTCGTATGATGCTCCGCAACCTCAACCTTGTGCTGGCTTCGGAGAAACTCTTTATACGATAGAGAAATGCCCTCCAAAGGAAGACCCCTGCCGATATCAGCCCTGAGGAGCTGGTTACGCTTAAACAATGGTGGGACGACGAGGTTAAAGCTCGATGCTATGTGATGGCATCGATGTCCAATGAAATGCAACGGCGCTTTGTGAAGACAAAGTATGCTGCTGACATACTTTTTCATCTCAAAGAACTGTATGGGGAGAACTCTCGACATGAGAGGTTCACAGCTGTCAAGGAGCTTATGACGAGCCGCATGCGCGATGGGACTTCGGTCCGCGAGCATGGGGTTCGTATGATTGGGCTCGTTGAAAAGCTGTCGGGCCTTGATATCACACTTCCACACGAGCTGTTTGTGGATGTGCTTCTCCTCTCACTGCCCGCTGCATTTGACCCCTTTGTGGTAAACTTCAACATGAACAAGCTGGCAGCCACCCTTGAATAGGTGGTTAACATGCTTGTAGTGTTTGAAGGAACCATAAAGAAGGACAAACCCGTCCTCCTTATGGGCTCTTCTGCGAAGAAGGGGCCCAAACGTAAGGGCAAGAAGCGTTATGCCCCTGCGAAGGAGGAAAAGCCCACCAAGAAGCCAAAGGCAAAGGCTTCCAAACCAAATAAGAGCGAGGATGTTTGCCACCACTGCCACAAGCCTGGGCATTGGAGGAGGAACTGCAAGGAGTACCTCGAGCAGTTGCGAACTGCGAAAGGTATGTTCTATGTCGAAATAAATATGTCTCTTAGTTCGACTTCTTGGGTACTTGATACCGGATGTGGATCTCATATCTGCAATGATTTGCAGGTGATGACAAGAAGCCGACGTCTTAGAGAGGGTGAGACCCACTTGAGGCTTGGCAATGGAGCAAGAGTTGCTGCAGTAGCTGTAGGAGATGTTTATTTATTTCTGTCTTCTGATTTTAAGTTGTTATTAAGAAACGTTTTATTTGTTCCCGAATTAATAAAGAACATTATTTCTGTTTCTATGCTTGATAGTGATGGATATTCTTGTATGTTTGCTAATTCGATTTGCAATATTTACAAGAATGAATGTTTAATTGGTATTGGGGAACGCGAAAACGATTTATACACCTTAAAATTAAAAGACGTTCCAACTCGCGATGTCGAAGCACATACAACAACGATTAAAAGGAAACACGATAACTTGAACCCAGCACAACTTTGGCACGCTAGGCTAGGTCATATCTCTCTAAGTAGGATGAACAAGTTAGTTAGGAGTGACATGTTTGATCTGTCAGACATTAACTCCCTACCGATTTGTGAATCTTGTCTTAAGGGAAAGATGACTAAGCAACCCTTCAAGGGCAAGGGTGAGCGTGCTCAAGGCCTATTGGATTTGATCCATACTGATGTGTGTGGACCGTTAGTATTGGTACTAAATATGGTCACACATACTTCATCACCTTTATCGACGATCACTCTAGGTATGGGTACTTGTACTTAATGAAGCACAAGTCTGAATCCTTTGAAAGATTCAAAGAATTCAAGGCTGAAGTAGAAAATCAATTAGGCAAAAGTATTAAAGAACTTCGATCCGATCGAGGTGGTGAATACTTGGGTGCTGAATTTCGAGACTATCTGAAAGAGAATGGGATTCTCGCACAGTGGACCCCTCCGGCCACACCACAGCTCAATGGTGTAGCGGAGCGTTGTAATCGGACCTTGTTGGACATGGTTCGATCTATGATGAGCTTCACCGAACTTCCCACCTCGTTTTGGGGCTATGCGCTCGAAACGGCGGTAATGTTGTTGAAAAATGTCCACACCAAGGCAGTGGATAAGACTCCATATGAGATATGGATGGGCAAACCACCCAAGTACTCATACATGAGGATTTGGGGATGTCCTGCTTACGTGAAGCAGGCAGTGGGAGATAAGCTGGATACGAGATCCATCTTATGCTACTTCATTGGGTATCCAAAGAATTCCATTGGATACTACTTCTACTATCCCAGCGAAACAAAAGTGTTTGTTTCTAGAAATGACACCTTTATGGAAAGGGAATTTCTGCTTGATAGAAAGGGCAAAATAGTAGAACTCGAAGAGGTTCGAGAACCAAGTGAAGTACCAAGTGAATCTCCTGCACCTACAGAGCCAGTACCAGAAATGGTCGCACCTAGGAGATCCGAAAGGGTTCCTAGGGCTCCTGAGAGATATGGTTTTCTCCTTGAAGATGATCAAGGTGATCAAGTTGTTGGATCTGATCCAAGAACTTTCAAGGAGGCAATTTCCGATGTAGATTCTAATATGTGGCTTGAAGCAATGCAATCTGAGTTAGACTCGATGCATGCTAACCAAGTTTGGACTCTTGTTAATCCTCCCGAAGGAATTGTTCCTATTGGGTGTAAATGGATATACAAGAGGAAACTTGGGCCTGATGGTAAGGTAATGACCTACAAGGCACGACTGGTCACGAAATGTTACACTCAAAGGCAAGGTGTTGACTATGATGAAACCTTCTCGCCAGTCGCAATGTTCAAGTCAATTAGAATCTTGTTAGCCATAGCCGCATGGTACGACTATGAGATATGGAAAATGGATGTGAAAACTGTGTTCCTTAATGGAAACATTAAGGAAGAGATCTATATGACGCAGCCTGAGGGTTTCACATCTGTTGGAAGCGAGCATAAGGTATGCAAGCTTCAGAGATCGATCTACGGTCTCAAACAAGCATCGCGAAGTTGGAACCTGAGATTCGATGAAACAATTAAGGAATTCTGTTTCATCAAGAATCTCGAGGAGCCATGTGTGTATAAGAAGGTATTTAAAAGCGCTGTGACATTCCTCGTACTTTATGTTGATGACATTCGACTCATTGGGAATGATGTAGGAATGCTGCAATCAACTAAAGTCTGGTTGTCTAGTAGATTTTTGATGAAGGACATGGGTGAAGCATCCTATATTCTTGGAATACAGATCTATCGGGATAGATCGAAACGGATGCTCGAACTCACCCAGGCCACCTACATCGATACCATACTTAAGAGGTTCTCTATGAAAGAGTCCAAGAGAGGACACCTATCTATGTGCCACGGGGTCACTCTATCTAAGTCTATGTGTCCGAAGACTGATGAGGAGATAGAGAGTATGACACGTGTGTCATATGCCTCGGCAATAGGTAGTATTATGTATGGCATGATCTCGACTAGACCGGATGTCGCATATGCTCTGAGTGTCACGAGCCGCTACCAGGCCAACCCCGGCCAATTGCATTGGAAGGCTGTGAAGGATATTCTTAAGTACTTAAAAAGGACTAAGAATATGTTCATGGTCTATGGGGGTGGTGAACTGAAACTGGAAGGCTACACTGATTCTAGCTTCCAGTGTGACGTGGATGATTCGAAGTCAACCTCTGGATTTGTATTCATGCTCAATGGTGGTGCTGTCTCTTGGAAGAGTTCCAATAAAGACACCATCGCGGATTCAACCACTGAGGCTGAGTACATCGCAGCATCAGCTGCTGCTAAGGAGGCGGTTTGGATAAGGAATTTTGTCCAAGAGTTGGGCTTCATTCCTAATGGAGTTGGTCCAGTCCCGGTGTACTGCGACAACACGGGTGCCGTTGCGCAAGCAAAGGAGCCTAGGTCTCACCAAAGATCCAAACATATACTGAGGAAATACCACATAATCCGGGATATTGTGGCTAGAGGTGACATAGCAGTTGAGAGAGTCGCCTCTGCGGACAACGTTGCTGATCCACTTACGAAGCCCTTGCCAGGACCCTTGTTTGAAAAACATCGCGAAATAATGGGACTACGTCTGATGAGTAGTTGGCTTTAGGGCAAGTGGGAGATTGTTAGAGTAGATGCCTAACTAGCCAACTTGTGGCGTATGGGTTCATAGACTCTTGTATGAAAAAATCTTTATATATGATATTCACATTTATTAATGGCATTCTTTACTTTCATTGTGTTGTATGATGATTAACAATTGCGTTGAGTAAAGACCTAAAATGCGCTATAGTGTATGTTAGATGTGATACTGGATATGACGGCTATCATGAAACACATCTAATAGTCACTGTGTATTCTGAATTAGTTCCTAGTCGATTGGACCGTCAAAATGAGGATAAGGCCGCCCGAGCTCGAGACTAGTATCTGCGATGCGAAGTACCATGTTTCATTGGTAGGGAAAATTGTGATGTTCTGAGCATGCAGATAGATAGTGACCTGGTGATCTATCGAACTACCCTCGTTCGGACTTTCCAAGTGGTTACCATTTGTCGAGTGGATAAGTCCGAGGTCTTGGTTGTACTGATTAGTCCTCACGACTCGAAACGTCATTGAGACTCTACATGATAGGCGTCTCACTTTGACTCGTTTTCCGACTCACTTGGGGTCATTAGGCGGCGGGATTGGGTGAGACCCCGATGCATGTAGGAGTCGATGCATCGTTGTTGAGGATTCACCGCTCGCAGACATGCGTGGATATCCTATGCTATCTGAGGGGATAATAGTGTATAAATCTCTGGCCAGAGTACTAGAAGTGTTTTAGGTAAATGAGTTTACCTAGTTACACTCGCGATGTCACTATTCGATCTCCAAGATGTATGCATAGCTATCGGATCTTTAACGACTCTCGATTTACCAATGGTCGTTGATCTGATCGGGATATATGGATTGAAAGGACCGTACTGTACGCTAACCACGACCAACTGGTTCTTGCAGGCACTATCAGTGATACCTAGGGGATCATGGGGCGATGTTGCTAGACGCTCTTACCATGATCCGATGGGCAAGTCCAGAATTGTGATTCCGGAGCCACAATGGTTGTGGGCCCACGGCTAGCTGTATCCCTGAACCATTGAGGGTCACACAAGTACTGGATTCGAGATTCCCTCACGGATACTGAGCTAAATGTGTTGAGCATAGGAAGAGGATTTTAGGGAGTGCGACTTCCTAAAAGTCAACAGGCGGCATCTACGAAAACACTCAACAGGATCAAGCAAAACAGAACAGATACGGCATAGATAGCACATAACACAAAATATGCAGCACGTAGGCACATAGTCAAGCACAAGAAACACACAACACTGTGCCTAGACCCTAGTGTGAGCAAAGAAATTGAGCTTATCCCAGCTTAAGCTCTGATACCAAAAATGTCAGGCCTCGTGCTGTGAACAGAGTAAAATCATTCAAACACATGCGGAAGCTATCAAAAAGCGGGTAAAATTTTTTGCTTTTGGCCTGACGGTTTAAAACCATAATATTTAAAATAAAGCAATACTCAAAATAGGTATCCAAGTTTAGTAAAAACCAACCAACGGTATAGCACAGCAACATCAACACAAAAACATGTATCAAATCCCCTCAACCCAATACACAACAAAGCGCAGGGCATCCCCTGGCTAGGAATACTGATACATATAAATACGCTATACGCTACTGGGATACTCTAACCACTTCCTAGGGTGCCACCAGCTGGGTTAAAACCACGACCAGCTGTAAAACCTGGGTTCCCTGAACACAACACAAACAAAGAAAACAACCAAGCCCAAGAGGGACATGGGGTCAAACCCCAGTACGGAGAGCAACTGAAACAGCTAAAGGAAAGCATATCAGAAAATGCAGATGCTATGCATGAGACACAGAACAAATGCTGATGGCTACAACCGAAAAGGGAGCCAAGGAACTCAAACATAGCTCCACAAGATCTTCAACAAACGGTGGCCACTGGTGTGTGTTCAAAGTGTGGTAATGAGTCACTCGCCTTGAAACTACACCCAAATACCAGATGCAACAAACAACTCGACCTGCCGTTGCCTCGCCCATGAACTGTGGTAGTTAACCACTCGGCGCATGGTGGCTAAAAAATCCCAGCAGGGAGATGAGAGTGCGGTATCGCCGCTCGCCCTCGCATCCTGGTAAGAAACAATAGCACAATACAACAAGAAACGATACAAGAGAACTGAAATGAATGATGAATCATGTGTGTATGCATATCACTAAGGAAGCTAGCTAAACACAAACGCAACAGCTACCAAAATACCGCATTCAAAACACCAAAGCATTCTAGCAATCTCACATTAAATCTCACACCAATCCAAGCTGAATTTCAAGCTCAAACCCGTACCTTCTGAGCAACAATTACCAAAATCAGGTTCCTCAAAGGTGCGAGCAAGTCACGGCCTGCACAAAATCTGTCAAGCACACGATGCATAGATTTCAGGAAAAGCCTACACAACCTCACGGCCCTCACACAATTTCTCACGGCCAAACATTAAAGTTCACGGCTGGTAATTCATATGCACAAACCAGCCTGCAACCCTACCCAAAAAACTTAAAAGGAAGCTTAATACAAGGCTGGGAACAAGATTACAAAGTTAAATCGAAAAGCTACCTGCAACTACGAAATGCACGAATGAGAACAGCAACTTTGTGCTTTCTTTCTAGCCAACTACAGCCTCCAAAATGGGTACGAGATGAAAGAGCTTTCCAAGAGGAGTCCAACGCTACCTCGAACGTGAAAAATGGTGGCCGGAATCAACGGGAATCGCCGGATAAAATTTACAATGAATAGTACCCGAGGGTTTGAGATAAACAGAGAACGAAGATCGGAAAATTTGCTAAGTATGGAATCTGGTGAAATAAAACGAAGGCCAAAGCTACCAATATATACACGCGAGAAGTCTGAATAAAATGCCCACCGACAAAAACAGCTTTCAAGACTTCACAACGCGCAACAAATTCCACAAAATCCAATGCATGCGCTAAACAATGCTCAAACCCCAAAACGACTTCGCTCCTGGCTATGGAGAAGTCTGGTCGCTAACATACAACGTGAGAGAAATTTGAACAAAACGCGCTAAAAGCTGGAAGGAGCGCTATCATTAAAACGACGTCGCACAACGCCATAGGTGAAATCTGAATTCTCGCGCTAAAAGCTGGACGCTGAAGTCTGAACACTCGAACGCTAACTAACAAAACAGATCTCTCCTCTAGCGTTCACTAAACGGCGTCGTTGCGACTAATCTAAACGGTGTCGTATCCCACACGATACTAAACACATAGAGACCAGATCTCTACAACGACGTCGCACAACGCCATAGGTGAAATCTGAATTCTCGCGCTAAAAGCTGGACGCTGAAGTCTGAACACTCGAACGCTAACTAACAAAACAGATCTCTCCTCTAGCGTTCACTAAACGGCGTCGTTGCGACTAATCTAAACGGTGTCGTATCCCACACGATACTAAACACATAGAGACCAGATCTCTACACAATAATGCATCAGATCCCTAAAACACACAAAACAACCAGACTTCACCAAACGACGGCGTTTTGGAATACAACACATAAAACGCGCGAGCAGACTTCACATGAAATAGCGCACAGATCTCTCCTACACAGGATGTCCAGATCTCACAAAAATGACGGCGTATCAAGCCCTCTCGCTACAAAACACGCCGCAACGCTAAGCGCCCAGATTTCACCTCTCGCCAAAAAGATTTCACACAAACCCGAACAGATCTCTCAAACCAGATTTCTCAACAAGATCTCAAAAATATCAAAATTTCCAGAATTGTTCTAAACGCGATTTCCGACCCGAAAATGCAAACGAAACCTTCAAATAGAACTCCGAATACCCAGAATTCTCCAAAAACAATTAATTTAACAATTAATCTTATATTACAATTTCAGGTCTCACACCTGGTGCGACGTCGTTTGATGAAAGCCAGATCTGGATGTTTGCGAGAGGGTCTTTGTGTACGTGTGATCTATTTGTTTTGAGTGGGACTCCTATGCGTCGTCGTTTGGTGGTCGCGCGCTAGTATATCATATAGAAGTCAGATCTGATTTAGCTCTAATATCTGATGTAGCGCTAAGATCTGAGTGCTGGTATCAGCTTTGATTGAGTAATTGACTTTCAGTGTAGCGTTGACTGGATTGAAATTGGGTTGAGTTTCTCGACCGTAGGCCATAAGCTGAATGAGCTTACATTTGAGCTGATTTGTGAGATAAATTGACAGATTTGAGC
Source organism: Dorcoceras hygrometricum (assembly GCA_001598015.1). NCBI lineage: Eukaryota > Viridiplantae > Streptophyta > Magnoliopsida > Lamiales > Gesneriaceae > Dorcoceras > Dorcoceras hygrometricum. The sequence continues at coordinate 117,835 of KV014372.1, read as the reverse complement.
TTTTGAGCAGTTCCTGTTGTGTTTCGTCGTGAGCTGATGATGCAGAAGGACTTAGCGGACTATTGGTGCTGAGTCTAAGTGAAATCTGTCAAGGTCGAAGCAGTTTGGAGGTACGGAGTTGAGCTTATTTAAACAGCTTTGGCATAAACATGTGAATATTTCCAGTGTGATGTGAATGAATGTTGACGTGAACAGATTTGGCTTGGTTGTGATATGATTATATGTTCTGTTTACATTGATTATGTCGTGAGCTGACGTTCTATTGCATTAACGCATACATATTGAGCCTGATTCCCTTTGATACCGAATTGATGAAGCGTTGTGATCGGCCGACTGAGTTGTCGTGCCTGAAAGGTCCAACGTTATAATTGAACTGTGATGGTCGACTGAATTGTCAAACCTAAATATCACAGATTGATGATTATCACCGACTGATTGGTTGTGCGTGATGTTGAGGCTCCATTGATATTTGGATTGCAGGCGGAGGTCGTCGTGCCTTGATTACCGATGTTCTTTGGTACCTTCATGCATATCATGACTTGAAATATTGCATGTGCAATGAATTTCTGTTTTATGAGTGCTCTTCGTACTGAGGTTTGACCTCATTTTCTTTTCCCTGTTTTTGGGCTGCTTTGGTATGTGATTGGCCTTTGCAGGATCTTCAGGTAATCCAGCTGGACCGAGTGTAGCGTCAGCTGGTAGATCCCCGTTATGAGCCCCAGTTATATGTATTATGTATTGAACCAGGGGATGCCCTGCGTGAATTATGTATTTGGGGATCTGTATTTTGTTGTTATTGATGTGTTGGATTTTGAGTTAAAATCCTATTTTGACTATGAATTTATTTTAAGAGTTGAATATAGTTCATGCCCAAAACGAAAATTTTTAGCCCATGTTTTAAAAGCTTTCGTGTAATTATGATTAATTGAATAATTAATCTGTGATTTAGCGCACCGGGCCTGACAGTGCAAAGGCTGCAGAAGAGCAGAATTGAAGTGAGCTTAAAGTCAACAAAGCCTGCAGTGCATTTAATGATAAATGACACAAAGTAAAACTATGTCAGAAGACTTTTCAACGGCTACAAATTTGTGTCCAACGGATAGTATTTCCACAAGAGGCTATATCAAGAGCAGAATCTGACAGCAGAATGGGGGTGCGAGAGTGTGTGTGTGTGTGTGTGTGTGTGTGTGCCCAAGAGCAGAGCGAAAACAAATCAGAGTGCACAACACAACAGAGAGCAGTGCTTAGTCGGGAGTTAGCACATTCTGGTGGCAACTGTTGTGCAAGCTGGTCGTGTGCCCAGGTGTGAGCTGGTGCACAGATCGAAAGCTTCAAAGAGTTATATTATTCGACAACACAACCCTGGGAAGACATCGAGATACCAGCTCAGAGTAAAGCACTTTCCAGTGTGTGAGATTTAATATTCGAGAGATTGAGCGTACACTGTAAATCTCACACACGATTCACTCATACATTCGAGAGTTGACGAAAACGAAAAAGGAGTGAATCACAAATCAAACACTCTCCTTTTAGTCTTTGGATAGAGACGTTAAACAAGTCTATGTAGCCTTTCTCACTGAGGCGTAAAAGAAGTATTGTTAGACACACGGCTTGCGGCTGTGTGCATTTGGTGGCTAGGAGTTCTTGTAGCTTGCAGCCTGTCGGATCGGGTTATAGCGGAGGCCGCTATAATCAAAGTCTTCTAGTGGATCCTTCCCGATTGTGGAATAAGGGGAAATGTAGGAGATTCAGCTCCGAACTTCCATAAACAAATTGCAGCATACATTTTATTTACAGCTTACTGCATTCACGCATTGAATAATTTAAACTGTGTTTAAAACTTGTTAAAACAGCTTTCGATTTTCGGAGGATAGTTCAGGTTGTTTCTGCAAGATTTTTTATCTTATCTGATCTATCTCTCGGTGCAGAAACATTTCAAGAATACCGAGCATTTGTAGCTCAAGATTTAACTGACCAGATCGCGCGTGATCCGGATCAGCTCGCAGAGCTGCTGGTCTAGATCCGCGCTGATCTGGTTTCCCTATTGCTTGCTGTTTTCAAAATAATTTATAAAATGCACGTAATCTGGGTTTCGGTTCCTAAGACTGGTGTTCGAGTTGTGCGAGAGCTCACGCTACACCCCCTTCCGGGACCATCAGTAAGGCTTATTATTTCTGATCTGAGGTTTCCCCTAAGCTGAAGGTTCTTCCAAAGCTGAGGTTTCTCCTGAGTTGAAGGTTCCCCTAAGCTGAAGGTTCCCCCTAAGCTGAGGCTCTCCCCTAAGCTGAAGTTTCCCCTGAGTTGAAGATTCCCTTGAGCTGAAGGTTGCACTAAGCTGAAGGTTCCCCGTAAGCTGATGTTTCCCTTAAGCTGAGCAACTCCTCGATCACCTGCAATTTACAGAGTAGGGAAGTTATAAGAGACCAAGAATATTTTGAAAATAAGAAAACTAAGCATCAGGCAGTGGCTTGGTGGAGATATCAGCGACTTGCTGTTCTGTTGAAACATATTCCAGCCTGGCGTCCTTCTTGAGCACGTGATATTTTATGAAGTGATGCCTGATGTCGATGTTCTTGGTTTGCAAATGCAGCACATGATTCTGAGTGATGGCAATAGCATTGGTATTGTCGTAGAAGGTAGGAGCTTCAGAAGCATCAATGTCATAGTCCCTAAGCTGATGTTGTACCCATAAGATTTGAGGACAGCAGCTCCCAGCTGCTAAGTACTTTGCTTCAGCTGTGGGCGTGGAGATTGAATTCTGCTTCTTACTGAACCAAGAGATAAAACGATCTCCTAGAAATTGACAAGTCCACTCGTGATTTGCCTATCAATTTGACAACCTACGTAATCTGCGTCGCTGTACCCGATAAGTTGAAAGTTGGAGTCTTTGGGATACAAAAAGACCCACATTAGGAGTATCCTTAAGGTATTTTAAAATATTCTTAATAGTGATGAAATGAGACTGTCTGGGCTCTGCTTGAAATCTAGCACACATACAGACAGCAAAAATGATATCTGTTCTGCTAGCTGTAAAGCAAAGAGCCTATTATACCACGATACAATGATACCTCAATGACAGTTCCAGCTTTATCTTTGTCCAGTTTGATTGAGGCACTCATCGAGATAGCTGCTGCTGAGCAGTTTACCATTCCGTACTTCTTCAGCAGTTCTTTCGTATATTTTACTTGATTTATGTAGATTCCATTGTCAAGCTGTCGTACTTGATGTCCAATAAAGAATGTCAGCTCTCCCATCACGCTCATCTCAAACCTGTCCTGCATTAGCTTCGAAAAATTCTGGCATAGTTTGGGATTAGTTGATCCAAAGATAATATCATCACCATAAATCTAGACTTATAGCACGTGATCATTTTAAACAAAATTAAACAACATCTTATCGATTGTGTCTATTTCTAAATCATGTTCTAACAAAATTTAGACAGTGCATCATACCAAAATCTGGGTGCTTTCTTCAACCCGTATATAGCTTTATCTAGTTTATAAACTTGATCTGGATTTGTATGATTGACGAAGCTAGGAGGTTGTGCTACATATACTTCGTCAGTTAAGATGCCATTTAGAAAGACACTCTTTGCCTCCATCTAAAAGACTTTGAAGTCTTTAATGCAGTAAATGCAGAAAGACACTCTTTGCCTCCATCTAAAAGACTTTGAAGTCTTTTAATGCAGTAAATGCAATAAAAATGTGAATGGCTTCTAATCTAGCTATTGGTGCAAAGGTTTTGTCAAAGTCTATTCCTTCTAGTTGTCTAAAAACCTTGTGCTACTAACCTAGCCTTGTTTCTAACAACAATTCCATCTTCATTTAATTTATTCCTAAAGACCCATTTCATTCCAATTACAGAGTGATTAGACGGCCTAGGAACTAGTTTCCAAGAATTATTTATTTCAAATTGATTTAGTTCTTCCTGCATCGCTTCTACCCAGCTCGGGTCTACTAAGGCCTCATCAATCAGCTTAGGTTCTAAATGAGAAATGAATGCTTAATTGAAATACTCATGCATAAGCTGACCTCGTGTGCGAACTGGTGAAGTAATATTACCTATGCCCTGCTCAGGTGTGTGATTTCTGTTCCACCAAATATCAGGTCCAAAGGGATTTTCTTCGTGTTGAGTGCTGACGCCTGTGATATGAACTGGTTCAACTTGGGCGATAACGTCTTCTTTGTTTGTCATCAGCTTGTGCGAGATCTCCATAATCTTGCGCGTGATCAGCTTGTGCATGATCTCCATCAGCTTGTGCGCGATCTCCATAAGCTTGCACATGATCTCCATCAGCTTGCACGGGATCTCTATCAGCTCGCGCGTGATCTTCATCAGCATACGCTCGATCAGCTTGCGCATTGTGTAAAGCGGCCTCTAGAGCTAGCACACCTGTTTCTTGCTGATCCTGCACTGGGTCAACGTTAGTCAAATCAATGACTTCGACGTTACCTGGGACATGAGCTTGGGCAACATTTTGAATATTATCATTGGTAATTGGTGTGTCTAGTGCATGTTTATCACCATCTTGGATTCTGATCTGTGCCTCATCATCACTTATTCATCTAGGTTGGTTGATTCCAGACGGGTGCACAAATCATTCAAGTTTATAGCTGAAGTAGATCAAAAGCTGGTCTCATCGAACACCACGTGAGCTGATTCTTCTACAGTCAGCGTTCTGTTGTTGAAGACACGATATGCTCTACTAACACCTGAATATCCTAGAAATATTCTTGCATCAGATTTCACGTCAAAATCTGTTAGATGATTTTTGCCATTGTTATGAATGAATAATCTGCATCCAAACACCCGTAAATAATAAATATCAGGTTTCTTGCGGTTCCAAATCTCATATGGGGTTACACCGTGATGCTTATTAATCATCGATATATTCTGAGTGTAGCAAGCTGCTTCTGGCCAAAATTTTTTTGAAATTCTTGAATCAGCAATCATAGTTGTAGCAGCTTCTTTTAAAGTTCGATTTTTACGCTCAGCCAACCCGTTCTGCTGAGGTGTTCTAGCTGCTGAAAGCTCATGCTTGATTCCAATGTCATTCAGATAAGAGGATAGTCTATACTTTATAATTTAGTTCCTCTATCACTTCTGATCCGGTTGACACTGCAAGATTTGTCATTTTGCAAACGTTTGAAAGTTTTATCAGCTGTTCCGCAGTTTGATCTTTTGATCTTAAAAACACCATCCAAGTAAAATTTGAAAAATCGTCAACAACTACAAGGGTGTATTTCATTCCCCCTAAGCTGGTCACGGGTATAGGACCAAAAAGATCCATATATATAAGTTCCAGGCTTCTGGAGGTTTTGTTACTGCCTTTATTTTTAAAAGTAGATTTAATATGCTTCCCCGGCTGACAATCAGAACAAATCTTGTCTTTTGAAAATTTTATTTTGGGCAAACCAGTAACTAATCAGATTTGCAAGTGTTTTAAAATTCAGATGTTTCATCCGTTGATGTCATAGCCACCTCATAGAAGATTCAGCTACTAGGCTGGTTTATTCAGAATGCGACTGATTTGACCAGTCAACTTTGTAGGTATTCCCCATTCTGTATCCTACTAACACGGTCAGACCTTCTGGATTTTGAACTGTGCATGTGTACTTTTGAAAATTTATGGAGTAATTACTATCTCACAGCTAACTGATACTAATTAAATTATCACACAGAACTTCAACTAAAAGAACATTGTTGACAGTGAAGTTACCATGGGTAAGCTTAACCTTACCCACAGTGTTACCATTTGAATTGTCACCAAAGGTGATCTTAGGTCAACTGCATGTCTTCAAATCTGATAGCAGCTTTGGGTTACCAGTCATGTGCCTCGCACAGTCACTATCCAGGTACCACGTTGATTTCTTCAGTCCTGAGATTTGTTGTACCTGTAATCACAAACAAGACAAATTTTGGTACCATTTGGTTTTACTTGGGTCCAGATTTTATTAGACCCTTCGGAACCCACACTTGGATAATTCTAACATATCTACCAGTGTGTGCATCTAGGTATGTTTGTGATATGTGTGTGCGATGTGATTTGATGTGTGTCTGATGTGCAGTAGTTTTGCCCATAGATATGGGATTATGATACTTGAGCATGTACTGAATTTCCTTCGTAAAAGCATTCGAGAGCCGTCTTGGACTTCTACCACCATATTTGGGATTATCCCTAATCTTTTCAGTTCGTTTCCTTAGCCAGCTCTCTCTTGACTTTCTAGGAACAGTATAGCCTACCCCACAGTATCTACCTTGCCAGATCTGAGGTATAGCTGCAATCTGTGACTTATCAGATTTGGACTCTTCAGGCTGTCCCATGCTGGATTTCACAAAGTTCATTGTATTGAACCTTAGGCTTATCCAGCCTTGGATGAGTACACATCTCTGCGATACTGCTTCATAGCTTTCATAGCCCAGTCCGGATTTATCACCAGATGGCTTCATAGCTCCTTACAATTTTTGTAATGACGCAATGACTTGGTCCATAAGCTTATGATTTCAGCTAAGCGCTGGTTTTCATTTATCATCTCCTGTGACCTACTTCTCAAATCTTCGTTTTCAGTATTTAGCGTACTTAGAGCGGTTTGCAATTTTATAGGCTCAGCTTTCATAGCAAGACTCTCTTTTTAAACTTTGACTTCCTCAAATGACTGAGAGAGCTTTCTGTACTCTACGACATGTCATTCAGTGTTGTGACAAGGTCTTCTCGTGTAAAATCAAGAAAAAATCAAATACCTCATCAGTGTCATTTTCCATTAGACACTGTACTTTATCTTTGCTTTCTCTTGATGAAGACGTCCCTGAGCTGGACTCCACCAAATCTATATCAGCCCATGAACTCTTGTTCTCTTCAGCGACCAATACTTTCTCACTCCTCCTCTTCCTATAGAATTTCTTGTCATTTCTGTCTTTACTACTGCGATCTAGTTGCCTCTTTGTGTCCTGCTGGGTTTTTTCAGTCTGTAGCATAGTGACCAGATTTGCCACATTGATAATATTTAAAGTCAGAAGTAGCAGTGGAATTATTTTTATAAAATCAGTAGAGTTGAGCTGAGAATTGTTTTTCCGCATAAATTTCTCAAACTTCTTGACGAAGAGGGACATTATGTCGTTGTTGAGCTCCTCAGCTGTTTTTCTTGGAGAGCTCTGTTCTGGAATGGTTGCTGCTAGAGTTTTTGTAGGCTGTGATGTAGACAGTTCTGATTCAGCTCTTGTCTCCAACTCTAACTCATAACCTTTAGATTTGTGAATAGGCCGTGGAGCTCCATCTTGTTGAGGTCCTTTGATTCTCTCATTGCCATTGTCTTTACATTCCACTCATTGGAAAGTGCTCTCATGACCTTAAGGGTGAGCTCCTTGTTGCTGTAATCTTTTCCGAGTCTGGTCAGCTCTATCACCACTGAGCTGAATCTTTCATTGAACTCAGTCATTGTTTCTCCATATGTCAAGCCTCGTGCTCTCAGCAGAGTAAAATCATACAAACACACGCGGAAGCTATCAAAAAGCGGGTAAAATTTTCGCTTTTGGCCTGACGGTTTAAAACAATATAATTTAAAATAGTGCGATACTCAAAATAAATATCCCAGTTTTCAAAATCAAAAAAACAACAAATGGCTACAAGCCATAACAATACAGGAAAGCATACAAACACAAGTATCAGACTCCAACCACTGGATACAATAACGAAGCACAGGGCATCCCCTGGCTAACTGTACTGATACATATAAATATGTTATACGCAACTGGGATACTCTAACCACCTCCTGGGGCACCTCCAGCTGGGTTAAAGCCATGACCAGCTGTAAAACCTGGGTTCCCTGAAAACAACGCAAACAAGGAAAAACAACCAAGCCCCAGAGGGACATGGGGTCAAACCCAAGTACGGAGGCGATCCCCTGGCTAACTGTACTGATACATATAAATATGTTATACGCAACTGGGATACTCTAACCACCTCCTGGGGCACCTCCAGCTGGGTTAAAGCCATGACCAGCTGTAAAACCTGGGTTCCCTGAAAACAACGCAAACAAGGAAAAACAACCAAGCCCCAGAGGGACATGGGGTCAAACCCAAGTACGGAGAGCAACTGAAACAGCTAAAGAAAATGCATAAGATAAAATGCAGATGCTATGCATGAGACACCGGATAATAGCTGAAGGCTACAACCAACAAGGGAGCCAAAGAACTCAAACATAGCTCCAAAAGATCTGAAAAGAATCAGTGGCCACGGGGTGTGTTCAAAGTGTGGTAATGAGCCACTCGCCTTGACACTACACCCGAATACCAGATGCATCAAACAACTCAACCTGCCGTTGCCTCGCCCATGAACTGTGGTAGTTAACCACTCGGCGCATGGTGGCTAACAGATCCCAGCAGGGAGATGAGAGTGCGGCATTGCCGCTTGCCCTCGCATCCTGGTAAGAAACAACAGCAATATACAAGATAAGAAGCTGCAAAATACAATACACGAGGGATCTGAAACAATGCGTGAACAATGCGTGTATGCACATCAATAAAACAGCTAGCATAAACACAAATGCTCAGCAAGCAATACACATCCATGTTCACCGAAACATCCCAGCAGCTTCACATAATATCTCACGCAACTAGCTATCATAAGCTCAAGATCCGTACCTTAATACTGCGCAATAATTACCACAAAGGGATCCCGAGAAATCTGGTTAAAAACCTGCTAAACAACGAAGCATAGTTCTCAGGGATGCTAACAGAAGCTCATGGCTGGGAGCCACGCTCAACCAACGCAATTACTACCAAAACAACTTACTGGAAGCTTAAACCAAGGCTAGGAACAAGATCTCATCACAAAGGAACGAAGTTCTACCTGCACTACAAAACGCACGATCGGGCAGAAACTTCGCGTTCCTCAACTAGCCAACCACAGCCTCCAAAAGTGGTATAAAATGGAAGAGCTTCTCGAGAGGAGTCCAACGCTACCTCAAACGTATCAAACAATGCCCGGAAACGATGGGAAATCGCTGGAGAAACTCACGGTGAACAGTACTTAGGGTTCCAAGAACAGAGGTCGACAATCGAGAGAATTTACTAAGTATGGGATCTGGTGAAGTAATAGAAGGCCACGCTTCTAACATATATATACCCGCTAGAAATCTGATTAAAATCATGCACCGACAAAAACAGATCCCTCTACAAGATAACGCATGCGCTAACAAAACGGCGTCGCTTAGACACGTCATCCAATCTGGTTGAAGTACTACGCTACAACAGATTCCATGCCACGTCAGCAAATCTGGTCGCTACCGCTAAACGCTGGAAACAAACTACGCACACAACAGCGGTCGCTACAGGAGAGTTGACCAGCGTTGACATCTGTTCCCAGAACTCGCGCTACACACAACATATTTCTCCTTACGCGAGCAGAACTCTCCATAGCGCTAGACAAAATACGACGTAGCTTCGCACACGCCAGAAAATCTGAAGACATCACGCTAAACGCTTGAACATTGGTCGCTGGGAATAGATCTCTCCCGCAAGCGTTCACCAAAACGGCACTGTTTCCTTCGCGCTACAGGAACTTGCTGTCCACATCCAGAATAATACAAGCGCTAACAGATAACCTTACGTCATCACACCTGATTGCTAACTCAACCGATACTTCAACAGAAACGCTTACATCAGCAATTGCTACGCCAATGCGCAACATAAATCATGACGTCAGCAAATCTGCCAACAGATTCAAACTCGAAAAATTCCAAAATTCCCAGAATTGCTCCAAGAGTGAAATCTGACCCGAAAATACCAACCAAACTCACAAACATAAATCTGAACCACCAGAAATATCTAAAAACAGATTTATTCCAACCAAATTAATCTTACATCAAATTCAGGTCTCACACCATATCTCATCTTCATCGATTCAAACTTCTTCAGGGATACTGTAAGCTTGTTCTCCTTGTCTTGTTCATTGCCCTCACAGATTAGGATCAAATTCTCCCAGATTTCTTTGGCAATGACGCAGGTCTGAATCTTACTGAACATATTATTGTCCAGCGTCTGTAGAGAATATCCTTTGCCACGTTTTCTAGGTTTTCCTTCTTTTTATCTTCATAAGTCCACTCCAATACGGGCTTCTCAACCCATTGTGCTGCAGCAGAGATGGCTACAGCTGTATTTGGCTTCATTATCTTTATCGGGCCATCGGTGATGACGAACCACATATCATTGCTCAAAAGCTGATTGGTGGGCTTGCATCCTTATCTTTAAAAAATCAAATTCATCAGAAAACATAGGAATTTTGTTGTTAAAAATATACATATTTAGTCATTTCAAATAACACAACTGTTCAGACGCTGAGATACCCGCTCTGATATACCCACTAGTTGGGATCGAAAAGATAGTTAAATAACAGCTCTGTAGTTCAGAGGGGGGTGGATGAACTCATTCCCAATTCAAAACTGTGCATGAGACTTTCATCTCACACGGCTCCTAAGTGATAAAAGAAAGAAGAACTCATCTTCTTTCTTTTTTGATTACCTTCCTCACGTATGTATAAGACCGAATGCATTCGATTTTTCACAAAAATCCTTTTAAAGAAGTTTTACAAGCCTTATCTTAACTCTGAGATGAGCTACCAGCTCAGAGGATCTTAGCATGATCTGTTCTCTCGAATAACAAATATATGGACGGAATGAACTCGATTGAACAGTGACAGATAATACAAAAATAAAAGCAGTAAAGTAAAGGGATGATAGCTTGTTTATGGATGTTTGGAGCTGAGATACCTACGTCTCCCTTCTCATTGTTCAGGAAGGATTCCACCAGAAGAATTTGATTACTACAGCTCCTGGAGTTACCCAATACCAACAGTCACAACTGTGAGAACTTCTAGTACTCTACGACAGATTACACACACGCGATCTGTTCTGGTATTAGAAATATCAGCTCTAAGCTGATTAAGCTACGCTCTCTATTACACTCTATTTTTTATTTAGACATTGATAATCAGACACTACAGAGTTTGGTTACAACTCAGAAAAATGATTTTGAAACTTTTGGGAGAAAATTCGATGTGAAGAAGATGAATGAACAATAAACTGTATGTGAGCGATTGATTTCTCAAGCGTTTGTCTCTATGTTTGTAATCCGTTACTTCACTCATAGTTCGTCATTATTTATTTATACATCATCAGATACATCGATTCTTTGATTGATTGATCTTCTGGCTAATTGATGTTCTTTCCATTTTTGAAATAATTTCCTTTCTTCATATCGGAATCATTGGATGGTTATCGTTAGGTACAGAAATAGTGTCCGATAATTTAGCCAGTGATTGAGCTTTTGATTTGATCTGATTTGATGTGAGATACGTTTTCTACGCTGTGAGAACTTTGATCTAATTGGAATGTTTTGTAAGCTCTGAGTTGTTGGCTGTTCGCGTGATCTGAAAGCTGTTCTTGCGATCTGATCCAGAGCTCAACCTCTTTTTCTTTCTGATCTGATACTCAATTTTAAGCTGATCTGGAAACATTCCTCAAAGCTGGTTCGATTTATCTAAAAACTAAACATTTAAATATTGATCTGAGAACTGAACTCTTCGCGCTTTGATCTGAGAACTCTTACGCTCTAAGAAGAAAGCTGTTCGTGAGGTCTGAGCTGTTCTCTGAGCCGACATTGCTCTGATCTTTTCTGATACCATAATATACTGCAAGCTGTTCTTTCTACAAAGCTCCAGTCTGAATCTGCACTAATCGGATTCCTTCATTTAAGCTTTGATCTTATTTGTTTCGCTTGTTTTCCTATGATCTGATTATGAAGCTTCAACTTGATTTGATCTATGTCACTCTAATCTGATCGACTTACGCTTAGCTGATTGGTGATGTTCTGAGTTAATCGACATGCTCTAAGCTGATGCGACACTCTAAGCTGATCTTGCTTTGAGCTGATCTGTGACGCTCTAAGCTGATATGTGTCGCTCTAAGTAGATCTATGTCGCTCTAATCTGATCTAAGATGATCTAAACTGATCTGTGTCGCTATGAGCTGATGTGTGATGCTCAATCTGATCTGTGATGCTCAAAACTGATATGTGTCGCTCTGAGCTGATCTGTTTAAGCTCTACGTCATTCTGCTGTAATCTGTTCCGATCTGTTCGAGTTCTTGTATTTTTTTATCACCAAAACTTAGTAAATTTTAATCTTAACAAATTTATAGGATCGAAAACAGACCGCGCCTAAGCTGAATCTGTTGGCGACAATGGCGGATCCGGATCCCGTTTCCCGGGGGCGCAGCGGAAGTTTAAAATTGCCCCGAAAAACGTTCAATACATCAAATATAATCTATAAATCATACATAGGATGTTTTATAGAGTGTCACCTTGCTGGCGTCTAGGCGCCTGGCTCCAACCAAATTCACAGGGAATCTGGCTCTTCAAATGTAGGCGGCGGTAGATCCTCTTAATTAGGTCCACGACCGGAAACAAGAATCCTTTGTCAGCCTGCACTAGAAGGCCTGACGAATTTGGCACGAACGGAATCTCCTCGTCGTGGTGATCGGAACAAGTCCAATCACGAAGGCACCGGCGGCGGGCGGCGGGGCGGCGATCGGCGGCGGCGGGAAGGTGGCGCGGCCGAGAGGTGATGTGGGGAGGAGGTGGGAGGCTACTTGGAGGCTAGGGTTGTATCAAACTGTTATCTTGTTGTAGCCCTAGGTCTAATTTAATAAATAAGTGATGGGCTTGAACCGGCCCAATGGACTTGGGTCAGGCCCAGGTCCATATGAACATTCGATTCATTTCCATCACTGTGGTTTCATCATAACTCCGATCGACGATCAGATTGGACCGATCGACTCAGTTTCCAAAACTGAATATTATGATGTGAAAACAATTTTTCAGACCACCTAGACCAAAATAGCTGTTTAGCCCCTCAACTTTGGGAAATCGCAATTTGACCCCTGTTGACTTTTAGGAAGTCGCACTCCCTAAATTCCTCCTCCTTTGCTCAACACATTGAGCTCAATTTCCGTGTGGGAATCGTGAATCCAGTACTTGTGTGACCCTCAATGGTTCAGGGATACAGCTAGCCGTGGGCTCACAACCATTGTGACTCCGAGATCACAATTTCGGACATGCCCAACGGATAATGGTAAAGCTCCTAGCAACATCGTGCCATGATCCCCTAGGTATCACTGATAGTGCCTGCAAGAAACAGTTGGTCGTGGTTAGCGTACAGTACGGTCCTTTCAACACATATATCCCGATCAGATCAACGATCATTGGTAAATCGAGAGTCGCTAGAGATCCGATAACTATGCATACATCTTGGAGATCAAATAGTGACATCGCGAGTGTTACTAGGTAAACCCATTTACCTAAAACACATCCAGTACTCTGGACAGAGATTTATCACACTATTATCTCCTCAGATAGCATAGGATATCCACGCATGAAAGCGAGCGGTGAATCCTCGACAACGAAGCATCGACTCCTACATGCATCGGGACCTCATCCAATCCAGCCAACTAATGACCCCAAGTGAGTCGGTAAACGGGTCAAAGTGAGCCACCTATCATGTAGAGTCTCAATGACGTTTTGAGTATTGTGGATTAATCAGTACAACCAAGACCTCGTACTTATCCACTCGACAAATGGTAACCACTTGAAAAGTCCGAACGAGGGTAGTTCGATAGATCACCAGGTCACTATCCATCTGCATGCTCAGAACATCACAATGTTCCCTACCAATGAAACATGATACTTCACATCGCAGATGCTAGTCTCAAGCTCGGCGGCCTTATCCTCATTTTGACGGCCCAATCGACTAGGAACGCGTTCAGAATACACAGTGACTATTAGATGTGTTTCATGATAGCCATCATATCCAATATCACATCTAACATACACTATGGTGCATTCTAGGTCTTTATCCAACACAATTGTTAACAATATAACATAATGAAAATAAAGAACGTCATAATGGAAATGCGTATTTCATAAATAAATATCGTTATACACAAGAGTCAATAAAACCCACACGCCACAAGTTGGCTAGTTGGGCATCTAACAATCTCCCACTTGCCCTATAGCCAACTACTCATCAGACGCATTCTCATTGTTTCGCGATATTTTTCAAACAAAGGTCCTGGCAAGGGCTATCATATCCAATATCACATCTAACATACACTATGGTGCATTCTAGGTCTTTATCCAACACAATTGTTAACAATATAACATAATGAAAATAAAGAACGTCATAATGGAAATGCGTATTTCATAAATAAATATCGTTATACACAAGAGTCAATAAAACCCACACGCCACAAGTTGGCTAGTTGGGCATCTAACAATCTCCCACTTGCCCTATAGCCAACTACTCATCAGACGCATTCTCATTGTTTCGCGATATTTTTCAAACAAAGGTCCTGGCAAGGGCTTCGTAAGTGGATCGGCAATGTTGTCTGCAGAGGCGATTCTCTCAACTGCTATGTCACCTCTAGCCACAATATCCCGGACTATGTGGTATTTCCTCAGTATATGTTTGGATGTTTGGTGAGACCTAGGCTCCTTTGCTTGCGCAACGGCACCCGTGTTGTCGTAGTACACCGGGATTGGACCAACTCCATCAGGGATTACGCCCAACTCTTGGACGAAATTCCTTATCCAAACCGCCTCCTTAGCAGCAGCTGATGCTGCGATGTACTCAGCCTCTGTGGTTGCATCCGCGATGGTGTCTTGTTTGGAACTCTTCCAAGAGACAGCACCACCATTGAGCGTGAATATAAATCCAGAGGTTGACTTCGAATCATCCACGTCACATTGGAAGCTAGAATCAGTGTAGCCTTCCAATTTCAGTTCACCACCCCTATAGACCATGAACATATTCTTAGTCCTTCGCAAGTATTTAAGAATGTCTTTCACAGCCTTCCAATGCATTTGGCCGGGGTTGGCTTGGTAGCGGCTCGTGACACTCAGAGCATATGCGACATCCGGTCTAGTTGAGATCATGCCATACATAATACTACCTATTGCCGAGGCATATGGCACACGTGTCATACTCTCTATCTCCTCATCAGTCATCGGACACATAGACTTAGATAGAGTGACCCCGTGGCACATAGGTAGGTGTCCTCTCTTGGACTCTTCCATAGAGAACCACTAAAGTATGGTATCGATGTAGGTAGCTTGGGTGAGTCCGAGCATCCTTTTCGATCTATCCCGATAGATCTGTATTCCAAGAATATAGGATGCTTCACCCATGTCCTTCATCGAGAATCTACTAGACAACCACACTTTAGTTGATTGCAGCATTCCTACATCATTTCCAATGAGTAGAATGTCATCAACATAAAGTACAAGGAATGTCACATCGCTTTTAACTACCTTCTTATATACACATGGCTCCTCGGGATTCTTGATGAAACCAAATTCCTTAATTGTTTCATCGAATCTCAGGTTCTAACTCCTCGATGCTTGTTTGAGACCGTAGATCGATCTCTGAAGTTTGCATACTTTATGCTCACTTCCTACAGATGTGAAACCCTCAGGCTGCGTCATATA